>JBCNJP010000008.1:17411317-17449800 GCA_039602395.1 Deinandra increscens subsp. villosa
TGTTGATGTTACTTATATCAAGGCCTGGAGAGCTCGCAAAAAAAGCAATTGATAATATCTATGGCAATTGGGAGTCTAACTTCCAAGAGCTGCCTAAGTGTATCAATGCACTGAAACGGGCAAATCCACGTACTGTTGTTGAGTGGCATCATCAAGCCGATGGGTCATCTAGTTCATTTGTATTTAAGTATGTATTTTGGGCGTTTGGGCCATCTATAGAAGCATTTAGTCGATGTAGATCAGTTATAAGTATTGATGGCACACATCTGAAGGGTTCTTATAAGGGAAAAATGCTTATTGTTGTTTCGAAGGATGCCAATGGGTACATACTTCCTGTAGCGTACGCAATCGTTGTGTAATTTGAGACAGACATAAGGGCATTATAAATGCTATGAATAACCTTGAAGGCTGGAGGGAGCCAAATGCATATCATCGTTATTGCCTACGTCACATTCGTAGCAACTTTATGTCTAAGTTCAAGTCAGTTGAACTTAAGCGGCTATGCTGGGGAATTGGCTCCACGTCACAGCCGAGAAAGTATCGGGTTTTGGTGAGAGAGATGAAAAAGTAAGAATCCAGAAGCTTGGAACTAACTTTATAAAATTGGTTTAGACAAGTGGACTTTGTATCATGACGATGGGCACCGCCGTTGGGGTAACCTCACAACCAACATCTCTGAGAGCATGAACAACGCCTTAAGGGGTGGTCGGTTGCTACCAATAAAAGCTATTATTCAATACACCTTTGACAAGACAGTCAACCACTTTCGAAAGCACAAACAGATAGCTGTTTGTTGCAGTAATCACTTGCCCCCCTCGTATCTGGGGCTCTTTCTTGATGGGCAGTGCGAAGGCTAGGGAGCACACTGTGACCGAGTTTAACCTTGATCTTGGTACTTATAGGGTCACGTCAAAGGTGCACCCAAACGATGACGGTGGCAACGATTACAGAGTTGCATACAGGCAAAAAACATGCAATTGCTTTAAGTGGCAAACACAAAGACTTCCATGTTCACATGCAATTGCAGTGTGTAATTACAGAGGTGAAGGTGTCGATGTGTCTAAAATTATCCATAAGACGCATAAGACTGCAACTTATCGCCAACAATACCAGAGTGATTTTTTTCCACTTGCACACCCAGATACATGGAGTGATCCCACTTGGAGCATTAGAGCAAACCCCGATAAGTTGATTAAATCTAGGGGAAGAAAGAGATCAACAAGGTTTCACAATGAGATGGATGCTCACCACCCCGAAGAAGCCGGTCCTAGAAAATGCTCGATTTGTAGGCTTCCCGGGCACAACATCCTTAGGTGTCCCAACGAGCGTTATTACTTTATAATTACTATGTGCTTAATATGTATGATCGAGTTAATCAGTTAATCATTCATATGAAATCTATTTATGACAAATGGCCATCTTAACGTCTCGTGTTCACCTATTATACATCATATTTAGTTTTTATATTTCAAACATGAAACATAGTACTTATAACAAGCTTTTCATTCATATATCATACATGCTAAACGGAGGTACGAGTGATAATATACAAGAGGTACAAAACAGCTAAACAACAAAATTTTCAACATTTTTAGGTTTAAATGGCCATCTTAACGTGTCATTTTCACCCATTATACATCGTATTTAGTGTTTATATTTCAAACATGAAACATAGTACTTATAACAAGATTTTCATTCATATATCATACATGCTGAACGGACGTACGAGTGATAATACACAAGAGGTATAAAAACAGTCAAACAACAAGTTTTTCAACATTTTTAGGTTTAAATGGCCATCTTAACGTGTCGTTTTCACCCATTATACATCGTATTTAGTTTTTATATTTCAAACATGAAACATAGTATTTATAAAAACCTTTTCATTCATGTATCATACATGCTAAACGGAGGTACGAGTGATAATATACAAGAGGTACAAAACAGCCAAACAACAAGATTTTCAACATTTTTAGGTTTATATGGCCATCTTAACGAGTCGTTTTCACCCATTATATATCATATTTAGTTTTTATATTTAAAACATGAAACATAGTACTTATAACAAGATTTTCATTCATATATCATACATGCTAAACGGAGATACGATTGTTGTTATACAACAACTACAAAACAGACAAACATTAAGATTTTCAAAAACAACAAAGTTGAGTAAATTAGTTTTGATAACGATACTAATAAAACTAATCCACCACGTATTTACGGTACCTCCCACACATGGATTTGAATTCATTATCCATGACTAATTTCTTCCCCTGCACTAGCATTTGCATTAACAAACAGACAAAAACTCCCGATTCATCACCGAGGTCACCACCATCCTTAGGCAAATACTCTTCACAAACGTGTGTTAGTTGCTTTTCATTTGCCTTTCTAACTAGGGGATCAGAGTACCTTTTATACCAGTAACTAACTCGATGCAACAAATTATCCATATGAAATGGAATGGGTGCTATGAATTTGGTGTACACCAGTTCTTGATACATCTCACGGTATATGTGGTTAGTCCAATACTAAACCATATCCATTGTAACTAGGTTGATTCAGATAAGTACCAATCATCAATGGAATCGATATGTAATGGGAAATAAACATATCGAACCTCCCAAAATGGAGGTTAAAGTTCGTCTTTTCCATTAGCATATGTCACCGGCATGTCCTCCTATTTATGAACGGATAGTTCAGCTCGAAAGCTTGGTGGTAAGATTGTCCAGTTCAGCCCCGCCGTACACCTTTTTGCTATCTTTTTAAGTCGCATGCGCATCATTCGTCTAACCCATACTGTAACATGATGTTCATACAATAAAATATAATCAAATAATCTGGAATAACATATACTAGGGGAAACTAAATATTATATTATTCTTACCGTTTTGAATAGACGGCCATCGTTTTCATAACCCAAGAGAGATCCCCAAAAACGCTTGTTAAGTTTTTGTTTCTCTAGCAGAATCAATTGACAGTATGTTGCATCACCATTGAAGTAGAACTCAAAGGCATTTGGGGACCAAAGGTAAGATGTAATTTCATCTGCTAACATGAAAACAATTATTTTCGTTTGTTGGTTTCTCGAAGCGTTTTCTATCAATCAAACCAAAAGAGGTTAAATTATTTTTGCCATCCACCTTTATATTAAATTATAACGTATTATAATTAAATCAACTAACCAGGTAAGAAGCGACCCTGATCAATTCTATCTGCCATGTGTCGTCGAAATCGCAGGCACCTCTCTTTAAAATCTCCCTGCATATTAACAGTTTTATTGGGAACCAGATTATGCATTAACAAACACATTAGAACTCCTGAATCACCCCCCCCCCCCGAGTTCAACACCGCCCTGAGGAAGATACTCTTCATTAGCAACATGCACGTTAAGATTTTTGTTTTCAGAACGCAGACGTGGTCCCTTATAATGATTCTAGTAATGTATCTCCTCCAACAACCACTGGAAACCTAACTGAAATGTATATAATATTGACGAATGAATCAACTTGCTATATTCATTTGAATATCCATGGTTGGTCTAATATTGAACCATCTCCATCGTATACAAGTCGATACGAGCAAGAAACCACTCATCAATTGCTGTAACATATAACGGAAAATAAACATACTGGACCTCCTAGAATGGAGGATATAATTCATTACTTCCGTTAGCATACATGGCACCATGCTTGGTGTTTACATCTAATATACCGTTACGAAACTGTGGTGGTAGAATGGTCCATTCAAGCCCCAAGGACCCGTTCCTCCTTACTTGGTCAAGTCTACATTCCATCATTCACTTGACCCAGCCTTTAATATGCTGTAATTTTAAATATTATTATATAACAACCAATTGTGAGCAAGGTTAAACATGAGAGAGAATAAACATGAAAAAACAAAAATTAAATTACCAATGTTGAAAGACGCCCATCAGACTCGTATCCCAAAAGGGTCCCCTAAAAATGTTTGTCAAGGGGGTTCAAGTCCAAATAACGGGAGAAGCAACATATAGCATCCCCATTGTTGTAGAACTCAATAGCATTAGCATACCAACTGCTGTCGACCCCCTCCGTCACAACTTCCGGCATACCCTCCAGGACATCCTCCGTCGAAATATCAACCACATCTTCAAGGATAGCTTCCGACACAGCTTCAGTTGTATTTTCCGGCATAGTCTCTGGGATAACTTCAACATCGGCTTTCTTTGCAGACGATGAAGACACAAAATGTTTTAAACTCATACGTCTCCATTTCATAGGAACCCGGCTAGTAGTTTTATTAGTTGGTTGTGAATGGTATTCTTGATAAGCCAAATATTTGCCTTTTTTGTTTGACATTGTATTTTTGAAGATGATCAAGGTTGATGAGTGGTGATGGAAGATGGTGAATCTTCAAGAGGTATTTTTAGGGAGTAATGAGAGTTATGGTCAATAAAGTAATATTCAGCATGCGATTTTCCAGCCTGTTTTTCCAGACTGTTTGAATGAAGCCAAAATTTTACAGAGTGCTTTTTCTATCATGTTTTTGCAGGTTGCTTTTTCCAGCCTGTTTTTGTAGGTATACGTTTTCTTTTATAGGTTGATCAAATGATACACCATAAAGAAAATATATAATATTTATTAAACATAATATTTCTAATGGCTATAATAATTAAACTTAATATTTAAACTTAAATATTTAAACATGAATACTACCTAGTTAATATTTAAACATAATATTAAACATAATATTTAAACCTTAATATTAAACATAAAAGCTACCTAGTTAATTTATTAAATAAACACCACAAATACCACCTAATTTAATTAAACATAGTTACTCAAATCTAATACTCCCACAGACAATCTGAATCGTATTCGGAATCAGATTCAAATGGTCCCAACGGAGTTCTTCGGGGTGTCCTTACTAGTTGTTCCTCCTCCCATAGTTCACGAAGCGCAGCTTCATCCTCCAAGTATCTTTCTTCTTCTTCTTCTTCCAGTGGCTGTTGTTCTGGTTTTTCAAGCAACCAATAAGGTGGAGGTAGAACAACCTGTGGAGGTAGAAAAACAGGTAATGGAGTTGGAGGCGGATGTGGAGGTTGACGATAAAAAAGAGGTGGCGGTGGAGCCGAAACCAGAATACCTTGCTGTGGAGGTAGAGGTTAGAGTTCCCGACGTCGTAAATGGTTGTAGCATGTCGGCCTAGTTCCATGGTATTCGACTGAGTCTCTCGAAGGTGTTGACATCGGGAAACTTATGGAATTGTTCGAGTGTTTCAAATAGATTGACTCTGGCTTGTGAACTAAAATGTAGGTGTTTACACTCTATTTATAAGTGAAATGTCCCAATGGCTATATTAACATTATTGATTAATTTTTTATTTAATAATTATTTATTTATTACTTATTTATTTATTAATTAATTACTTACTAATTAAACGGCTATATTTTTTACTTATTAATTTATTAATTATTTATTTATTGATAGAAAATAAACGTGTCCCAACCAACGACTATATTCATCATTTCAAACGGTAATATATAACGGCTATAAATTTTGAAATGTCAAATTTATTTAATAATTATTTACTAATTATTTTTTTATTAATTATTTATTTATTAATTATTTATTTATTAAGTATTTATTTATTACTAATAATACAAACACTAAATAACAACAATAAATTAATATTAAAAAACATTTAATTTTTTAGTCATACATTAAAATAACAACAATAGAAAATACAAACATTTAGTGACCATGACCACGCCCTTGAGGATTATATAGTGGTTGTCACACCCCAACCGACGACGGAATATGTCGGGGCGCAATGATTATCCAGATTCACATGACAACTGAAAAACCGTAAGACGGATCTTACTATAGGTTTGCTTGATCGTAGAGTGAACACGAGACGTAAATAATAGTTTGTTTTATTGAAATCAACATAGACTCAATTACAAACTCTCTTGGAAGCTCTCTAGAGAAACACTGTAAAAAACACATAGTTAAGAACTGGTCTCTTTCACTCGTCTTGACATTCAAAGTACAAGTTCCTATATATATACGTCTGCTCCGATCTCCGTCCGAACTCTAAGTTCAGCGGGTCCGAACCTCAGGTTCGGACCTAGTTCGGCCGGCAGCATGAACTTGTCTTGAATCTTCACATCGTCTAGTTCAGATACTTCACATGACGCACATATTATGTATCAACAAACTCCCCCTCGTCATGTGCAGTATCTGTTCGCCAGTTAAAACATATTCTCTGAACAAACTCCCCCTCAACTTGATGGTAGCTTGGTCTTTGAATACTTGACGATGAACAGTTTCTTTCATCTTTATCAACAGCTTCAGAAGACTTGAAGTTGTGATGAACTCTTTCCTTTGCGTACCTGGCCAACATAAATAATCTTGGTGCAAAACTTCTCTTCGAGAATCCAAGATATGAATTGTGAAAATGTTTTTCGTATCTTGTGTCGATCAATCGAAAACAAATAAGAAGTAAAATCTTTTTGCCTTTTTAGAAAAATTATATAAAAAACAAACCGAAAATCTTTTTGATTTTTCAAACTTATGCTAAAACACACCAAAAATCTTTTTGTACTTTTCGGAAATGAAATGTAAATGCAATGCAGAAACAAACTCTATTTTTGGTATATTGTGAGAAAAATCACGACGCAAGATCATATCAGACATAACGCATCTAGCACATTTCAATTTTGGTCTTAATCAGCATGCAAGCCAAGATAATCGCAAATACAACATGGATTGTTTATTTCAGCATGCACCAATCATATTTATCGTTTTCAGATATGCTTTAAGGTAAATTTTATCATGCACTGATAACTCGGCCTCTACCCTATCAGAAATACTAGCAAATCATCATTTTTATCATATAGAAGTAACTTTTATTCGAGATTTAAACATCCTTGATGAGTCATGCAAAAATAAAGCAGAACCTCAAATACCTAGCAATCATGTCGGTCTTTCGACACGCAGAGAAAGCCCAAGTATTTGAGAAAATAAGATAGCAAAACAAGTTGAAATTGTATAATCCAACAACAATCAGGTCGGTTCTTCCGAACGCGCAGAGAAAGTCCGATGGATTATACGAAACACCGATTAAAATAAAGTAGAACGTCAAACGAACAACAATCAGGTCGATCTTTCGATACGCAGAGAAAGTCCGATCGTTTGACAAAATAAAGAAAATCAAACAAGTTTAAATCTTTCAAAATGAAAAACATGCATTCATCAGGATATCTCTTTATTCTATTTTTGTTTCAGAATCATCACATAGCATTCATCAAGAAGCAAACAACCAAAGATTATCAGACAAGCTTTATATTTATATCTTACTTGCAGATATCAGATTAGTCATGCACATTCATAGATCATACAAGAACCTACAGCCTTTAGACTTACTCTATTCATGGCAGATAACGTATATGCCGATGTACTATCATTTCTCGCTTCTGTCGGATCAAATTCTCAATGTTTTCATCATTCATTTTTTTTATATTTTCCATTTCTCCCCCTAAAATTCAAACAAATACTATTTTTTGATTTTTTCAAATTTTCTCCCCCTAAAGATAAGAACGAAAGAAAATGAATAACAAGAAAAATGAAAATGATCGATCAACACTTGACACATTTTGAAAATGATTTTTGTAAAAATATGTGTTTCAAAAATAGGAACGATGCATTTTAACTTAAAAACACAAGTATCTCACTGTCAGCAACTTCACGATTACTAACAGGTCTTCCTGAAATACCTGCAAACACTGGAAAATAGTAAGTTCTTAAGACCCCGACCCTCATCCCCAACGATGATAGGTCGTCGAGTGTCTTCAACAAAATCTGTGTTGGCCGTGGAGACAACTTTCGGTCTCCATTCCTGTTTTGGTTTGATGATTTCTAGTGAACCATCGTCAATTGATGAGTGACAATCAGAACTACTACCCAATTTTTCCGGAAAAGACTTCTTTTTCCATGAAAATTTAGTATTGGGCATTGGTTCACTAAAAATAATGCCATCAAGATCAACATACTTTGTATGTTTGGCATTTGATGATGAATTGTTAGCTGTCGTAGGACAATTATTTGCATAATGACCTTTCTTACGACAAACAAAACAAAGTCTTTTACCAGTTGAATTAATAGAAATCGGTTTTCCAAACTGATCAGTCAGACATTCATCATAAACTTTTGAAAACACAGGTTGAAATTTCTTTGGTTTATGAAATTTTGGAAAACATTTTGGAGAATCATAAAAATCAGAATCATCTCCATAACCAAAGAATTTATCTAGACGAGAAAACCTGTTAGAATTAGCAGAATAAAATGAATCTGAATTGTTATCGCCTTGTGGTGTAGCATCAGATAACAAGAAGACAATGCAGAAGAAAGCTTTTCACCTGGTGAAAATATTTTTTGCTTCCAACATTGTGTCTTCTTATCTGAAAACACCCTCTGCTTCTTTATCTTTTTCACTTTGAAGTCCTTTTTGTTGAAATCCTTAGTCGGCATTTCTGTTCCTTTAAATCCCAAACCTCCATTTTTCTGTTTAAACTTATCTTGAACAGAAGTCGGTATCTCATGACCTTGTTTGGCAAGCTTTGTAAATTCAGACTTGATACCTTTCAGGTCATTCTTTCCAGAAATCAATGAATCATCTATCACAATTTCAGAAAACTTGGGCACCATTACTTTTTCTGGATTTCCATTAAACACATGTTCTTTCTCAAGAAAAGTAGATTTGGAATCAAACTTCAACCCTTTGCGGTAATCAACCTTTTTTTTTATTTTTCTTTGATTTGAACTTTGTTTTCTTTCCTGAACTGGTATCAGCAAACTTTGAATAATCATGTTGTTCAACACCAGATGATGTAGCTGGAACAAACATTTCAATGTCCACTGGAGCAGGAACTTGATGAAGACATTCATCTTGACCATCTTTCTCACTCTTTTCCAGTTTATACATATAATTCAGAAAAGTCGGTGAATGGTTGCAATTTTTCAATCTTCGCTGCAAATCAAACATCTCAATCTTTTGTTCAGATATTTTCATATTAGCTTCCGATAACTCTTTCTGTGAAGCAATGTACTTGTCGAAAAATTTGTTATAATCACTGATATGACACTGTCTCAAGCGACACTCTTCCAGAACTTCTTCAGTAACTTTCTCTACCCGTTTCGTATAGTAAATAACATCCTGTTTCAAAATATTATTTTGACTTTGAATCTCACCATTTCCATCACGCAACTTGGTAAGTTCCTCTTGAAGTTGAATTACTCTATCGGCAACTTCGACAGCAGCTTTAGTAACTTTTTCATATTTTTGTTGAAGAGGATAACATTTCTCAAATAAAGCATCAAAATCTTCAACAACTTCCTTTTCCTTAGCTTGAGCCTTATTGCATTCTTCAACCAACAAATCCTTTTCTTTCAACCATTCTTTCTTAATACTAGCAAACTCTAAACAATTTGCACATGATATAGATACATTCTTTTCAATTTTGGTAGCTAAATCATTACAAACTTTATTTTTCCAATTCTCCACTTCTTTTGTCAAGGAAACATTTTATTCAGTCAACTTTCCCACCTTATTCTCTAACTTTTCAATTATACCTTTAAACTTCAAATCTTGATCAATTGTTTTCTGAGAAAGTTTAGACATATGTTCCTCACACTGTGTCTTCACAAAATCCCATACCCGTTTTGCTTTTCGAAACTTCCTGATTGGATTTTTAAGAGTTATAGGCAAAGCTAACATAAGAAGTATAGTAGCTCTTTCATTTTGATCAAATGCTTTCCTTTCTTCACTTGAAAAATTATGCATCTCCTTAAAATCACCATCACTATAAGCTGGATACTTATGTTCATTTGTAATTGGGAACCATAATTTTTCATCCAAATCATTTACAAATCCTCTAAAATTTGTTGCCCCATCATGATAATCTTCAAGATTTATCAACTTTGGCACATTCTGACGATGACGCTTAGCAAAAACCTCAATTTCATACATTTTGAGAATTTGAAAAATCTGCTTGGTCCGAACTCCCACCGAACTTTGTCCGAACTCAACTGAAACTCCGATCTTGCTCCGAACCTTGTCCGAACTTGATTGCACAGTCCGAACTTAGATTTGTGTCCGAACTCCTCCGAATTCCCTCCGATCCTAATCCGAACTCTCACCGAAACAAGAAAGACCGAACTTCGTCCGAACGACCTCCGAACCTGGAGTTCGGAGCGGTTACTTTTCAGTTACTCTGAACCTTGAACGAACTCAGACACTCTCGGCATAATTTTCGCGATTTTGAGAGAATTTGGACGAGATTTTTGACAGAAACTCAGGTAAAACCCATAGAAATGTTTTAGAAATGAAAATCACTCGAAAAGCTCAAAGATTTACTCGTTTTTGAATGAAAACAACTCGGTTTTATCAAGAAAACGACTACAATCAAAGCAAACGCAATAGAGCAACCTGGATTTGCTCTGATACCAATTGAAAAACCGTAAGACGGATCTTACTATAGGTTTGCTTGATCGTAGAGTGAACACGAGACGTAAATAATAGTTTGTTTTATTGAAATCAACATAGACTCAATTACAAACTCTCTTGGAAGCTCTCTAGAGAAACACTATAAAAAACACATAGCTAAGAACTGGTCTCTCTCACTCGTCTTGACATTCAAAGTACAAGTTCCTATATATATACGTCTTCTCCGATCTCCGTCCGAACTCCAAGTTCGGCGGGTCCGAACCTCAGGTTCGGACCTAGTTCGGCCGGCAGCATGAACTTGTCTTGAATCTTCACATCGTCTTGTTCAGATACTTCACACATATTATGTATCAACAACAACTAAAATAAGTTGTAATACTTAAACATGTTCATTTTATTAATCAATTAAATATATCATACAATAAAGATAAACACAATGAATACAATTCAAAACTGATTTAAGGTCTTTAATTTAGGTCCAGCAAACCTAGCGTGATCACAACATAGCTCAAGTATGGAATCCTGCAACATGTATAAGATAAAATGTCAACTACAAAAGTAGTTGGTGAGTAAACACAAGTTTAAATAATATATGTATAATTTCAACAACGATATATGTATAACGAGATATTTTCATATATATAGTTAAACAAGTAATGAGTTAGAGGCAATGAGTGAGTGTATCAAACCCTACACAACTAGGCTTCCAATCACTTGACGCCTCCAGGCAGGCCGAGTGGGCTGTCAAACCAATAGATCTATTACCTTCAAGTTCGAGATATTGAGTTAGAGCACAACGAATCATTTAATTTAGGTCTAGCAAACCTAGCGTGATCACAACATAGCTCAAGTATGGATTCCTGCAACATGTATAAGATAAAATGTCAACTACAAAAGTAGTTGGTGAGTAAACACAAGTTTAAATAATATATGTATAATTTCAACAACGATATATGTATAACGAGATATTTTCATATATATAGTTAAACGAGTTGGTGACCCGCCCGCGCGTTGCGGCGGGCAACCGTATAGATTTAAAAGTTTAATAAAACTAAACAAATAACACCCTACGACTAATTATGCAATCATAGAATATAAGGGAAAACCAAAACATCTCTACCTAAAAATCTATGTTTCCTCATCCCTCTTGTAGCCTTCAAAAGGGTAGTCATCATGTTTTACATAGTGATATCCACACCTGTTTGGCATCTTACAACAAAATACCAACATAATTTATAAATGAAGACATGTTTATAACAAAATTGAAGTTACATAATTTATAATCAAATAACAATAAATAGTATCCATGACCGACATGCTGGCGCAGTTAACTAAATGAAGACATGTCTATAACAAAGCCTTTGTAATTGTAAGTTTCCTAAATAAACTTACCTCCCAAAGTTGTAGGACTATGCACTTGCAACAGGAGCGACAACCACTTTGTTATGCATTCTTGTCTTGAAAAGGTGTTGTAGCCTCCGATCCAAGGCAACATACACAACATCATCATCTTGTAGGCTCTACAAATATCTGCAACAAAATTCGTCATCCTTAACTTTTAAAAACTACATCATAATTTAAGTTCGTTAATCTAAAGCATCATCAAGCAGTATACCTACAAACTTGTAGCCTATGTCATGAAATCCAAAGAAGAAGAACCATTTCCATGTGCAATCTGCTATAAATCGAATATAAAAATAAAAATATGCAATACTAATGTTCAACATGTTGGGTTTCGACAGTGGTATACGGGTGCCCGGTGACGTTAAAAAAAACTTGACCGTTTAAATAAAACATTACCGACCGAGTTTAGTGAATTAAGAGTTAAAAAGGATTAAACCGGTAATCCGTTTACGCAGCGGAATAAATAAATTTACTAATTTTATACGCGTAAACCGAAGGTGTCGAAATCGTGTCAACAGGATCACAATCACCAAAAATATTTAATCACGCAAACACCATTTCGCGGTAAACATTTTAGCGCGAAAATAATAACGATTACATTAATCGAAATTAAATATCTAAACTAAAACCGGAGTTTAGATATACCTTCGCGGTGTTCTAACAAACGTTAGAGACACCGAGGGTCAACAAGATGACGCTAGGGTTTCACGAAAAAATAATCCGAACCGGCGGATTAAATCGTTTGCAAATCGCATACACCGTCTCAAAAGGATTCGTTGAGAATAGCAACGATTCCGTTTATGGTGGCGATAAGCGAGCACCAATCGAATCGAGACGGTGACGGCGGCTAGGGTTTAGCCGGGCGATTACCACGATTGTTACGACGAGGGCTCGCACTCGTAAAATCGTGATGACGACGATTGTACCGATGAGTGGTGATGGAAACGCGTCATAGTGAAACGGAGCTACGCTAGGTCGCGACGGCGAGCTAGGGTTTGTGGATGGCGACGACATCCATCTAGAGGTGGGCGTCACCTATGGTGAATGGAAATAGGACGAAGGTGGTCATACCTTGATGAGTCACGCGGAAGGTTCGTCCAATGGCTTCTCGTATTACGCTGTCTTCTAGGGTTCCACGAAGGAAGCAAGACGACCAAGCTCTAGAGGAGGTTGGTTTGCGTGAAGGGAGGGGACGAGGGAGAAGGGAGGTGGCGGCACTAAAAGTGGCGCAGAGAGAGGGGAGGGGTGTGTAGGAATGAGCAACCAAAACTCCTCCCCTAGCTCTCTATATATAATGGATGGATCCTGGGCTTTATGGAAAACCTAAGCCCATGAGGATCCAGTCCATTAACCCTTCTCCAAGTAATTTAAAATTACAATTAATCCCCTTTTAGTTTGCGATTAATTAATAAAACAACTTTATTAATTTTACAAGTCGCAAACTACGAGAAACATAAATAACTATTTATTTATTTCACCATAAAACATTAATCAAATGTTTTTCTCCGTTTATTTAATTATTTCAAGAATAATTATTTGTAATTAATTAAATATTTATTAATCATGAATAAACATTAAATTAATTATATATATTTCCGTAAATTACCGGTTAGCCGAGTAAGCGGATTTTTATCTCGTTGCCCCCAGTGTAACTCTTTACGGGTCTAACCGGGTCGGGTTCTTGGTGTTGTCGGGTCTGGACATCCAATATCCAACACAACAAAGAGTAGATGTTGTAAACATTAGTGGCCTACCATCATTAGTAAATTCAATAAAGCCGAAATGGAGAACCGGCTTCGAGTCACTGCAAACATGGCAATCCATAACTTTAGAATATAATTAGGAATGATTAGATACTCATAAGCATATGAAGTGTATAACACCTTGTTAATGCAGAAAGCTGCCAATAATAATTGCAAAAGGAATTAGGTGGTAAGTTAACACAAATAAGTAATAATCGCAGTAAAACAACAATATTAAAGCTGATTAAAACTATTTAAAAGATGAAAAAACATAATATAAAGTATATAGTCTTAATCATATTCAAATTGAAACTTTACTTCAACAAAGAACATGTTACCTACAGATATAAGGCATAGTAGACTTTAAAATAGTAATTTATAAATTTAAATCTTTGCTTAAACAAAGACAGTTGATAAAGTTCATACTCCACAGACGATAATTCCCATACTGAACAGTTAGAAGAATTTACCTTAAGTTTTGTTATGTCCATTTGTTCAAGTTCGGCTATAGCCAACCTGTTTCTTTTTTATATTATTGGTATGAAGTGAATTGTGCGATATCGCGGTTCGGCTGCAGGCTCTGGGTCTGCTGGTGTCGGGTACCTATTTGTTTACATTATAATCAAGAAAAAAAATGTATTTAGAATTCTATACAATTTTTTACCATTGATCTGATGACCTAATAAGAAATGCTTTACCATTGGCTTTAGAAGGTTCAATTGTTACCTGCAGGCTATAAACTTGGCAATTTCAATGTCAGGGTCTCAAATCACAATGATTGCTGATGTAGATGAAAGTTGGGCAGCTTGTCCATAGGTAATGAATGTTCTGTATAAAACATCAATTGAACGAGAGACATGGATTTATTCATTATCTTTAATGTTCAATCATTCTATTTCTCGTGTCGTAGTTCGAAGTGATCCAAAACAAACACACAGTAGGTTTGGGTAAGGCCTTACACTTAACACTTGGAACTCACGAGAGGGCCCACGATGTCTAGCTGTTGCAGTATTAGTGCAAGAGTACAGAATCCCATCTTGACTACATACAGCTCCCACTAAGCCTCAGATCCATTCCCAAAAGTAGTCTTTACTGGCAGTTACGCGACATCGTATACTACAATCAAAGAACAGTCCTTGGCAAACGGGAGGTAGCATATGTATCTCAGGTCAAAGGACACTATTGAGTATACCATTAATCAAATTCGTCTTATGATTAAATCCATGAAGACAATTTGATACGAGTTACGTCATAACGTCATTCTCTAATGAGGTCTGTGAGTCTGGAGAGTCAACCCTTTGAGTCCAGAGTCAGAATAGTCATAGATCAGTTTTGTTCCCACAAATTAGATCGACTACGGACGGTTTTAGAATATTTCTCTAAATATTCATGGATGTTTAAAACGTATAAAATTCGAACACGTTTTGCAGAATTCGAAATCTGCATCTAAATCTTTAGATCAGATTGAATGATTTGGTGCAAACGTTATAGTTCGACATCCCAATACTAAAGTAGAACATTAATGTAGCATAGAATTCAGGTAATACATAACAGTATTAGCTTATTGATCAAACTTGATCATGAAACAGTGAATTCTCGTGCTAGGTTCTATGCCTGTGTTTTGGTTTTGCCTGTTTAGTTGTTTCATTAGTTTTGGTGTTGCTCAGAACAGCAAAAGTATTTAAGTGAATCTGAATGTGTGATAAAACGTGTGCCCTTCGTATGCACATGGATTACTATGTTATCACTATGGCATTTTAATTGATTATCAACATAATCCAATTAACTTTCTTTGAATGTACCCTTACATTCATCATTCAAAGATTTCACTTAAGATGGCTCGTTGTTCGGTGAGTATACTCGAGTACTCATCATGAACATTTGTCATCATCAAGACAAGTTGAGATGATTCGGTTTCCAGCATGTGTCGTTGTGTAACTCCTTACAGTGACACTTATGCAACATCCCTATGTTGGATAGTTCTCATTTCATAACTAGTATGATACGACTTGTTTCAAGAAATTGAATATATCTGAGGATGCCATTCCTGAGATGCTTTTCAATTTGTGTGTCTTGAAACTTAGAGATAAGTTGAGGCTTCATTACAAGTTTAAATCAGTAATCTTAAATGAACATTGGATCAGCACTTAATCGTTTATCCCGATAAGGATTAGTGGTGATGCTCCCACTTGCTTTATGTAGACGATGCATTCTTATAATCATCTTTCTTTCAAACCGTTAGGATATTGGTTTCCAAGACAAATCTTAGCAAACATACTTCGTTACCTATAACGAAGTTATTTAGTTTCATAAACACAGTATGAATCTAAATTGAAAAATATCCAATTGTCATGTCACATACATGAGATAGCAAGATGATATCAAACTGCCAGAGTTTGATGGTATCCTCAATACAATCATCTTTGTGTTTGAAAGGAGTTGCGTGCTAGACGCCTTGATGATTATTCTATCAGAGTACCGAGTCTGATTTGGGATTGACAATTCAATCCAATGACCAACCAATAATGAAAGATTTTAGACAAGTAAAATCGTCCGAGTTTCATTTGGAATTATAAGTCATTTAGAATGCTTAACATGTTTTCATTATTGCAACAACTACTTGTTGTGAAAAGATGTTTGTCTAATGAGTTTTGAATATTTACAAGATTCACAGTGCACAGTCCGGTAATTCCTACAGAAAACAAGTTTCTATTTGACAAGGAATTTTGATGTCCATACATCAATTAGTTGGACGTGCATAACTCAAACTTGGTCTCCCGCAAGACTCTTCTTGGAACCAATTTGAGTTGCAAGTGATCGGCGAGGAAATGATTCGTGGGTATAAGGTGTGAACGGTGGCCATTGGCAAGTCATAAGTCATGTGTTAATTGGTTTTCAAACTTTGAAAACAAATCCTTATAATGTAAGCAACATGTGCTTAGCAGGATTTTAATTTAACACGTACGAGTACAACCCATTTGTAGTCATCGACTTTCAAGGTGTTGTATGTATATATCTATTCTTGACCATCCTGGTCATATGCACAAAACTTAGTGCATTTATATAACAAAATCATACCAGTGATTGTGTTACATAAGTTCTGCTGGTGGCTTGAACTTTTATAAACACGCGTTTGATCTCATCAAAGGTCCTATTGTTTGAATTGACGAAATCAAGCAAGTGATTTCTCAAAAGGTTCAATTTTGATTTAATGAAGTCTCAAGCTATGTGATTCCAAACCATAAGGTTTTATGAATCAATATAGGTTGATTATTCCCGTTGTAGCTAGTACAATGAGAATAAAAGACGTCATGGCCTTAATGGATTTTAGAAAGAACAATCGTTCTTCCTTAGCATTTAGGCCAGTCTTATGATCATTAAATCAATAGTACCATGCTTAGCGTCATGTTATATATGTTTGAATCTAATCTACCAACCAAGTGAAACATTTTCAAGTGTAGAAAAACAATGCATATCAATAAAGTTTAAACCGGAAACTTTAGTGCATGTTTAGATTCAAAACAAAAAGCAAAATTGTATCATCCTGGACCCCGCCAGGGAAAAACAAACAATTTGTTTAAAGATACCACCAAGAATTAAAACCGACATGATCTTTATTCAAAGTTTGCAATCATGCAAAGATGCCATGTCTTCTTGGTTGTCTTGCTTTCTACGACTTCACGTTCCTACAAAATGTAAAGTATGTCAAACATATATTTTGAAGGATCAAGTGAAGTGGTTTATAACATGAGGTTATAGATATATACCTTTGGAAGAACCCGCATCGGGCTTCTTCCCTTTCACCTTGGCAAGATATTCTGGGCAGTTTCTCTTCCAGTGCCCCATCTTGTTGCATTCGAAGCACTGGCGCTCATCTTGCGGCGGTGCCTTCGAAGCCCTTGACTTGCCCTTTGCGGTGCTACTAGACCCTCTAGCTGCAGCGCCCTTGCCTTTCTTCCTTTGCCCAGGTTTCCTCTTAACCTCAGGTTTCTTGACACCTCCGGATCGGATGGCGAGTACATCAGTCGACTTGCCTTTGCTGTTGTTACCGTTGAGAAAATTAATCTCAGCGGTCTTCAACATACCGTGAAGCTCGGTCACTGTCTTAACCAGGCTGTTCATATTGAAATTGATCCGGAAGGGAGTGAACGCACTGGAAAGAGAGTGGAGGATCAAATCCGTCGCCATTTCCTGAGAAATGACGTAGTCGAGCTTCGCAAGTCGGTCGATGTAGCCCTTCATCTTAAGGACATGGGCGCTGACAGGACTACCTTCGGCCATCCGACAGGTGATGAGCCTGACGACGGTCTCGTAGCGTTCCTGCCGGGCCTGGGTTTCAAACATGCCCTTAAGTTCCCCGATCATCTGAAACGCCGTCCTGTCAACCATACTCTTCTGAATCTCAGTAGACATGGTTGCCAGCATGAGGCACGTAACTGAGTTGGCATCCTTTCTCAGTGCGTCATGTGCAGCGCGAGCAGCCGCAGTGTTATTTGCGGGTGCTTCGGGCACCTCGGCCTCCAACACATGTTGTTTGTTGGCCATTTGCAGGACTATTTTCAGATTTCGATGCCAGTCGAGGAAGTTGGTGTCATCAAGTTTCTCCTTCTCAAGGAGAGACTTGAGCTGGAAAACCTCGTTGTTAGCAGGAGGATTAGCCATCTGAAACAACAGGCAATTTGTTTAGTGTTTCGATGTGATATTCGTATTCAAAAACGGCAAGCAAATCTTGAATAGGAATATGGGAACCCAATTAGTAGTCGACCGTCAAAGGCAGCGTTAAGTGCAATCACCGGTCACTAAGTAATCGGATAGACAACGTTTGTCTCTTGTGAAAAACAGTCACAACTCCCGTTTATGAGGCCTTCGCGAATTAATTTGCGAAATACGTTTAGCGTCATCTATGCCAATTTTGTCTACGAATGACCAGATGTACGGTGTTGAAATACTCCAATACACAAGGTACTCGTAAAGAAAATGATAGATGTCCTCAGTGGTCAGTGTGCATGCACGGTGTTGAAATACTCCAATGCACACACCTTGGAAGATACCCTGAACACCAAGTGCGGTGTTGAAATACTCCAACACTGATGCATCGGTAAATATGTTCCAAGTTAGACTTGACTAGGATGGCATAATCTATCCGTTTTGCGGCTTACCAGATAGGATTAATTAGTCAGTGTTTTAATTAATTAAACGTTTGACTAAGCTACTTAAGAACCCTATCTCACTCGGGACAGTCAATTTAATAACCTCCTTATTAAAGACTACGTGTCGCGAGGCATTAACCAATTATTTTATCGTTCGATTTTATTGATCGAAGAATTCGAGAACAGAGTCGAATAAAATTGGTTAAGTTATGTCGAGTTTTAATTAATTCGAAAACTCGATTCCAATTGATTGTAAAACAGTTTTAACCATTTAAAACTTAGTTTGGAGTTTTAGTTGGCGTGTTAAACAGTTTAAGACAAGCAACCAAAATGTACATGCAAACAGACACACATTCGGCTTTAGGAGGTTCCGATATTGTCAGAGCCTTATGACAATATCGAAGAAGGTCTGGGACGTAAAATTAAAATCAACCATAGGGATGGAAACAAGCATCCGGCCGACTCCAATGCTCCCACTAGCTTCGACAAGCTCCCACGTTACAATTGGTGTACGTCTGTCTTTAGGTCATGGATACTTGCCATGCTAGGGATCGTTGCAAGAACAATCGCCACGATGGGGTTGTCGCATCACAAGCTCGTAACGTTCGTCCAAGGAGAAGGTTAGCTTAACGAGAAAATAAATAAATCCTAATTTATTTACGATACAACTTTTGAACCCAGTAACAAGTGGGCCAAACCAAAACCAAGACATGAATGGGCCAAAATGGGCCAAACCAAAATACGATAACCAATAAGAGCCATAATATGGGTCGAGCCGAATATGCGCGTTTTAAACAATCAATTAACGAATTGAAAACGATTGGTGGAATTAAATCGACCAATCATTTGGAAAAGCAATTCGTATAACTTTCGCGACTTTCGGGTTTTAACCCCAATTCGCGAAATCCACCGGTTTAAAACCGACCAGTTAGGGTTTGCGTGTGGTGATCAAGGCTCTGATACCACTGTTGGGTTTCGACAGTGGTATACGGGTGCCCGGTGACGTTAAAAAAAACTTGACCGTTTAAATAAAACATTACTGACCGGGTTTAGTGAATTAAGAGTTAAAACGGATTAAACCGGTAATCCGTTTACGCAGCGGAATAAATAAATTTACTAATTTTATACGCGTAAACCGAAGGTGTCGAAATCGTGTCAACAGGATCACAATCACCAAAAATATTTAATCACGCAAACACCATTTCGCGGTAAACATTTTAGCGCGAAAATAATAACGATTACATTAATCGAAATTAAATATCTAAACTAAAACCGGAGTTTAGATATACCTTCGCGGTGTTCTAACAAACGTTAGAGACACCGAGGGTCAACAAGATGACGCTAGGGTTTCACGAAAAAATAATCCGAACCGGCGGATTAAATCGTTTGCAAATCGCATACACCGTCTCAAACGGATTCGTTGAGAATAGCAACGATTCCGTTTATGGTGGCGACAAGCGAGCACCAATCGAATCGAGACGGTGACGGCGGCTAGGGTTTAGCCGGGCGATTACCACGATTATTACGACGAGGGCTCGCACTCGTAAAATCGTGACGACGACGATTGTACCGATGAGTGGTGATGGAAATGCGTCATAGTGAAACGGAGCTACGCTAGGTCGCGACGGCGAGCTAGGGTTTGTGGATGGCGACGGCCTCCATCTAGAGGTGGGCGTCACCTATGGTGAATGGAAATAGGACGAAGGTGGTCATACCTTGATGAGTCACGCGGAAGGTTCGTCCAATGGCTTCTCGTATTACGCCGTCTTCTAGGGTTCCACGAAGGAAGCAAGACGACCAAGCTCTAGAGGAGGTTGGTTTGCGTGAAGGGAGGGGACGAGGGAGAAGGGAGGTGGCGGCACTAAAAGTGGCGCAGAGAGAGGGGAGGGGTGTGTAGGAATGAGCAACCAAAACTCCTCCCCTAGCTCTCTATATATAATGGATGGATCCTGAGCTTTATGGAAAACCTAAGCCCATGAGGATCCAGTCCATTAACCCTTCTCCAAGTAATTTAAAATTATAATTAATCCCCTTTTAGTTTGCGATTAATTAATAAAACAACTTTATTAATTTTACAAGTCGCAAACTACGAGAAACATAAATAACTATTTATTTATTTCACCATAAAACATTAATCAAATGTTTTTCTCCGTTTATTTAATTATTTCAAGAATAATTATTTGTAATTAATTAAATATTTATTAATCATGAATAAACATTAAATTAATTATATATATTTCCGTAAATTACCGGTTAGCCGAGTAAGCGGATTTTTATCTCGTTGCCCCCAGTGTAACTCTTTACGGGTCTAACCGGGTCGGGTTCTTGGTGTTGTCGGGTCTGGACATCCAATATCCAACACAACAAAGAGTAGATGTTGTAAACATTAGTGGCCTACCATCATTAGTAAATTCAATAAAGCCGAAATGGAGAACCGGCTTCGAGTCACTGCAAACATGGCAATCCATAACTTTAGAATATAATTAGGAATGATTAGATACTCATAAGCATATGAAGTGTATAACACCTTGTTAATGCAGAAAGCTGCCAATAATAATTGCAAAAGGAATTAGGTGGTAAGTTAACACAAATAAGTAATAATCGCAGTAAAACAACAATATTAAAGCCGATTAAAACTATTTAAAAGATGAAAAAACATAATATAAAGTATATAGTCTTAATCATATTCAAATTGAAACTTTACTTCAACAAAGAAAATGTTACCTACAGATATAAGGCATAGTAGACTTTAAAATAGTAATTTATAAATTTAAATCTTTGCTTAAACAAAGACAGTTGATAAAGTTCATACTCCACAGACGATAATTCCCATACTGAACAGTTAGAAGAATTTACCTTAAGTTTTGTTATGTCCATTTGTTCAAGTTCGGCTATAGCCAACCTGTTTCTTTTTTATATTATTGGTATGAAGTGAATTGTGCGATATCGCGGTTCGGCTGCAAGCTCTGGGTCTGCTGGTGTCGGGTACCTATTTGTTTACATTATAATCAAGAAAAAAAATGTATTTAGAATTCTATACAATTTTTTACCATTGATCTGATGACCTAATAAGAAATGCTTTACCATTGGCTTTAGAAGGTTCAATTGTTACCTGCAGGCTATAAACTTGGCAATTTCAATGTCAGGGTCTCAAATCACAATGATTGCTGATGTAGATGAAAGTTGGGCAGCTTGTCCATAGGTAATGAATGTTACATATTAAGAAAAAACATGCTATTACCAATCTCTTTCCATAAACTAAATAACTAGAAAATTACAACCATAGTCAAAGTATTAATATTAACAAATAAGGAAGACCAAAAATCACCATAATTTCCAGAAATAAATGATTATACCTTCAATCGTTACTGCCCATAAATGTTATACCTTTCAATCGTCTCTCCTCTTCACATAAAGATCGTGTCCCAACTCCCACGCAAAAACTCTCCACCATCAGAATAAAGACAACTCCAATTAGCTATGCGTCAGACATGAATATATGCATACAAACTGGCCGAGGGAAAACATGTTTTTTACACCATAAGGGCTTTTTCTTGCTCCTAAAATTACAAAAACAATAATAATATCAACAAAACAATAAATTAATCCAAGATAAGTGATGGTTGTACAAAAACGATAAGTCCATACTTTTAAAGGTACTTTGCTGTAACATATTTGTATTTTCTTACCAAAATTCGCATTTGTAACCATTTGATACGATGGACATTGTACTTTGAGACATGGCATATCGCACCATTGAGATCAAAATGGGTATTTTTTGCAGCACATCCAGCAGATCCTAGAGCTGAAATCCACAAAGGAACATGAATCAACATCAATTAAGTACACACACTTCACCAAGTGTGGTTATATTGACCAATTACTTAATTAACAACACATATATTAGTGGCTATAAAGTACCATAATCATAAGAAAACAATGAAAAAATACCAGTTGCTATAAGTGGCTGAGATCAGTTCAGGTACACTTATTAAAAACGCCTCTCAACCACCCGAGACATCACAACTTAAAAAGGAACAAAAACAAATCACAACATAAAGCTTTTTGTAGGCTCAGATTAAAGATCATCATAGCCGTTTCAACATTTTTCTCTAACCAATATCGTTTGTGGAATCATAAAACTCGTAAAGGCTCAGAAAAAGCTGACCATCATAGCCCGTAAGGGCTCAGATCAAATAGGGGATAGAGATTCGGGCAATGGCTGCGATAAACAAAGGGTGTACGCCTCGCCATCGCCACAAACCACACCGCCAAAAAAGCAAATGGATTATTCATCACAGCCAAAAAATGAGAGTGTAACCCCCAGTCGTAACTATTTAGAATCTACTGGAGCATTCTTACGAATAGTATGGTATGAGTCTTGAGACAGTCATTGGGACAATTTAGAATCGTACCTGCCTCAGATTAGTGAATGAATGGGCTCAGATAATAATAATCTATGGCTGAAAAAAGCGATTTGACTATTTCCTCGCCAAAGAAAAATCTAGAATCATCACAACCATAAACTTGTAACAACAAAGCTCGGGTCTAAGGGATAGATAACAGCCAAAGAACCATCTACAGTTATCGCAACCATAAACCCACAACAACAAAGATAGGATCGGAGGCACAGACCATAACACCATCACATATTAGCCAAAGAACCATGTATGATTATAACCACCATAAACTGAAAACAGTAAAGCTCGGGTCTTAGGGACATAACTAGATATCAGCCAAAGAACCATCTAGGATTATCACAGCAATAAATAACAACTAAAAACATACTGCACCAGACTCATATCAGTGAACGTATAAGGTAAGATAACGGGAAAACGGTTTCCAAACAAACACAGAAAAGGTAAAAAATAGAAGCACCAACTAACCCACATAATAGGCTTCACTCAAGATCTGCACATAATGTAATCCTTGGGCTATCGCCGCCGATAACCCTAAATTCGATGCTTAAAACCCTAGAAAGAACCACCAACCATCATCGCAGCCATCCATCGCCACCAAAGCCTCACCGATTTTAAGATTCGGATCTCAGCCCAAGGAAGCTTACTCTTGAGGCGGCGGCGATATCCCCGGCCGACGATGAAGATGGTGGTCTATAGCAAACATCAGCGGCCAAGAATCATTAAAAAGTAACGATTATACACCGGCCAATAACAGATTGGTGCTCATCAGATAAACACGATGAAGCCTAGCACTGCCACAAATGGAGGTGGCGCTTAGGTTTAGAGACAGATAAATCGATATAGAGAATGTGTGTTGCGTCAGACTCAAAAATCGATGTGAGATGTTAGACACATGGTCGATCTCTCACAAAGAAACTGCTTTGACTTGCAGTCAATCTCTCACAAAGAAACCCTAATCGTCGTTGATTGCTTAAATTGGAGCAGATGATGTTGCAGAGAGAAACGTGAGGAAATGGAAAAGGTAAGTGAGGGATTTGGTGAACAATTGAAATAAATGGGTTGAGTACAATTGAAGTCATCACGTACACTTTAAAAATAAATGTAATAAACAAAAAAAATAAAAAAAGAAGAGGATGCCACGTGTTAAATTGTCATCGGTCATTGTCTTATGAATAGTATATATTATGTGTGAACCACTACTTACTTTTTGTATAATATAATAACAAGTAATGAGTTAGAGGCAATGAGTGAGTGTATCAAACCCTACACAACTAGGCTTCCAATCACTTGACGCCTCCAGGCAGGCCAAGTGGGCTGTCAAACCAATATATCTATTACCTTCGAGTTCGAGATATAGAGTTAGAGCACAACGAATCACTATGTATAACGAGATATTTTCATATATATATATATATATATATAGTTAAACAAGTAATGAGTTAGAGGCAATGAGTGAGTGTATCAAACCCTACACAACTAGGCTTCCAATCACTTGACGCCTCCAGGCAGGCCAAGTGGGCTGTCAAACCAATAGATCTATTACCTTCGAGTTCGAGATATAGAGTTAGAGCACAAAGAATCACTATAATCCACACAAATTTAACATACATAGAATGTATCCAATCAACATATAATCGCGTTTGTGTTTTAGAGAAATGATTTTGAGTAAAGATACATGTTACATCCCAAAATGTTTAAAAGATAATGCATGTATGATTTCTCACAACTCGGATTATCATTCGAATGAATCACCATTAGAAATGATAATACGAATTGAATAGTCATAACTATCAATATTTGTGACAACCCGTCCGAATCAGGTCAAACCTCTCTCCGTTGACTTTCGTTGACTTTTAAATTACGTAATAGTTATGTGATTTACTGCCTTAATACATGATTAACCGTGATAGTTAAATGATTAATCAACTTCGATTCCACATTAAACCAAATATATACGTACGTAAAATAATGACGTCTTTCGTATATTAACGGTGGAATTTCATTGATAAGAAAATAAATATAAAATTCGACATTTTATATTTTATCAAACCGTTATACAATGATAAAACGTTTTACGAACTTCAAACAAGTGTTACGTTGTCAAGACTTAGCCAATATTCCAAGACCATTTAGCCTATTGGGCCCGGTAAGCCCATTAAGCCCAAATTAACTCCGATTGACCCGAAAATTTAACCGAATGCTCGTATCAACTAGTCGAGTAAAACCCCAAAACCCGAAACCCGATCCGAGGTCCGAAACCCATTGGGCCGAACCCGGCCCAATCCTTCTTTTCCTTTCTTTGCGGCCCGCAACCCAAACTCGATTGGGCTTCGGCCCAATCCATCTCGCAACCCGATTGGGCTTCGGCCCAATCCGCATCGTGAACCCAAAATGGGCTTCGGCCCGGTCCACTCCCAAAAGGCGAATGGGCTTCGGCCCATTCTTTTTAAAAATTAAAAAACCAATTTGGGCTTGGGCCCAAACTTAACAAATTTAAATAATTTGTTTAAAAGCCCACTAGTTTTATAAAAGTTAATCCCAATCTTTTAACCCACTAATATTTTTATAAAATTTGGGTTAACAATGTTTATAAAAATAAAAACCACTTTTCAATTGGATAAAATATAATGGGATTATATTTTAAAAAGTTATGATTTTACTAAACTCCTAACACCTCTATATTTTATAAAAGCTCCTAGATTTTTATAAAACTTATAAAAATAATCACCTACAACTAGAGATTAGTTGGGATTAATGTAAGCTTGACAACACACTAATACACAATGGGTATTAATCCACCTCTTTTAGTATAAGTAGGAGACAAGTCTCCTACTTGCTCCCTTGCACCACAACACCACAAACACCTCACTCTCCTCCCTCTCTCCCTTGTTTCGGCCGGCTACCACCGCCAACCACCACTGCCGCCGACCGGCGCCGCCCCCTGCCGCCGTTACGCCGCCGCTCCGCCGCCACGAACCGCCGCCCTCCTCCCCTTTTCTTGACCGGTTTTAACTCACCACCATTGTGAGTGTTTCTAAACCCCTTTCTTCCTATATCTCTTACATGTTACCACCCAAGAACAACCTCTCAAGTCTTGACAACCTAAAAACACTAACACTTACATTGTCACCTTTTTTTTTGAAATGCTTGATTTGCAAGAAACAACTAACCAAAAACTCTCTTCTTAACCTCCATTCTTTCAAGATCACTTGGTGAAACACATTGTGAAACCTTTTGGATAGTAGCATATGTGCACCTTGATCCTACTTATGAAATCTAAGGATTTCATAGTTAGTTGCTTGCAAATCTTAAGCCTCTTGATAAAATATGACTAAATAATGTTACTTGTTATTATTTATTTTTGGTCCTAACACATGCATTAGTGTTAGTAGATTACCATTTAATTTCCATGTCCTAACACAAATGTGTTAGTGATTGTTATTTACATTTCCTTGTCCTAACACAAATGTGTTAGTGATTGTATTTATTTTCTTGTCCTAACACAAATGTGTTAGTGATTGCATTTAAATATATATTTGGTCCCAACACATATATGTTGGTGGATTATTTATTATTTCATAATGCTTAGTAAAAATGTTAACTAACTATATATAAACCATGTTATATTTTGTTAACTTATTACATGAAATGATAATAAACAAATATATAAGAACCATGGACTTATAAAAATAAACCTAAATCACTAAAGTAACTAGTGATTTATAAAAATGGACAAAAGGAATATATGTTCTTACTAGATTTAGTAAGAAATGAATTTATGTCAAATGATTTAATGAATGGATAAAAGAGAATAAAAATAAATGCTAGATTTGATAAGAATAATATTTATGTCAAATGATTAATTTAACATAAATACTTGGATTTATTACAAGTTTTAACCTTTCTTGAAACTTGCTAGAAATGGACATTTTTATAAAAAGTCACACTTGAAAATAAATGTTTTCATAAAAGATTTTTATAAAAATAAACCAAGACAAATCATTTGTTTAAAATATTTACAAGGACTTTTAATGTTACTTTGATAAAAACAAAGTATCCAAAATGAACCAACGTTCGTTGGAGATTTTAAATAAAAGTCAAGTTTTATAAATCAAACGTTATAAATCCAAGCGTCGCCATAAATATTTTTATCAACATTTTTCTATATAATATTTCATGAACTTGAAATATTAACTCACCTTTGAAAATGATTAAACGTTTAAAACCTTAAATGATTTTCCTTAAAGGTTGTATGTTTTATAAATAAAACAAACGTTAATAATTATTTTGACAAATAATTATTTGCAAGGAAACTTAAACTTTGTTTTATTCACTAAATAATTGTTAATCGTAATTATTCAAAATAATTATAACTTGCAAGATTAACAAAATCGACTAAGTAATTATTTAATTAAAATAATTATTCGAACTTGTGAAAATAATAATAAACATTATTATATCTTTTTACTCAATGTTCAAGACTTGGTTGAATTATTGAAGATGATTATTTGTTTATATTTATTGGACATAAATATAAATAACCATAAATGTATTTAATAAATAAATACAAGATAACGAGTTTTCAATAATACAAACGGACTTAAATCGTCAAGACTTGACCGGTATCACTTGGGTGACGTATGTTACTCAAATGATCATAGACCTTATGCATATGTTATTTAATTATTTAGGACGTTACGTGCTACCGTCCTTTGCTGCTTAAATACCGCTTATCTGCTAAAACTGTGAGTTTCACGGCCCCTTTTCCCTTTTAACTGTTTTATACTTGGGGGAGAAATCATGAAAACTGATTAAATGCTTTTTACTTAATATTATGGTTTACTTGTTAGCCGTATGACTACTTGTTCTCTTACTGATTGCCCAACTTGGTACATTATCGTTATAAACGTTTGTACAACCGAAAATCCCATCATTAATTGATTTCAATTAGTTCTGTACGAAACGATAGCTAGTGAGTAGATCTATTTGGGTTGACAACCCTACCCTAACTGGTAGCTCCAGTTCTGACTCCGGATTGTCTGGGGGTACACGTCAGTTATTCTGCACTGTTTAACATCTCTGGGCAAGAGATGCCGGGTGGGTAAACTGTTAGTATTTGAAATCAAGGTTCAGGTGAGATCATACAACAACAACAATAAACCCTGATAATATTTAAGTATACCGAAACTGTTTTACAACTGTTTTACAACTGTTTAACTATCGAGTCCTAAACCTGTGAACCTCACCAACTTTATGTTGACCCGTTTTATATTCATGATTTCTTAGGTAATTGACGAGACTTCCTTGAAGACATGCAAATGGGGCTTACAACTGCTAACGGACCTGTCCCTGGAGTCATAGTCCTGACTATCCAACTTAACTGTTTTAAGCTTTTAATAATCGTTTAAGACTTATGTTTTTAAATTGTAAAACATTGATGTTTCCACTACTCTTTCCGCTGCAATGAAACGAATTAATGTTTTATGAAGTTTTTAAATTATTAGAAGTGTTCTATGTATCCTCGACTATGATTCCATTCTCGCTCACACCCGAAACCGTTGACCGGGGTGTGACAGATTGGTATCAGAGCCGTGGTTATAGCGAACCAGGATAAACAAACAAACAAAACAAAACAAAAACCAAGCCTGGACTATAACCCACTCCGAAGCGACCATTTGCATGTCAAGACCTCATATGTTTGCTTATGTTTACTTATGTGTTACCACTCTACCATGATGTTACTGACACAGTTCCTTTTTGGAATATTTTCGCAGTGATGGCTTCGAAAGAGGTCATTTGCGTTGCCGATTCTGAGGAGGAGCCCAGTGTTGAGTATACGCCATCACCCGAAGACTACATCCCTTCCAGCCCCGAGACAGAGGGCGCCACTGTGGGAGTCATACGCCCGAACCCTATACCAGCAGGTTTCTTGAGTCCTATCAGGCGTAGGACCTCCGACGACACCCCCGACCACCCTGCTCCCACCGCCACTACTGGCGGTGCAGCCACTGCGGATGCCACTAGCTCCGCCGACCCCTTCGCAGGCCGAGATCGGTCTGTGAAGACCTTTGTCGCCACGCCTGGTGGCGGCAGACGGGGATTTACCCCGGGGCGGGCAGCTGGCCCATCCCGGACTAGGGAGGTCCGACGTACCTCTGGTGAGCCCGCGCCCAAGCGGCGCCAGGTGTTCGATTTACCCCACCTCGCCTGGATACCCGACCAGATCCAGCACTGGCGGATCATCGAGGAGTTCCCGAGCTGTTATGATCGGGGAGAGTCCTCACTTCCTGATCCCTTCCGCCGAGTGCCTCTGGGTATCTCGCCCTTTACTCACGAGCCCATCCCTGACACCGTCCCATTACTGGTGGCTCGTTTGAGACGCCTTGAGGCCGATCTGGGGGAGCTGAACGCCGATATCGGTCAGCTACCTGCAGCCACTGAGGTGTTTCACCTCAGGAACCAGATGGCTGAGCTGACCGGGCGCATGCGCGCCACTGACGGCGCCATGGAGTCCCTCCATGCCCACATGACTGGGGTCAGCATGGCCACGACTGACCTGCTTCTCTCGCACGAGAGGTTGCAGGGGAGAGTCTCTGCCTTGGAGTTCGTCTCCGGACGACTTCTCGCCACTCTCCAGGCCTTGACCCAGAGACCACCGGTCTTCTTCATGCCCCCAGGACCTCCACCACCCCCACCAGCATTCTAGGTAGATGAGACCTAGTAACTTTTGATAGCCATTTTATGGATGAAACATGTTAGCATTAGTCAGGATTGGGACTGCGAGCCCACGATGCAAACTTGTTATTTTGGATATGTTTTATCTGTAATATGGTAACGAACTTGATGTATGATTCCGATGATTATGCTATGGGAAATATCTTTTGTTATGTTATGATTCATGTGTATGTTTATGTTATGTTCATGTTATAGTTATGTTGTGATTGTGTAATTATATTGTTATGACATGTTGTATCACTTCACCATTTCCTATCTTATGTTCTTGGTTGTGTTGCGTGAAAATGTTTTGGCAATTGATGTATGTCGTGGCAGTTATTCTCGAGCATGCAATAACCCCATTTACATATTATCTAAATTTTTCTTTATGTTGACAATTGTAACTTAAAGCAAAATCATGCCACCGAGACGCCGAACCACCAGGAACACTTCGCCTCCTCCACCTCCTCCCCCTATGACTCCCGAGGAAATCGAGGAGATGATTGCTAATCGCGTAGCAGAAACTGTTGCCGCTGCGGAAGCCCAGCGTCAAAACGACAATGGGGCGCGCGGTAAGTACGAATTAACCAATGTTAGAAAAACACCCGATTACAATTTTCCTAAATTGTATTCAACGTTTCAATCTAACAATTGCAGGCCCCCGTGAATGTTCATACAAGGACTTTATGAACTGCAAACCCTCAAATTTCAAGGGTTCTGAAGGCGCTGTTGGGTTAGTTCGCTGGTTTGAGAAAATGGAGTCCGTCTTCCGCATAAGCAACTGCCCCGAGCAGTACATGGTCAAGTATTCCACCTGCGCTTTGACTGATAGCGCTCTGACCTGGTGGAACTCCCATGCCGATGCTATGGGGACTGATTTGGCCTATGCCATGACTTGGGACGAGCTCAAACAGCTGCTTCGCGATGAGTACTGCCCTAGAGAAGAGCTTCAGAAGCTCGAAGCTGAATTCTGGAACCTCACCATGAACGGAGCCGACGTTGCCGGCTATACTAAGAGGTTCCGTGAGCTCGCTCATCTCTGTCCGACCATGATCACTCCTCTCTACAAGAAGATTGAACGGTACATCTGGGGACTTGCACCCCATATTCAGGGAAATGTCCTTTCCTCGAATCCTCAGACTTTTCAGGATGCTGTGCGCCTGGCACACAACCTGATTTACCAAGCCAACCGTCAAGGTGTGAACTTTGACAAGAAGAAGTCTGAGAACAAGGCCCCTGAAACCAGTACCACTCCTTCCACCAACAAGAAACCTGATAACAAGCGGAAACGCGGATTCTGGAGGAATCGCGATGATAAGGCCCCTGCCAAGGAAGCTGAAACTGTGAAGGTCTTTGCTGCTACCACCCCTACCCACGTTGTCCGAAAGACTGGATACAACGGTGGAGCACCTCTGTGCAACAAGTGCAATCTCCACCACACACTTGATTGTGGCAACGTCTACTGCAACATATGCAAGACGAAAGGGCACGTAGCACGAGACTGTCCGAAGCGCACCTGTTACGGTTGCGGAACCACCGGGCACTACAAGAAGGATTGCCCGAAGGCAGGAAACCAGGACCCGAATCAGGCTAGAGGAAGAGCCTTTGTAATCAATGCCGGAGAGGCTCGCCGTGACCCCAACACGGTGACGGGTACGTTTCTACTAAACAATCATTATGCTTCCGTTTTATTCGATACTGGTGCTGATAGGAGCTTTGTGTCTACCGAATTTGGTCAATTACTCGAAATTACCCCTGTTGCCTTAGACACTAAGTTCACAGTAGAATTAGCAAACGGAGAATTAGTAGAAACTAGCATTATTTATCCCAATTGCTCATTAGAACTCTCCGATCATCCCTTCAGCATTGATTTGATGCCTGTAGAACTAGGAAGTTTTGATGTTATCATAGGCATGGACTGGTTATCTAAGAACCGTGCGGAAATCGTGTGCCATGAGAAATTAGTTAGGATGCCACTCGAAGATGGCAACACTCTAAACGTACAAGGCGAGAAGAGTGGAACCCAACTAAACCTCATATCTAGTATGAAGGCACGAAAGTTCCTTCGTAAAGGATGTCAGGCCATCCTAGCACACGTAACTGAGAAGAAACCAAAGGAGAAGAACATAGCAGATGTTCCCGTTGTCCGCGAATACCCGGAAGTCTTTCCCGAAGACTTGCCAGGTTTACCGCCGACGCGACAAGTGGAGTTTCGCATTGACTTAGCCCCAGGTGCCGCCCCCGTAGCCAGATCCCCGTACCGTCTGGCACCTTCTGAGATGCAGGAGTTATCTAGCCAATTGCAAGAATTGCTAGATAAAGGCTTCATCCGACCAAGCCACTCTCCGTGGGGAGCACCCGTGCTATTTGTCAAGAAGAAAGATGGAACTTTTCGGATGTGCATCGACTACCGGGAGCTGAACAAACTGACTGTGAAGAACCGTTACCCGCTTCCTAGGATCGACGACCTGTTTGACCAACTTCAAGGGTCGAGCTTCTACTCCAAGATCGACCTAAGATCAGGATACCATCAACTCAGGGTTAGAGATGAAGACATTTCGAAGACAGCGTTCAGAACACGCTATGGCCATTATGAGTTCCTCGTAATGCCATTTGGTTTGACAAACGCACCTGCAGTGTTCATGGACCTGATGAACCGCGTATGCAAACCCTACCTGGATAAGTTCGTTATCGTGTTCATTGACGACATCCTTATCTACTCCCGTAGTAAGGAAGAACACGAACAACATCTGAGACTTATTCTGGAGTTGCTGAAGAAGGAAGAACTCTACGCGAAATTTTCCAAATGTGACTTTTGGATTCGCGAAGTTCACTTTCTGGGCCATGTGATCAATGATCGAGGAATCCACGTGGATCCCACAAAAATTGAGGCAATCAAGGATTGGAGCACGCCAACGACTCCAACCGAGATTCGACAATTTTTAGGTCTTGCTGGCTATTACCGCCGATTTATCGAGAACTTCTCGAAGATAGCCCAGCCACTCACCGCCCTGACCCAGAAAGATAAGAAATTTATATGGGATGCCAAGACTGAAGCAGCATTTCAGTTACTGAAACAGAAGCTTTGTGATGCCCCGATTCTGTCACTACCTGATGGAATCGAAGACTTCGTTGTCTACTGCGATGCCTCGCATCAAGGTTTAGGGTGTGTATTGATGCAACGAGAGAAAGTCATCGCATACGCATCACGGCAATTGAAAATTCACGAGAAGAATTATACCACTCATGACTTGGAACTCGGAGCCGTCGTCTTTGCTCTCAAAATCTGGAGGCACTATCTTTATGGTACCCAATGTACCATATTCACCGATCATAAGAGCCTCCAGCATATTTTCAATCAGAAGGAATTGAATATGAGACAACGCCGATGGGTGGAACTGCTAAATGATTACGAGTGCGAGATTCGTTATCATCCAGGCAAAGCTAACGTCGTAGCCGATGCCTTAAGCAGGAAGGAACATGCTAAACCTCGCCGCGTCCGAGCATTAGGCATGACCATCCACTCAAACCTTAATTCTCAAGTGCGCGACGCACAAACTGAAGCCCTGAAACCAGAGAACCTAACTGAAGAAGGTTTACGTGGAATGGAGAAGCAACTAGAAGAGAAACCTGATGGAACCAAGGTCTTCATGGATAGGCTATGGGTACCTGTCTATGGAGGACTTAAGACAATTGATCTTCGATGAAGCTCACAAGTCCAGATATTCCATTCATCCTGGCTCAGACAAGATGTATCACGGTCTGAAGAAACAATTCTGGTGGCCTAACATGAAAGCCGAGATAGCCACCTATGTCGGCAAGTGCTTAACATGTTCAAAGGTCAAAGCCGAATACCAGAAACCTTCCGGATTGTTGACTCAACCGGTGATCCCTGAATGGAAATGGGAAGAGATTTCCATGGACTTCATCACAAAATTGCCTAAAGTCTAGATCTGGTTATGATGCTATCTGGGTGATAGTCGATCGATTGACGAAGTCAGCACACTTCTTACCGGTCAATGAGAAGGATAAGATGGATAAGCGAGCCAAACTTTACATAAAGGAAGTCGTCTCGCGCCACGGCGTGCCCAAATCCATCATATCCGACCGAGACAGTCGATTCACCGCACATTTCTGGAAATCTCTACAGAAAGCTTTGGGTACTCGACTCGATATGAGTACTGCCTACCATCCACAGACAGATGGCCAAAGTGAGAGAACGATCCAAACGCTTGAGGATATGCTGAGAGCATGTGTGATAGATTTCGGACCTAAATGGGACGAGCATCTCCCTCTTGCCGAATTCTCATATAACAATAGTTATCACACCAGCATCCAAGCCGCCCCTTTCGAAGCACTTTATGGGAGAAAGTGCAGATCTCCGCTCTGCTGGAATGAGGTTGGCGACAGTCAGTTGACTGGACCCGAGCTAATCTTCGAAACGACTGAATTAATCTTCCGGATCCGAGATCGCCTGAGAGCTGCCCGAGACAGGCAAAAGAGCTACGCCGACAACCGACGAAAACCCTTGGCCTTCAAAAAGGGTGATCGTGTCATGCTAAAGGTGTCACCTTGGAAAGGTGTCATCCGGTTCGGCAAACGAGGAAAGCTCAACCCTCGTTACATTGGTCCCTTTGAAATCACTGAAACCATCGGACCAGTAGCTTATCGTTTGAACCTGCCTGCCGAGCTAAGCAGCGTTCACAATGTCTTTCATGTCTGTAATCTTAAGAAATGCTTATCTGATGAAACGCTCATCGTTCCTCTTGATGAGATTCAAGTGGACGAAACCTTACACTTCATTGAGGAACCCGTGGAGATACTTGACCGAGAAATCAAACAGCTGAAGCATAGCCGCATTCCCATAGTAAAGGTACGATGGAACTCTAGACGAGGCCCAGAGTATACGTGGGAACGCGAGGATCAAATGCGCCGAAAGTATCCACGCCTGTTTGAGAACGTCGCAGTCCACCAGTAGCCAAGACTGAATTTCGGGACGAAATTCTTCTAACTGGGGGAGAATGTGACAACCCGTCCGAATCAGGTCAAACCTCTCTCCGTTGACTTTCGTTGACTTTTAAATTACGTAATAGTTATGTGATTTACTGCCTTAATACATGATTAACTGTGATAGTTAAATGATTAACCGACTTCGATTCCACATTAAACTAAATATATACGTACGTAAAATATATACGTCCATCGTATAATTAAATGTGGAATTTCAACAATAAGAAAATAAATATAAAATTCGACATTTTATATTTTATCAAACCGTTATACAATGATAAAACGTTTTACGAACTTCAAACAAGTGTTACGTTGTCAAGACTTAGCCAATATTCCAAGACCATTTAGCCTATTGGGCCCGGTAAGCCCAATAAGCCCAAAATAACTCCGATTGACCCGAAAATTTAACCGAATGCTCGTATCAACTAGTCGAGTAAAACCCCAAAACCCGAAACCCGATCCGAGGTCCGAAACCCATTGGGCCGAACCCGGCCCAATCCTTCTTTTCCTTTCTTTGCGGCCCGCAACCCAAACTCGATTGGGCTTCGGCCCAATCCATCTCGCAACCCGATTGGGCTTCGGCCCAATCCGCATCGTGAACCCAAAATGGGCTTCGGCCCGGTCCACTCCCAAAAGGCGAATGGGCTTCGGCCCATTCTTTTTAATAATAAAAAACCAATTTGGGCTTGGGCCCAAACTTAACAAATTTAAATAATTTGTTTAAAAGCCCACTAGTTTTATAAAAGTTAATCCCAATCTTTTAACCCACTAATATTTTTATAAAATTTGGGTTAACAATGTTTATAAAAATAAAAACCACTTTTCAATTGGATAAAATATAATGGGATTATATTTTAAAAAGTTATGATTTTACTAAACTCCTAACACCTCTATATTTTATAAAAGCTCCTAGATTTTTATAAAACTTATAAAAATAATCACCTACAACTAGAGATTAGTTGGGATTAATGTAAGCTTGACAACACACTAATACACAATGGGTATTAATCCACCTTTTTAGTATAAGTAGGAGACAAGTCTCCTACTTGCTCCCTTGCACCACAACACCACAAACACCTCACTCTCCTCCCTCTCTCCCTTGTTTCGGCCGGCTACCACCGCCAACCACCACTGCCGCCGACCGGCGCCGCCCCCTGCCGCCGTTACGCCGCCGCTCCGCCGCCACGAACCGCCGCCCTCCTCCCCTTTTCTTGACCGGTTTTAACTCACCACCATTGTGAGTGTTTCTAAACCCCTTTCTTCCTATATCTCTTACATGTTACCACCCAAGAACAACCTCTCAAGTCTTGACAACCTAAAAACACTAACACTTATATTGTCACCTTTTTTTTGAAATGCTTGATTTGCAAGAAACAACTAACCAAAAACTCTCTTCTTAACCTCCATTCTTTCAAGATCACTTGGTGAAACACATTGTGAAACCTTTTGGATAGTAGCATATGTGCACCTTGATCCTACTTATGAAATCTAAGGATTTCATAGTTAGTTGCTTGCAAATCTTAAGCCTCTTGATAAAATATGACTAAATAATGTTACTTGTTATTATTTATTTTTGGTCCTAACACATGCATTAGTGTTAGTAGATTACCATTTAATTTCCATGTCCTAACACAAATGTGTTAGTGATTGTTATTTACATTTCCTTGTCCTAACACAAATGTGTTAGTGATTGTATTTATTTTCTTGTCCTAACACAAATGTGTTAGTGATTGCATTTAAATATATATTTGGCCCCAACACATATATGTTGGTGGATTATTTATTATTTCACATTATGCTTAGTAAACAATGTTAACTAACTATATATAAACCATGTTATATTTTGTTAACTTATTACATGAAATGATAATAAACAAATATATAAACTAAGAACCATGGACTTATAAAAATAAACCTAAATCACTAAATGTAACCTAGTGATTTATAAAAATGGACAAAAGGAATATATGTTCTTACTAGATTTAGTCAAGTAACATGAATTTAATGTGCTACTAATGATTTAATGAATGGATAAAAGAGAATAAAAATAAATGCTAGATTTGATAAGAATAATATTTATGTCAAATGATTAATTTAACATAAATACTTGGATTTATTACAAGTTTTAACCTTTCTTGAAACTTGCTAGAAATGGACATTTTTATAAAAAGTCACACTTGAAAATAAATGTTTTCATAAAAGATTTTTATAAAAATAAACCAAGACAAATCATTTGTTTAAAATACCTTTACAAGGACTTTTAATATTACTTTGATAAAAACAAAGTATCCAAAAATGAACCAACGTTCGTTGGAGATTTTAAATAAAAGTCAAGTTTTATAAATCAAACGTTATAAATCCAAGCGTCGCCGTAAATATTCTTATCAACGTTTTTCTATTAAAATATTTCATGAACTTGAAATATTAACTCAACCTTTGGAAATGATTAAACGTTAAAAACCTTAAATGATTTTTCCTTAAAGGTTGTATGTTTTATAAAATAAAACAAACGTTAATAATTATTTTGACAAATAATTATTTGCAAGGAAACTTAAACTTTGTTTTATTCACTAAATAATTGTTAATCGTAATTATTCAAAATAATTATAACTTGCAAGATTAACAAAATCGACTAAGTAATTATTTAATTAAAATAATTATTCGAACTTGTGAAAATAATAATAAACATTAGTATATCTTTTTACTCAATGTTCAAGACTTGGTTGAATTATTGAAGATGATTATTTGTTTATATTTATTGGACATAAATATAAATAACCATAAATGTATTTAATAAATAAATACAAGATAACGAGTTTTCAATAATACAAACGGACTTAAATCGTCAAGACTTGACCGGTATCACTTGGGTGACGTATGTTACTCAAATGATCATAGACCTTATGCATATGTTATTTAATTATTTAGGACGTTACGTGCTACCGTCCTTTGCTGCTTAAATACCGCTTATCTGCTAAAACTGTGAGTTTCACGGCCCCTTTTCCCTTTTAACTGTTTTATACTTGGGGGAGAAATCATGAAAACTGATTAAATGCTTTTTACTTAATATTATGGTTTACTTGTTAGCCGTATGACTACTTGTTCTCTTACCGATTGCCCAACTTGGTACATTGTCGTTATAAACGTTTGTACAACCGAAAATCCCATCATTAATTGATTTCAATTAGTTCTGTACGAAACGATAGCTAGTGAGTAGATCTATTTGGGTTGACAACCCTACCCTAACTGGTAGCTCCAGTTCTGACTCCGGATTGTCTGGGGGTACACGTCAGTTATTCTGCACTGTTTAACATCTCTGGGCAAGAGATGCCGGGTGGGTAAACTGTTAGTATTTGAAATCAAGGTTCAGGTGAGATCATACAACAACAACAATAAACCCTGATAATATTTAAGTATACCGAAACTGTTTTACAACTGTTTTACAACTGTTTAACTATCGAGTCCTAAACCTGTGAACCTCACCAACTTTATGTTGACCCGTTTTATATTCATGATTTCTTAGGTAATTGACGAAGACTTCCTTGAAGACA
>JBCNJP010000008.1:17450300-17485217 GCA_039602395.1 Deinandra increscens subsp. villosa
AAGAGGTATTGTCTTTGTCTTGTCTGTAGGGGGATACAAGACATTTGTGAACTTCTTGAGCTTTTCACCCTCCGTCCCTGGGATACTTTTCTTTCCATCCCATTTGAAGACACTCCTATACTTCTTCACATATGATTTCTTGTGAGGAAACTCCTCAAACCTCTTGAACTTGCTCCTCACAGCCTTTTCCAGTTTCTTATAGAAGTATGTGGCTTGATCATTGTTTGACGGATTTGAAAATGGAGCCTGATAAAGCATGGTCAAATCCACATTCGTCCAGGAATAAAATTGAGTCCAGCTCTTGTAGTATTCCAAAGGATACTGACCCCTTCTTCTCACAACAAACATGTTCTTCTCTCCATCAAACATCCAGGTTTTAACAGGTGCCGTAATACCTTGCTTATCATGAAAATGTTCACCCAACTGGATTAGATACCTTTCAGGCGGATATGCAAATGTCTGTGACTCCCAACCTCCATCAAAGTCAGAAGATGGAACCGTCATATAATCTCTATCCCTGGTATCTTTATCTTCACTCGAGGCATCAGACAAACTGGGTTGAGTTTCTTCTGGAATATCAGCTTCAAAATCAAATACTGGTGATTGAGAGGAATCACCTGTACCTGAACCTCCTTCACCTTTATCTTCTTGCCCAATGCTTGATCTGACTGATTTATCTGAATTAAGCTGCCTGATCAGCTTATGAAGTTCTCTAAATTGCCTGGAAAATTCTCTGTTTATCTTCTTCTGATTCTCCAATTCAGTATTATGGACCTTCTGAATATCAATTAAATCACCAATGATTTCACATTGTGTTGCATTTTGGGCTTTCAAATCTTCTATCTCTGCTCTGAGTTCCTTCTCCAATCTGAACTCTGGGATTTCTACTGCTTTCCCCTTATCTTGGGCTGTGGGTTGAGAAGAAGATTGACCAGCACTTGAACTTGTGACTAGTGGCACATAAGAATCCAGCCTTCTTCTCCTTGGGTCACTAGGGCCTTCTCTGTGGTGTGGTGTAGCAGTCGACACAGTCTCAGTCATATCAGTCATATCATCAGTAACAGAAGCACCGAGGGGAGGATCCTATGTGGCTTTCCGTTTTCTAATCAATGGAGTCTCAGTTGTCTCTGTCTCTTCTTCCTCAATGTCAATATCATCCAGTGAAGATCAATGTAGGGAGGAATTCATCTTTTGTTTAGTTTCATTGTAATAGTTTAGTTTATTGTAAATGTTGGTTTTTGGTAGGCTAGCGAAACTGTAAGCTACCGAGCGAAACTGTAGTTTCGCTCGGTACCTAGATTAGACTGTCTCAGTGACAGTTTCGCTTGGCCAGCGAAACTGCCAGCGAAACTGTTCACTGGACAGTATATATGCGCAGCCATTGTGCAGCCATTTGTAACTTTCTCAAACCTTTGAACCCTAATACAAGAAATCTTCATTTGGTGAGTTTTGGTGACGGCTAGGAGCTTATTTCAGTATATTGTAGCTTGTTTATCATCATTTATCAATCTATTGGTTCATATTGAGATTGTTCAAGGCTAGAAAACCATTTTAGTCATTGGAAATCCTATATTGTGTTGTTTATTTGGTTTTCTTCTCAAATACACCTTCATTTGCACTGATAAAGATCAGTGAGGACCAACAATATGGTATCAGAGCCTCTGTGCTCTTGATTTTGGTGTTTTTGAGTGTTTTTGGGTAAACTTTGAAAAATCTATTTGATTCTGAAATCAGCTTGTTTTGGACTGAAAATTGATTGAATATTGTGTGTTTTGGTGTCTTGAACACTAGGCAATCAACCGATCATTAACCCATAGTGATTTGGGTTGATTTCTGATCATTTCTTCTTCAAAAAGAGGGTTTTCTGTTCTGGGCGAAACTGCTGTTTATTCAGCGAAACTGTGCCTTCAAACAGCGAAACTATCAAGTCGTTTGGCAGTTTCGCCGGATTATCACCGAGCGAAACTACCATCACCGAGCGAAACTATTCTTTCGCCGAAATTCGAGAAGCGAAACTATTGTCTTTTTTCTTGAACGAAAGTTCAAACCAGTTTCCAGCGAAACTAGCTAGCGAAACTGTGTGTCATCGGGTATTTCCGAGCGAAAGTACTGCCCGTGCATACAGCGAAACTAGTTGGCGAAATTGCTGATCTGGTTCAGTATTGTCAAGCGAAATTGCTGGCGAAATTATAAAATCCAGCGAAATTATTTACCTGTTCAGGATTTCCGAGCGAAATTGCTGGCAAAACTATATCTCCCAGCGAAACTAATCATTTTGTCTTGTTCTTGGTTTGCTCTTTGTCTTTATTATCTCAGGCTGAATTAAGATGGCGTCAGGTACAAATGCTGGTGACACTGAGAGTATTGCTCCAAACAGACCTCCAAGGCTGATCAATGGCGACAATTTTGAGGATTGGAAAAGATGCCTCAAATCGTTCTTCTTGTACACCGACTATAATCAGTGGTTGTCAATTGTCAATGGACCTCACGTTCCTACAACTACAACTGGTGAAGTAACACAGATCAACAATACTCCGTCTTCATTCTCTGAGAAGGACTTGAAACTCATTGATCGTGATCAAAAGGCTCTCGGTGCCCTTTCTCTATGCCTCTCACAAGAAATCTACAACCGTTTTGCTGAGCACACTGACGCAAAGAGTTTGTTTGACGCTCTCTGTGAGTTCTATGATGGCAATGAAGACCTGGTGAAGGACAAGGAAGCCCAGGCCACCAAAGAATTCAATTCATTCACAAGCATGAAGAACGAAAAGCTAGTGGATTTGACCAATCGCTTCCTAACTGTATCAAGCAATCTGAAGAAATATGACGCTCAACTCACTAACTCAGAACAAATCAAGAAGCTGCTGGATGCTCTTCCTCCCGAGTGGAGCATTCAGGTTCGCATGCTAAAGCAAGAGAGAAGTTTTCCCGACTACAAGCTCATGGATGTTATTAACAAGCTAAAATCCTTTGAGTTGGACGTGCAAAGGAGAGAATACAATCAAACCATGGGTCCAACCAAAGTTTACTCTCCAAATTCCGCTTTCATCTCAACCGTCACACCCAAAGGAGCTTTCTCACAACTTCAATCTGGGTCATCCTCAACTGCATCTGCTTCCGCCACTAATCAGCAAACATCCCAGATTTCACCTGAATACATGGGATTGTTCTCACTATTTACTAACAGCTATCAAGCTTTCGCTGCCGGAGAACTTCAAGGTTCGACTCTGACTGCTGAGGGCATGTACCAAGTTGATCCAGATGATTTAGAAGAAACTGACCTGAAATGGCAAATGGCCATGTTAACTGTTCGAGCTAGAAAATTCTTCGAACGCACTGGGAGAAACACCTTCAAGAACCAAAATGGAAGAGTCGGTTTCGACAAGGCCAAGCTCAGATGCTACAACTGTAAGCAACTCGGTCATTTCAAAAGGGAGTGCCCAAGTCCAATTGTCACTGAACCTACATCTGAGCCAGCAACTCGTGCCATTCCTATCACTGACAAAGCAGAAGCCAAGCCAACCAAAGAAGTGGCTCTTCTGACTAACTTCGACTGGAGTTCGGAGGTCTCTGAAACCGAGGAAGCCATCAATCAAGCTCTTGCAGCTCAAATTCAGGAACAAAACCATGAGCACACTGATCAGAAGGAAGAAGCTGAGAAGAAAGTGAATGAGAAAACTGCAAGCACACCAGCATGCACATGTGAAAAAGGCCTGGCTGCCGAAAAGGTTATAATGGATCTCTCATATGAATCTGTTCAAGATATGTGCTCACATCCTTGTAGAATTCGTTTGTTCGGCATCTACAAGGCCAATCGATTGTTGATTGATACCAACAACGAATTAAAAACCATGAACACTCAATTAAAAGAAAATGAAGCAAAATATTTTGTGAAATTAAATGAAGCATTGCATGAAAATGAACATTTAAAACAAACTCTTCTTGCAAAAAATGTTGAAATAAACATGCTTTCTGAAAGAGTCACATTAGCCCAATTTGAAACCTCTCAACTTCAGACCAAGTTAGATAGATGGACCGTTTCACAAATGAAAGTTGAAGAGATGCTCGTTAAACAACGAGGAGCTAAAATAAAAACCGGAATAGGCATGGAGAACAATGGGAATGTGTTTCCTAAAGTTTATCCTCCTCCTAGCACGCATTGTTATTCACCTACTCCGAAACCTCATCCCTTAAATGATTTAATTCCTAGTGATGCTAACAGTCTGCATGCAGGTCTAGAAGGAGTGAACCATAAGGAGATCAGAGAGGATTATGATAATGGATACGGTAACACAAGTGGGCTTGGATGCGGTAGTTTAAATTCTAAGGAGTCTGTTTCAAGCAGTAGTTTTAATTCCAAGAAGTCTAGTTCAGACAATAGCGTAGCTAGCAGTAGTTCTTCATTAGATAGCAGTAGTAAAGAGTCCGTGTCTGTTAGTCAAGAAAGATTCGTTTCAAATGAAAATGTTCCTTGTCATGCTAGTACATCTCAAAATCGATTCAACAAATTTCTTTCTAATCCAATTCCTTCTTTTACACCAATACGAATTTCAGAACCTACAGAAAAACATATTTCTCGAAAGAAGGAATCATTTTTGAAAAACAATAATCCAAGGATTTCAAAAGATAAAACAAAAGTGGATTTTGAAACCGAAAGTGACTCTGATTATAGAACATCAGATTCTGAGGAGGAAAGTACTTCAGAAACCTCCTCTTGCACAAGTCACAGGTCTCACTGTTTCAGATGTGGTAAGGATGATCATGTTGTTAAAAATTGTAAAGAAAAATTAAATCGAACAAATCATGATAGATCCTTTGGAAACAAGGTAACCAGCTTTGTAAAACAATTCTTTGGGGGAAAACAGAAAGTCACAAATTCCAGCAATGCAAAAGTCTGGGTACCTGTTATTAAGTAATTTCTCTTTTTGTATTGCCAGGCACTCCCGAAGAACAGTTACTGGCATATTGATTCGGGATGCTCTCGGCACATGACAGGGATGAAAGACCTGCTCACAAATTATAGAATTTTGGATGGTGGATTCGTGTCTTTTGCAGGAAATAAAAAGGGTGGTAAGATGGTTGGTCAAGGAGACGTGTCTGCTGGGTCTCTTACTCTGGAACACGTCAATCATGTACCCGAATTAAAGTTTAATCTTCTGAGCGTATCTCAAATCTGCGACAAGAATATTCCAGTATTGTTCAAAGCAAATGAATGCCTGTTCCTCAAGCCTGAATTTTCTGTGTCCGAAGAGATGGTGGCGATGCGTGCGCCTCGCATCAATGACACATACTTGCTGAATTTGACCTCAACTGCATCTCTTAATTCCTCCATGACTTGTTTACTTTCAAAGGCTTCTGTTTCTGAGTGCTTCTTGTGGCATAGACGTCTAGGACAAATAAACTTCAAAATTCTAAACAACCTTGTGAAAAACAATTTGGTCCGAGGTCTTCCATACAAAGATTTTTCTGTTGTTGAAAAATGTCTTTCTTGTGCTAAAGGAAAACAACATAAGAAGCCACATAAGCCCAAATTGGAGAATTCTATTTCAAGTCCCTTAGAATTGCTCCACACTGATTTATTTGGACCTATTAGTGTACCAAGTTTGGGAAAGAGAACTTACTGTCTTGTTGTGACTGATGATTTTTCCAGGTACTCTTGGGTCAGATTCTTGAAGCACAAGAGTGAAACGACTGAAGCTCTACAAAATATCATTCTGTCAGTGGAGAGTTCAAGAAGCAAGAAAGTCAAGGCAATCAGAAGTGATAACGGAACTGAGTTTCGAAATCAGATCTTTGACTCATTCTGTGCAAACAAAGGTATTCTTCGGCAATACAGCGCAGCAAGAACTCCACAACAGAATGGAGTTGCCGAAAGGAAGAATCGCACACTGGTTGAAGCTGCTCGGACTATGCTGATCGAATCAAAGCTGCCGATTATTTTCTGGGCTGAAGCTGTGAATTGTGCGTCGTACGTGCTGAATCGTGTCCTGATCGTGAAAGATAAATTAAAGACGTCATACGAACTGTATCACGGAAGGAAGCCGCTGATTGACTTCTTCAGGCCTTTTGGATGCTCGTGCACATTGTTGAATACCGAAGCTCAAATCACAAAATTTGGAGCTGTCTCCGATGAGTGTTTCTTCATGGGGTATTCTTCATCACAAAAAGCTTATCGTGTGTATAACAAACGTACTCGTGTTGTGCAGGAATCTTACTATGTGGACTGGCAAGAATCGAACTCTCCAAACACCGGCACTGGACCCGAATGGTTTTATGATTCAGACACTTTGTTCAAGTCATTCAATCTTCCTATCCTAGCTGATGCAGAAGATACTCCTCCTCTCGTAACTATCACCCCTCAACCTGATATTCCACAACCTATCCAATCCTCATCCCCACAACCCACTCAGCAACCCGATCTTCCATCTTCCTCTCATGAACTACCACAAACCACCGAACCCGCTCCCGCCCACCTTGACTCAAATTTCAAAACCCTAAAAGACCATCCGCATGACCTCGTCATTGGATCGATTACGGATGGAGTGAGGACTCGTCATCAGTCTGGTTTGATTAATGAATGTTTGTTTGCATGTTTTCTGTCTCAGATTGTTCCCAAGAATATAGATGAAGCCTTAGCTGATCCAAGTTGGGTAGATTCCATGCAGGCCGAGCTTCAACAATTCAGAAAGCTAAAGGTGTGGAAATTGGTGGATCTTCCAGAAAATAAAGTTCCTATTGGCACGAAGTGGGTATTCCGGAACAAAATGGATGATAGAGGTATTGTTATAAGAAACAAATCAAGACTGGTGGTTCAAGGTTTTTATCAGGAAGAAGGCATCGACTATACAGACGTGTTTGCACCGGTTGCACGCATTGAGGCGATCCGAATTTTTCTAGCTCATGCTGCATACAAGGACTTCAAGGTGTTCCAAATGGACGTCAAGTGTGCATTCTTATACGGGGATATTGATGAAGATATTTATGTGCTTCAACCTCCTGGCTTCGAAGATCATGAATTTCCTGACAAAGTCTACAAGCTGGATAAATCTCTGTACGGTCTTCATCAGGCACCCAGAATATGGTATGAAACGTTGACTCAGTACCTATTGGGAAAAGGTTTTACTCGTGGGTCTATCGATATGACGCTGTTCAAGAAAGAGGTGAATGGAGAAATGCTGATGGTTCAAGTGTATGTGGACGATATCATCTTCGGCTCAACCAATGAGAAGATGTGTCGAGAATTTGAGGAATTGATGAAGGAGCATTTTGAAATGAGCATGATGGGGGAGATGAATTTCTTTCTAGGTTTGCAAGTGGAACAAAAGCCAGATGGTATCCTCATCCATCAAGAAAAATACATTCTGGAGATTCTGAAGAAATTCAAAATGAACGACGCCTCAGCTGAGCTTACTCCCTTCACATCTCAGACATGTTTGACTCCCGACAGTGAAGGAAAACGGGTTGACCAGAAACTGTATCGATCAATGATTGGGTCCCTCATGTATCTCACAGCCAGTCGCCCAGATATCACCTTTGCTGTGTGTTACTGTGCTCGTTATCAAGCTGATCCAAGGGAATCTCATGAAAAGGCGGTCAAACGTATCTTCCGTTATTTGAAAGGATCATCAAGATTGGGCTTATGGTATCCTAAGGGTGGAAGTTTTGAGCTAAATTCTTATTCAGACAGTGATCACGGAGGATGCAAACTTGATAGAAAGTCTGTTTCTGGAGGATGCCAGTTTTTGGGGGAATGCTTGGTTTCGTGGCAAAGCAAGAAGCAAACAACAGTCTCCTTATCTACAGGCGAAGCCGAATATATAGCTGCTTCTAGTTGCTGCTGCCAAGTGCTGTGGATTCAACATCAGATGATGGATTACGGGATAAATTTTCTTCATACACCGTTGTTCTGCGACAACGAAGCTGCCGTCGGAATTTCCAAGAATCCAATTCATCATTCCCGAACCAAACATATTGAAACACGGATTCATGCAATCCGTGATGCTCAGGAAAAAGGGTTTATTGATGTTGTCCCCATCGAAACCAAAGCTCAAAAAGCGGATATTTTTACTAAAACATTTGATAAACCCCGCTTTTATGAGCTTATTAAAATGCTGGGCATGATAACTTTTTAAATTTTTGGCAAAAAAAAAAAAAAAAAAAGGGGGGATTAAATAAACCTTTTTGTGAATACTTCTTTAAATTTTACTTCATCTTGTTTGTTTTTGTCTAAACTGAATGCCAATTTCATTTTGTCAATGAATCGGGTGATGTTCGGAACTGAATCTGGTTATCAAGAAATCAATGATCATGCAGTTCTCCACAAATGATTTCTGGCCTCTCGTCATCTGAAAATGATCAGGGGAGTATTTTAGTTTCATTTACCTTGCAATTCTATCTTAACTGCTTTGTGATGTCCTTTCCGTTATTTTGTGGGGGAATTGGGGGTAAATCACTCTAAAATACCTAAATTTCATGAATTCGAAGCGGATTTCCTGTCAAACTTTTCTTCGATTGTGTGCCTCCTTTCCAGTGTCTGTCTTTCCTTTAGTGTCAAGTATCGATCGAATCATTTTAATTTTGTTTTTTAATTTCTTTATTGAAAATCCAAAAATAGAGTATTTGTGGATTTTGGGGGAAATTGAAGCTCTGAAAATTTGATACATAAATAAAATTTTCAAAAATGAAAATGAGAAATTGATCCGACCTTGTGAGAAATGATTGTTTATCAACCTGCGTTATCTGCCATGGATAGAGTAAAAATAAAGGCTGCATTGTGCTTGTATGATCTTTGAGTGTGTATGCCTAATATGATATCTATGAGTAGGATATAAACATAACGCTTGCCTGATTTTGCTCTAGTTTTCATTTCTTGATAAGTGTTGCAATGATTCTGTCAATTAAGAGATGTTCTGATGTACGCATGCTTTGCAAATAAGGCTTTATGCCATTTTTACACTCGACTCAGTGGGTCTTCTCTGCGTGCCTAGGCGGCCGACCTGATCACCTGCTGATTGAGTTTTCTGCTTTATTTTCTTGGTGTTTAGTGTATATCATCGGACTTTCTCTGCGTGCCCACAAGCCGACCTGATTGTTGTTGATATACACGATTTCTGCTTTATTTTTCTTTTTTATTTTCCTAAGTGTATCGGGCTTTCTCTGCGTGCTTTGCGGCCGACCTGATTGCTGTTCTCTTAGGGTTCTGCCTTATTTTTGCATGAAACATCATGAACGCATATCTCATTTGGAAAAGAATTAAAAGAAAAATAATGATAAATATGATGACTTGTTAACATCTTTGATAGAGTGAGGCTGGGTAATCAGTGCTTGATTAATATACCTTAAGCATATCCAAAAATGTTAAATACTATTAGTGCATGCTTAATTTCAATGTGATGCATTCGGGATCTGCTTGACGTGCATGCTGATTAAAATTGAAATTGAAATGCGTATGATGCGTATCGGTTGATGTGATCTCATGTCTGGATCTTTCTCACAAATTAAATTAGTATCTGCTTGTATAGTTGTTTTAATTTACATTTTGAAAAAGGCTCAAAAAAGATTTTCTGTCTGCGTTATTTTTTATAAGATCGATACTTTGTAAATAATCTGTCGTTTTGTGTGTGTTTGTCGGTTTTCAAAAGTCAAAATCAAAATTTGGTCAAAATTGAATTTTAGGGTTTCAGCGAAACTAAGTTTCGCTCCGTTAGTTTCGCCGTGTGGGTTCACAGCGAATCTGTTTGTTTCGTTACCGGCGAAACTGTCTTGTTGATCTTGACTCGAGCGAATCTGCTCTTTCGCTTTGGCGAAACTATTGTTTCGCCGAGCGAAATTACGGGCGAAACTGCCCTCGTATATATACATCCATCGTGAATCTCGGTCAAACTCACCGAACCCTAACCACACTAAAACCTGCAACCCCTCATCGCGAAACTTCATTTTCGCCAAACTGTTCCATCGGTTTCATCTCATCTTCGCATAACCGATTTTGCGTAAAGGTTGGTATGCTTCTTGGTCGCGTTATCGCTTTATCACACTCGTAATCGAGTCTGATTCACAGTTTTTTTTTGGGTTTTTGAACCGAACAGTCAACATGAATTTCTCGTAAATAAAACCGTTGTTAACAATGTTTTGGACCCGCATTATACTCGTCTGGTTGTGTTTATAGTGTGTGTTGGTTTGGATTGCAAAAACTGAGCTTAAAACGAGTTTCGGGAATTTAAATTTCAAAAAATCGCGTCTAGCGAAACTAAGTATTCATCCAGCGAAATTGAACGAAAGTTCACTAGTTACGAGCGAAACTGTCTAGCCGTCATGCCCAAACTTCGCTGACAGTTTCGCCGTGATACGCAGCGAAACTGCTGTTTCGCCTTCAGCGAAATTACAGTTTCGCAGCGAAACTACAGTTTCTCGGCGAAACTGACCTAGTCAGTGTCGCCGAGACCAATGTCGCGAATCAAACTGTTTCGCCGTGTGCGACACTGTGATCTTTTTAGCGAAAATACAATTTCGCAGCGAAATTAACAAATTTTTCAAAAATTCAATTTAATTCATTTTAAATTCTTTTGAACTCACAAATCTCCGTTTCGTGTGCAGACAATGTCCAATCTTAAACACGATCCTCGGAGCAATGTGACTGCCTGGCTGAATGATAACCTTGACAAATCTACCGGTTTCCGAGACTGTATAAAGTGGCTCAAACAATCTTGCATTCATTATGCCATATCACACTCTACAATCATTGACGAAAGGCACATCAAAGAATTCTGGCTGTCTGCAGAATATGACGTCAAAGCCTCTCCTGAATGCATTCGTGCTAGGATCATGCAGAAAGATATTGTCATTACCATGAAAACCATTGCTGAAGCACTTAAACTAGAAGAGGATGTTGGTGATGCACCCAAGTTGAATGACGTGGATGTTTTGAAGGGTTTTGAAAAGCACATGGGTTATGAAGGAGGCCACTTGTGGAAGAATAAGAAAGAGATTAAGAAGTCTTACATGTCTAAAGAATGGAGATTCATCGCTCACGTCATCATTTCCTGCATTGATGACAGAAAGGGTGGGTCAGATGGATTGAATTTGAACTGGGCAGAAGCAATGTTGCTGTTGTGTAAAGGACAGAAGGCTAACATCCCTCAGAGAATATTTGAAGCTATGGTTGCGAATATTCAAGCTTTGAAGAAATCAAGATGGCTTCTGTATCCGAGATTCCTGGAGATAATTATAGAATATCTAGAACCTGAGCTGCCGAAGCAAAGCACAGCACTCGTTATAAATCCTATGCACTCAAGGATTCTATCTGATTGTTGTGCTGTAAGAGAGGATTTTTCTGGGCATACCACCTATTTGATGAAACACATGTATTCTGAAGAAAGATATGAATACATCAAGAAGCTGATCGAAGACGAAAACAAGAGAAAAACTCAAGGTAAGGCTGGTGAGAATGTAAAGGGAAAAAGGAAACAATATGTGAGGGGTTCGGGGAAAGAAACTGGAGATGAAATTGAAGATGAGCTCGAAAGTCTTTCTCGTCAAGGAAAGAAGGTCGCTCAAAAACAAAGTGTTCCGACTGAAGATGAGCTGAGAGCTTCAAAGAAAAGAAGAATAGACCCCAGAGCTGAATTAGACGAAGACATCATCAGAGGTGTAAATACCTCTTTGTCAAATGAATTGGGGATGATTAAAACCAAGCTGGTTAACTCTGAAATTCGGGAGAAGGAGAAGGATGATCAGATCAAACACATGAACGAGATCATAGCCAAACAATCTTCCTTGATAAAATTTTTGATGGTAGAATTGAACGATGTCAAGAAGCATCTGAATATGCCTGGTATAATGAGTGATGCTGAGATTGAATCTGTGAATGACATCTTGAAAGACACATCCGGAGCAGCGGGTGGAAGTGGTTCTGGTGAGGCTGATAAAGCAGGAGGAAGTGGATTGGGTGGAGTTGGAGGAAGTGGTACAGGTTTGAATGATGCTGATGACAGTGGAGCTCCCAATGCTGAAGACTTGGAGGCTATCAATGTCAGTGATGCTAATCTATTTAGTACTGAAACAGAACAACCACAGCCAGAGATTGTTCAAGCCAAATTCGTTTTGATTGATGAAGATGAGGAAGAAGCTGAAATCGACGATCACTCTGAGCCAAGAAGCTATGAATGGAAAGAGCATGGTCTTACTTATCTAGCGAAGATTAGCTCTGTCAGTGAAGAAGTTCTCGAGTTTAACAGAGATGATTGGTTCAAGAAACCAGAGCTTGTGGATCAGACTCCCTTATTTCAAAACATCTCTCAACCCAGCAGAAAAGAGTCTGATCGTCACATTATAAGCTGGAAATTCAATTCATCCGTTCGTGCCTTCATGATTAAGAGAAGAGGAGGCAGCATTTCATATCTTCACAAACGTGAAAAGTTCCAGACCCTGCCCAGATGGGATTTAAGAAGGTTGTCTGAGCTCCCCCTCATTGATGCTGATAAAGCAGAAAGGGCTGGCAACTTGGTGAAACATTTGCAGCTAGCCGCAAAAGACGACTTCGTATCATTTGGATTTATGAAAGGCCAAAGGATCAAGTCCAAGACTAGAATTGATGCAGCAACAGGGAAGCCAAAAGTCCATCTTAAATTCAAGCCTGCAAAGACAATGACTAGAATCAGAATACCAGATCAAGAGCACTCCAGACTGCAAAATTTCAAGAAATGGTTTTACGATAACCAGACAGGTGAAGCAGTTATCCGAATCGGAGAAAGTGATGAGATCAGGCTGTTCGATCCAATGGAGGTTTTCTCCTTTAGTAATGACGATCTCAAGACACTATGTGAAAATCCTATCAAACACGGGGCTGGCGATGACACTGCTGAAGAAGCAAACCTGTTTGTGAGGGTTGCCAATAAAGCCCGAGGAATTATCAAGGAAATAAAGGATTTAGCAGACAAAGTCAAGGCTGCGGAAGATCAAATGGAAGAAGATCGGGATCTAGCAAATCAAATGAACAAATCATTAAGCGGGCTTGGAGAATCTTCTCAAATCCCAGATCCAGAGACTGCTGTCCCCGCTGCTGAAGAGACAATCAATCTGGGGGAACCAGAGTCTGTAACCCCAGGTGCTGATGAAACAACTGTTGTGGGGGAATCTGAAGAAAATGTCCCCGTTGCTGACTCGACAACTACTTTGGGGGAATCAGGGACTCCTGATTTGAATCAGGAGCCGAACCAGAATGAAGCCGATGCTGACAAGTGAAGATCCTGTGGCTGAATCCCTCCCTAGGGGGAATATTGAAGATCAATGTAGGGAGGAATTCATCTTTTGTTTAGTTTCATTGTAATAGTTTAGTTTATTGTAAATGTTGGTTTTTGGTAGGCTAGCGAAACTGTAAGCTACCGAGCGAAACTGTAGTTTCGCTCGGTACCTAGATTAGACTGTCTCAGTGACAGTTTCGCTTGGCCAGCGAAACTGCCAGCGAAACTGTTCACTGGACAGTATATATGCGCAGCCATTGTGCAGCCATTTGTAACTTTCTCAAACCTTTGAACCCTAATACAAGAAATCTTCATTTGGTGAGTTTTGGTGACGGCTAGGAGCTTATTTCAGTATATTGTAGCTTGTTTATCATCATTTATCAATCTATTGGTTCATATTGAGATTGTTCAAGGCTAGAAAACCATTTTAGTCATTGGAAATCCTATATTGTGTTGTTTATTTGGTTTTCTTCTCAAATACACCTTCATTTGCACTGATAAAGATCAGTGAGGACCAACATCCAGATAAGTATCATAGTTAATAGACTCATCACCTTCAAAATTAAGTGCTCCTATCCTCACATCATTCAAATCAAACTCTTCCCAATCAGAGTCATCAGGTAGATCAACAACTTTCTTCTGAGGAGGAGGCATATAGTGTTCTTCTTCTACTGATGCATTTCTGTTAACTGGAATCTCCTCTCTCACTATCTCCGCAAACTCTCCAAACTTTTCACCGAACGGCACCTTATCCGACAACTTCTTCTTCGGATTTATCATCGGAAACACTTCAATACCCATTGGCTTAGTATCATGCGTGTCATTGGTCTTCCTCAGGTTCGGGTATCTTGAATCCACAACAGACTGGATGAACCTAGGAACAGCAGCAAACTTCTTGTCTCTAGACACGACCGCTTTCACATCTTCAAAAATCATCCTGACCAGTTGAACCGAACACCTCTGATTAGTGACACCATTGCATGGGTGTGCACCTGGTTCAGCTGATCTGTAGAGCTCTTCTTGGCAATGACACATTTTTGTAAGTAATGTGCCAGCATTCTCCAGTACGGTGGAATGAGAGCTTATATTGTGGGAGGAGAGATTGTGAGGTATCCCATCTCCTTTAAACATTGGGACACCATCTCCTTGTCCAGCATAGTGGAATCAGCAGCTACATCTTTGAATCTGAGTGCCTGCCTGAAATTCTCTTCAGTTAAGATAACTTCAGTATGTTGACTCTTAGCAATTATCTGCTTTCCATCTTCAGAAACCTCTACTGTCTTCCAGAACTCTTGCTGCATCCATTTGCAAATCACCGGGTTTGTTGTGAGAGCAAAGTGTAAACTGCACTTCTTCAAACCAGCTATCATCGACAGATACTTCTCTCTGTATTCTGCAGGAGGATCCAGCAAATAGGCTACCTGATTGTGATCTTTGACAAACTCCAAATCCCTGCACTCACAACCAAAGATAAACAACCAAAACACACAAAAGTTCATTAGTTTCAGGGATTTCTCGAAAAATGGACAGCATGACGACTTAAAATTTAGTGAAAACCATCAAAAATATCATCAAGTACCTTTCCGATCGAAAAACAGGGTTTTCGATCGGAGAGCATCCGTCCGATCGGAAAGTTCCATGGTTACCGAAATCCCTTGATCGAAAAATCTATTACTTTCGATCGAGGAGTGGTCACTGATCGAGAAGCCATCCTCCTAATCGAAAAGCTTAAGCTTCTGATCGAGAAGTTTGGCTCCCTGATCGAAAAGCCTTAGGGCTGATCGAAAAGCCTTAGGGCTGATCGAAAAGCCTTAGAGCTGATCGAAAAGCCATAGGGCTGATCGAAAGGCCACAGGTCATCGGCTATCAGTGATCGAAAAGTATCAGGGCTGATTGAAAAGCACGAGGGGCTGATCGAAAAGTCCCTGAATCGATCGAGAAGTATCATCTTCTTCATAACGAACCTGCAACTTTCTTAAACACACAATTTAGCATGATTTAACAGTTACAACTTCAACAATACAGCAGCAATTCAAAATTTTCACCTGTCCCAACCAATATTACCCAGTAAAATCAACAATAAAACACATACTCCATTCGGTCTTTGGGGGGTCGGGTCAACGCGCTTCAACCGGGGAGCCATTGATCAAATCCAAGTGCGGTGGAGTGATTGATGATGGTTTCCGAGCAGGATGGTGGTATTGGATGGTCTCAGCGACGGCGGATGGTGGCGGATTGGCGGTGATAGTGGCGGCGGCGCTATGGGCTAATGTAGGGGGTGCGGTGGTCGAACACTGACGGGAAAGGTGGTGGTTGAGTCGCCGAAGGAGGGCGATGGTTGTGGTGGTGCGTGATGGTGGTCGGAGAGGTGGTGGTGGTGATTAGCGGTGGCGGTGGGAGGATTAGGGTTTGGAAGGAGAAAGAGGGAGACGGGTGAGTGAGGGGTCACCGTCCCCTCTCCCCTCTTTTGATTCCCTTTTTTTAAAAAAAATTTCACATATGCCCCCTCTACTTTGAACTTGAACCAAACAAACCCATAACTTGAAACCATCTCATTTTTTTTTATTCAAACAAATTTATAAAGATTTAACATTATCAACCAATTCTCTCAAAATTATTCTTGATTATATAGAAAACTTCCCCTGAAGTCAAGCCCGTGAGATTTACGATCTGGCAACATTTACTTAAAAATTAAAACAAAAACACAAAATTAGAAATTACTAAAATAAACACAAATACCATAAATTAAAAGAAAAAATAATCACAAAAAAAATATAACAACCTGGATTTTGAGTGAAAAGGCGTTGTCAGGGATCATACCAGATCGTCTGTGACTGAGGAACCCTTTTCAGCTTCGGTTACTTCGCGTGTTCAGGCGATTGCCGGTATTTTGGTCCAACTTTAAACTCATGCTGCTTTCGCTTACTCAAGCAGTTTCATCACATTATTTATCTTTTAGGGTCTATTTAATTATGACAATCTATCCAGGTCACACACATAAGTCCTAGGTATAATTTGTACAATCTATCAAGCACACCTGGTTTCCGTACAACATTTTTCACGACACCTTTTTGTAAGCCCAACATCATGCTCCAGAGGGGTTGAGAAAAGAAAAGAATAGATCACGGAGGTTTTGTTGGATAATATACAAAGTCAACTGAATTTTTGAAACATTTTTAACAATGTTCTCATCAGTGACAGAGGCTGAGGGTTTTGGACGCTTGAGGGTCTCTTTTGATTGTGCACTTGGCATCTTTTGGTTTGTCATATATACAATGTGATCTTAGAAGTGTACGTGGATCAGGGTAGTTCCAGGTCTCCGCTTTCGCAGAACAGGGGAGTCCTGACTCACGTACGACATTCCTAGGTCATTGCTTACGCAAAGCAGAGGGAATGGGGATTTTTGAGCATGACATCAATACTCAGAACCGGGCGTGTGTCTCATGATACCTGATGCACAGTCAAATAGAAATTGTACTAACCTAAGTGTGTGTTCCCTTTTAAGCATCATACGTTATCTTCAAGTGTTGTGATAAAACATACCTTTTGATTGATTGTCAGCAGAGCCTACCAAGCATATCGACCATGAATCACTGCTTTTCACATCCACCTTACACGTGTCAGTCAGCAAACACCTGGAAATTTATATCACTTCCCGGCCTGGTCAACCAAACCAGTAAAAGAATTTAAAAGCACACACATTTGAGGAAATGAATATCTTATATCTTCCCCTTGCATTTAGATTTTTTTTAACTACCAAAAAGACACTATTTTTGTATTTTTGAATTTTTTTCAATTTTTTTTTTTGTATTTTTGAATTTTTTAATTTTTTTTTTAATAAAACAAGTTGCCAGACTACTCATCAAAGGCTATCATTCGAAGGCCTTTGAGACACATTTCAAAATTTGCACTTCGAAGGGGTTTGGTGAACATATCCGCCACATTGTCCTCCGACGCCACCCTTTCCAGATGAATGAGCCTGCGGTCATAGCAATCCCGAATGAAGTGCGTTTTGATATCTATGTGTTTGGATTTGGAGTGCTGCACAGGATTTTTCACGATTTGCAATGCAGCATTATTATCACAAAAAATGGGAGTATCGAAAAAATTCAAACCGTAATCTCCCAGCTGATGCTGCAACCATACCACTTGTGAACAACAAGCGGATGCAGCCACATATTCTGCTTTGGCTGTCGACTGAGACACCGTGTGCTGCTTCTTGCTTTGCCAAGATACCAGCCTGTCACCTAAAAATTGAGCTCCAGCAGATGTGGATTTTCTGTCAAGCTCATTGCCACCACAATCACTGTCAGAGAAAGCATACAGGTTAAATCCGGACTCTTTAGGGTACCAGAGGCCTAGACGAGGCCGACCCTTCAAATATTTAAAGATACGTTTCACAGCAGACAGATGAGAGAGTTTAGGATTAGCCTGATAGCGTGCGCATTGGCACACAGCGAGCATGATATCTGGACGGCTGGCGGTTAAGTACATCAGAGACCCAATCATTGACCGGTACATGTGCTCGCTCACTGGTTGACCGTCGGGATCCCTGGTAAGTGCCGGTCTTGCTGCCATGGGTGTGGAAACCGGCTTTGCATCCACCATCTTGTACTTTTCCAAAATTTCAGTGACATATTTAGCTTGATGGATAAGTATCCCACTGTCACTCTGCTTTACTTGCAATGCTAGGAAAAACTCCATCTCGCCTATCTGACTCATCTCAAATTTTGTGCGCATAACCTTCTCGAATTCTTTGCACAAGTCTTCATTGGTTGATCCGAAGATAATGTCATCAACATAAACTTGCACCATGATGATGTCATGCTCAACCTCCTTTCTGAAAAGCGTCTGATCAACAATACCTCTTGTGTATCCATGTGCAAGAAGATGATCAGTCAGAGTCTTGTACCACGAACGAGGTGCCTGGTGCAACCCTTATAATGCCTTGTCGAGCTTGAACACATGATACAGGTGTTCTTCATCGATGAACCCTGGAGGTTGAGTGACATAAACTTCCTCATCCATCTCAGCATATAGAAAGGCAGTTTTCACATCCAACTGGTAGACCGTGAAATTCATATATGAAGCATAGGCTAAGAAGACTCTAATTGCTTCTAAACGGGCTACTGGTGCGTACACTTCATCATAATCCACTCCTTGGATTTGTTTGTGGCCCTTAACCACCAACCTGGCCTTGTTTCTGACAATAACGCCGTTATCATCCTTTTTGTTTTTATACAGTCATCGAGTGGTGATGACCTTTTTGTCAGCTGGCCTTTCTACTAATCTCCAAACTTGAAGCCGTGAAAATTGATTGAGTTCTTCATGCATGGCCTCCACCCAACTGGGATCAGTCAGGGCCATAGTGATGTTAGGGGGCTCAATCTGTGAGATGAAACAGGAGTACATGCAATGATTAATATCTTCTGAATGGCTTCTTGTGACCACCCCGGATGCTAAAGGACCAATGATGTTGTCCAAGGGGTGGTACTTTTGTATTCTGGTCTCTGCAACAGCTTGAACTGGAATTTCAGGAGGCAGATTCGACAGATCGGGTTCTTCATGTGTATCTGCTTCATTTTCTAGATCAGCTCCGAGTGTCTGAGGAGAGTCGGGGGCTGGGTCAACTTCTGCATCTGGTTCCTGTGTTTGGGTCACTACAAGATCAGTAGGCTCCGGTACTGGTGTAGGATCAAGTACAGGAGCAGGGACAGGAGCCTTCGTGATGGAGTGTGATACAGATGGTCCTGAAATTGTTTCTTCATATAATTCCTCAGCTAAGACGGGGTCTAAGCCCAATGGACAGAAGAATTGATTGTAGTCAAATGCTTGAGGAGGACCGACTCCTCCATCAGATGGATTGTCTTCTAGCCAGTCCACATTTGTGGACTCCATCACAATCCCGGTGGTTTTGTTAAAGACCCTGTAAGCGGAGCTGGCAGAGTAACCTACAAAATAACATTCATCAGCCTTAGCAGCAAATTTAGGAACATCAGTGTTAACTAAGACTGTGCATAAACATCCAAACGCCCGAAGGTGACCAATTCTGGGCTTGTCATTGTAGATTAGTTCATATGGCGTTTTCTGCTGCCGCTTATTGATGAGCACCCGATTCTGGACATAACAGGCAGTTTTAACTGCTTCTGCCCAGAACATGGTTGGTCAGCTTTGAATCACACAACATGGTGAGAGCAGCTTCAATCAGGGTTCTGTTTCGTCTTTCTGCGACGCCATTCTGCTGCGGTGTATAGGGAGCACTGAATTGATGCTCAATCCCCTTATCGGCACAAAAATTGTCGATTGTCTGATTCTTGAACTCTGTGCCATTATCACTCCTAATGGTCTTCACTTGCAGCTTGAGTTTATTTTCAATGAGCTTGATGAAGGCGATTAGTATACCAGCAACATCACTTTTCTTGGACAAGAAAAACACCCAAGTGAAACGTGAAAATTCATCAGTAATAACTAAACAAAATGCACATCGGTTAAGACTTAACATACTGACGGGACCGAATAGGTCCATGTGAAGTAACTCTAGAGGAGTTGAGATTCTGCTGAAGACCTTCGGTTTATGTGGACGTTTGTGCTGCTTCCCCTTAGCACAAGCCACACATTTCTCTTTCAGAACAAATTCTTTGATTGGAAGATCTTTAACAAATCCTCCTCTGGCCAGTCGATTCAGGTTCTTCAGATTCATGTGCCCCAATCTTCGGTGCCACAGCTGAGCATGGTTCACAGCCGTTTTAGAAAGAAGACAGGCCACCTCAGATGTGGGGGGGTTTCTGCATATTTAGCACATAGGAATTTCCATATCTGGGTGTTCTCATCAACACCCAATCATCAGGGATGGAGTATCCAGGTTTAAGAATGAGACACTCTTTGTTGTTGAAAAGGACTGGATACTCTCGATCACATATTTGAGAAACACTTAACAAGCTGTGTTTCAACTGCTCCACATAATTGACATCGTGGAAGCTGAGACAACCATTGCGAACCGTTCCTTTCTGACTGATATATCCACCAACTCCTCCGGCGAACGACACGTAACCTCCATCAAATTTTTCCAAGTCGTGTAGTAGGGATATGTCGCCCGTCATATGCCTGGAACAACCACTGTCAACGTACCATAGGTTGCTGACAGGCCTCCTTGGCTGTTCCTGCATTCAGAGAAGATCAGTTAGATTTTGGTACCCAGGCCTTAACTGGTCTGGGTGAGACTGGTCTGTCCTTGCATGGACTGTGAATGTCTGTAATGTTGACATCACGGTGGTGATTTTCTTTGCCAAGCCATTTTTGATTAATTTTGTTCAATTTAGACCCTTTGACCTCTTCAAAAGATATTGAGTGTTTTTTGTACACTCCTGTTGGCTTGAAAGACAAATTAACCACTTTCGGGACATTCCACCTATCATCATTTTTCTTATTGATTGATTCCGGTTTTGAGAAAAATGGTGTTTCAGAAAACCTTTTGAAAACAGGTTGAGGTGGAACAGGTGATTTTGGAAAATTATCCTGCTTAGGGCGAGAGACATTTTTTGAAGGTTTAGAAGCCCTGGCAGGTTTAGTGAACATCTTTGAAGATTTCATAGCATTTTTATTCACCTTATTCTTCATAATTGGTGGTTTCTGATTAGGTGATTTGGGCTGTGGTCTCCATTTATGGACATGTGGTGAACCTTGCTGCACCTTTTGGTTTGAAGGTGCAGACTTTGCTTTTGGCCTAGGATGTATCTCTGCCTGTGATGGTGGGAATGTGAACTTCTGCACCTTAGGATTCGAAGGTCCAACTTTGGGCTTTGGGCCAACATGTGTTTGGCCCAAAGGGACAGTCTTTTGTTGGACTATCTTAGGATAGTAGGGCTTATAAGGACGGTGCAGACAGTTTCTTGCCATGTGTCCTGGTTGGCCACACACATGGCAAGACTGTTTCTTTGGATACACGGGAGCCTGTGGTTGGTTCCGCCCAGTGGATATCCAAGTTGGCTTTGAAGCGTTTTTATGGATCCAAAGGGTTTTACCATGGGGCTTTGTGGTCAATATATACTCCCATTGTATCGGTTTGAATTGGTCATATGCAGAGTCGATCTTTGGGTACGGGACAAATTCCTGTGGTTTTGTGTCCCGTACTTTCTGCACATTTGGAGTGGGACATTTCACACTCCCCTCAGATTTTTCCACATTACCTGTGGATTTGGGAACATCATTCTGTGGTTCCTTACCCCTTCTTAAGATTCTAACAGTTCTTAGGGGTTTCACAGGTTTCAAATCACATTTACCAAGATTGAACACACCACATTCAGAAAGTTTAGCACAAACATTAGACTCAGAAGACTCAGAGGTTTTTGACTCAGACATGACAAAAGTTTCAGGTTTCTCAAAATCAGAATTTTTAACAGAAAATTCAACTTCAGACTTCAAGTGACTCTTAGTGGACTCCTTGCAATTTACTACCCCTGCTTCATGTTTACCTTTATCTGCATAAGAAGTAGAAGTGTTAGTAAGGTTGGAAACAGGAGCAGAAATTTTAATGGGACAAGCTGCCAATTTCTTTTCAATTTCAGCTTTAGCATCCAAGTTGGTCTTAGAACATTCATAGTCTGAGATCATTTCATGCATCAGGGGCATCGGTACTGTGTGACTGGACTTTTCATCTTTTTCTTCAGTACCGAGACCCAAACCAGAGTTGGCTTTTAGATGACGCATTCGAGCGTCTGTGTTGTAAAAAAGTGAACTAGCTTTCATCATTTCTGACACAATCTTATCGTTTCTCACTTAAGTTTTTACTCCTACTTTTATATTCTCTCAATTCTTTATCAGAATATTCACGATTTAATGTTTCATTGAAAAACTTATTTTGCCATTCTTGAGATTCATTCAGTATGGATTGACATTTAGGATTAAGACATACCTCAGAGCTGCTGGCGGAGGATCCTGAAGTTATGTTTGCCATGAATGCGTGATGGAATTCCTCAGATGCTTCTTTCTGTGCTTCCTTTTCAGCTAGCAAGGCCACATGGTTAAGTGATAGACTGAGGTCTTCCACCTGGGATGTCCAGTCATATCCCGGCGTGTGTTGAACTACCAGTGCCTTGTCATTCTTTCCTGCCTCTTTCTTCATGCTCTCTCCACGGTTATCAGCCTTCCCTTCTCTATCAACTCTTGGTTTGGTGCATTCTCTGGCATAGTGCCCATACTCATTGCAATTGAAGCACCTTAGATTTGCCTTATTAAAACTCAGCTTTATTCCTTTTCCACCATTCCAATCCTTCTGCCCCGTCTTTGCCATGAACTGCCTTGCACGCAGGGCAGACATTCCCATCTGATAAGATATATCCATGTGCTCTAGATCATCAGGGTTCACTTGATTCACATCATCAGGTGACAAATCCGTGGGAAGAAGTGAACCTGCTACGAGTGCCTGATAGCAACTCATATTTCCCACCCCAAGGGCAAAACCGGGGTCTTTAGTCAATGCATTTACATCCAGAGAGACAACGCTTGATGTTCCAGATGAGCTTGACCCAGTGGCTTGGGCAATGAATACCATTGGAGTGGAACGTGGGTTGACTGGAGCGACAACTGGCTGAGAAATGAAAGCTTGATTCAATTGATTCATTAATGCCCCATAGCCAATTTTTCTCGCCCTCTTCTGTTTCTTCTCCTCATAAGCTCTAATGGTGGACATGAGCTCATTAAGAGACGAGGTGGACATTTCCACGGTCTTTTCAATTAGTTCAATGGTGCTGTCCCAATTTGGTGGAAGAGAGTTAATCAGCTTTCTGTTGACCTCCACTTGAGTATACATCACGCCAGGCATCCTTCATCCCAGTGACTATCTTGATGAACCGTTGAAGCAGAGTCTCAATGTTTTCACCGGAGATATAGTTAAACTCATTGAACATTTCCCTCAGATTCTCTTTGCGGGATTCTTTCATATCATCATTTCCCTCGTAAGCTGCTATAAGGGCATCCCACAGAGTCTTAGCTGAGGTGTATTCTTTGAATGCTTCAGCAACTTCAGGGGATAAGAGCATAGTCAGGGCCGCCAGAGCCTTTCTATCTCGTTCTACCCTATCCCAATCATCATCAACCCATTCAGATTTGGCTTTAGGAACAGGTGGTTGACCCTGTTCCCCTGGAGTAGATGGGACAAAGTCTCCCACTTCGATCGATCGCATGATCTTAGCATCATGGTAATTGACATAGTTGACAAACCTATACTTCCAGCTCATGAAATCCTTGCCAGACATCAGACGTGGTGGTCTGGCAGATGTTCCGATTTTAGAGTCCATTTCCAGAGTGGCACTCGACAGACTTGACATGTCAAAAGCCATATCTTCAGAGGGTAAACAGAATCGAAAAAAAAGGTTTAAAGTCGAGAAGGCTTGATCGAAAAGTGGTTTACTGTCGGGAAGAGCTGATCGAAAAGTACTTTTCGATCGGAAAAGTTGAGGGTCGAAAAGTCTGGGACGATCGAAAAGTATGAGATGGATCGAAAAGTCTCAAAGGGGACTTTTCGATCAAAAAGCACAGCGGATCGAAAAGTCACAGGGGACTTTTCGATCAAAGAGACTGATCGAGAAGTCTCAGGGGGACTTCTCGACTGAGATGGGCGGATCGAAAAGTCTCTAAGGGGACTTTTCGATTGAGGACACTGATCGAGAAGTCTCAAGGGGACTTCTCGATTGAGAGCTTCTGGTCGAAAAGTCACAGAAGGGGACTTTTCGACTGGTAGAGCCTGATCGAAAAGCCACAAACAGGGGCTTTCTCGATCCAAAGAAGCAACCGAACAGGATTTTTCGACCAGAAACCTGATCGAAAAGTATAAACAGGGTGGAAAAGCTTCTCAAACACGCTCACAACTCCACGAAACTTCAGTCTTGTCTTGTAACCTGCACAAAAACACCTCCGAATGCGCTAAAAGCTGAAAATCACCAAAAACTCAAAAGGTTAGTACTCAAAAACTTGAATCTGATATCGCGAGAGCCTCGAAACTTGCGTTTCTTGGCTCTGATACCAACTGTAAGGATCGATTTAAACCCTCACGCGATATCTAGACTAGAAAGACCGTGCGGAATCCGGTTTAGCTAGGTGATTCAAGTATAAGCAATATAAGCAATAATCGAAAAGTGCAATAAACAAGTAAACACAAACCGATTAGAAGAAAAACACTTGTATTATGCGACTGCTTGATTACACCTTAATCGAAATTCTAAGAGGAATTTCGATATCACCACCAAACAAAAAACCAAAAGACTAGCAACCCTAAAACTACAAAAGATGAGACTACATGTAGATGAGATTGACTTGGTAAACAAGTCAACCTCCTTAGGGATTTTCGAAATCCCCAAGCCCATCTAAACAATTCGGACCCAAACCCTACAAAAGTTAGCCCAATTACATCTATATACTAGCCCACAAGTAGTAAATGCACCCAAAATCATCTAATGCAATAGCCTCATTTTCTAGGTCTTTACAATCATGATAAACTAGACCACCCAATAGAATGTATAAATGCAAGTTTGGTTACTCACCTTTGCCACATGTGAATCTCAAGGCCTTGATTCTGTACAACCCTAACCTTTGACTTCCCGAGCCTGCTCTTCGTTAGATCATCATGTAGGTGAAACACTCAAGCAAAGAGCTATCCTGCACTTCCACAAACCTTTCTCGACCTGAATTCAACTTGTACCTCTGAAAGTTAGCATATAACCTTCATCGCACATAATTCAGGGTCATTATTTATCCAACCTCTTACAATCGTGGTTTCCATCAACCATGATCATTCGATAAGAATTATACATACACACACCTTATCATTTCATATAACCCACTTGGTAACTACTATACTAATGAATATGCAAACCTACATAAATCATACCCATTTAATTCATCATGCAATCATATTAATTTAGCAACTCCTAAAGTCACATAAGGAACTCCACTTTTAGCACGTCCTTTATAACCACACAAATATATGGTTATAAAAAGAACACAATTAATACTAACCCATGTAATCGAATCTACATGATAAATTTAGTGATTTAAAGCCCAACTAGATACATGTTCATAGCCACATAGTTTATTAATAACATACCCCACTTTGAACATAATGTCTATTATTTCTCTACATACGAGATAAATGCCTCATAGTGCATCACATATACCACATATATAATGTTATGGATTCCATTAACTTGCTTTCTTTATCCTCCTCCAACGTGAATTCTACTCAAGACTAATAATCCAAGTGATTAACAACCAAATATCATACCATTGGTGTTACACCTTCCATTTTGTATCAACTACTTTAGAGATCAAATGCAACTTAAATTGTAGGCATTTTATAATTCATACAACACCAAAATCACAGGTTTACTTCATAAATCACATGAACCCCATCTGTAGACATGACATACAAGTTACCTATTGAATCCAAGTAACATTCAATCGACATCACCAATACTTTATAGGTTTTAATACCCTAATTTCGGGTAACAAAACTCCCAAATCGCAAGTCATAATATCAAAACCCTAACCATGGTTTTTATCACATAAATATGAATCTTACTTACCAAGAATGCTTCAAAATCGGATGGAAATGGTGGTACTAGGCCAAATCCACCCTAACCTCGCGACTACAAGGCTCGATTTAACCCCCCCCCCCTTCGATTTCCCATCTGCGAAAGTGAACAGGGGTCGAACCCCCCTCCCACAGCCTGTTCGTCGATATCTTTTCTGCCCCCCTCTCTTTCTTTTTTTTATTTTTTTTATCAAATACACCCCTCTTCTAATTATTAAATGGAGGTTTTCAAGATTAGTCCTCCATTTATTTATTTGGTGCATTATAAATCCAAACTTATTAGCTTTCGGTCTAGGTCATTATTTGTCCTTCAATTTCTTGAGTCTCGTAAGCTCAAAAAAATTCCACAACCTTTATAAATTCTTAAATAATTTTAATCTAGTATTTCTTTAAATACTATTTTGGCATATTCAATCATTTCGAGATGAAAAATATAATTAAATTCTATTTTAAATCACTTTACATCTCGGGGTGTTACAACATCTAGCTTATTATATCACCTAAAGCTTTACCCTTAAATCTGACATGCCTACGTTGTTTGATAGGTTTCGGTGGAGGAACGTAGTTAGCATGAAAGATCTTCATGTACTTATCATAGACCTTTCATTGCTTCTGTTCTTATGGCCTCTTTGACTATTGGGTCTTCAGGTTTTTCAGCTTCTTTTCTTTTCAGCTTTACCTGAGCCTCCTCACCTTTATCTCTTGGAAATACCTCAAATTCGTCATCAGCTTGATAGTTGGTATTGTTGGAATTTGAGTACAAATCAAGATACTCTTCTTCAGTTATATCCTCAACCTCAACCTCCTCATCCAAGATATCATCCACACTTTCAGTCTCTGATGACTCATATATTTTGGGTTCAGCTTCGGTAGCTTTCTTCATCTCATCGTCATTTAAATCAAAGATCGCTTGAATTTGTTCTTCGTTGAGTTCACAGACAAACTCACCATCTTCTAATATTGTGCCGATCTTGTTTATGCTTTTCTTGAATTCGACTCCTCTTGCGATGTAGAAGTACCTGCACTCGAACCAGAAGCTCTAGTTTGGCATGGACCTCCACCAGTGTTACCTTCCGGGTCGTCATTCTCAGGTTCATCATTCAGATATTGCAGCCCATCATCTTTACATCCTGATCCTGAACCAATCTCCCCGTGAACAGTAAATTTCTCAAGTAAAAATTTAAGCTGCTCATTCATCTTTGTAATTCGGGCATCTTGATTCAAACTGGCAGTTTACATCTTGTAATCTCTTAAGCTTTGGCCGCTTCCCCACTTTGCAATTGAAGATAATCTCTATGTAATTCAACGATATGTTTTAATTGAGATTCATCTCTCGCTTTTGACTCTTTAATCAATTGGGATTTCTCCTCATCCTTTCTCTTCAATACCTAAATCACTTGTGACTTTTCAGCATCTTTATCCTTCAGCTCATCAATTTTGGTTTGACAATCCAAAAGTGTAGTTTTGAGTAACTCCATTTGAGAAAAGGATATCGATCCTTGAGTGACATTGTAATTAACATTTGGTGTGGAAGGGTTTGATGTTGTTGTGTAGCAGTTGAATTTGTTGGAGTAGAAGTTGTTCCCATTGGCTGATTCATAAATTGAGCACCAACACTTGCTGAAGGTGTTGTGCTGGCTGTTGTAAACTTTGTCATACCTAAGAAGTCTTTCAAAATACCAGAATGATTCAACTCAGTGAAAATTGCAGCTTGTGCAGCAGTAGAAGACACAGTAGCTGCTGGAGTTGAAGTAGTCACTGGCATAGACATATCCAGACCACTAGATGAAGATCCACCGGCACGATGTTTCAGTATAAATTATGAATTTTTAATCACCTTCTTACCTCGTCCACCAGCGGCAATAGACTTCTTCCTTTTGGATGGTGTCAATGAATACGAGGAAGTAGTTGGTTTCTTACCCTTGCTTTGACCGACATCATCATTAGGGTTGTAATCTTAATCGGATTCTGATGGGGCTTTGTCTTCGTAAACACTATCTATGTACCAGTCATTGCTTTTGTTGAGTCTGGTTCGGTAAGCAAAATGTTCTTTGCTACCCTTTCTCAGTCGACTTTCTATGATCGAGCACTAATGTATGCAAATGGATTGTTCATATCAGAACCATCTTCAGATTTTACTACCATATCACTCAGCTCATCATCATCATCATCATCAGTGTCTTCTTCATATCAGGGTATTCACTACAGGTGTCTTAGTCACATCGACAGTCGCTTGGACTTCAGGTGCTGAGACAACAGGTTCTGTGACAACAGGTTCTGAAACAACCGGTTCATATACTACCGGTTCTTAAATAATAGGAGGTGTTTGTGTTTGTCGTCTCATTCATTTTACTTTTGCTTTTTGCAGTTGTTGGTTTCTGTCTTCAAACCAAGAATAATCAAGTTCCTCTGAATCACTGCCTTCCTTCATGGCGAGGTGCACCATTGGCCGGTGCAACATAATTTGCATTTGTCAGATGACCAATCAATCTTTTCATCTTTGGGTACTCGTCAGGCTTCTTCTTCTGATATGTAGTTAGTGTACCAACACTCGTCTCACTCATATGCTTTAGATTCATCTTCTGAGCTTCATTCTTCACCAAAGTTGGATATAGATCATTCAAGATCATCAGAGTGAACCTTGGGTACAACAATGCTCTCTTGTGCCTTTGAGTCAGGTTATTTCTCATCTAATTATAAAATCAACCCGGCACAAACGAAAACATCTTCGGACCAATTTCATCATGACCAGCAATTCTATTCCCCAAACAATGTAGATTTACGTGTATCAGAAACTTGTAGGTAACACTGAATTCTGATTTGTAAATCCAATCTCTACTCGGATCTTCAGTATACCACAACCTCTTCAGTAATGCTACATTGTCTGCTTGGTCAAACTCTAATGTGCGATCAGTGGTCCAGAACTCAGTAAGAATGTTACCATACGTATCACAGTCATGTGTAATCGCGTAGTGAATTTATGATCGTCGTAGGAAGTCAAAGATACCGGAACCACCGAACTTGGTAAACTTTGTGCGGCTAACACTTACATGTGCACAAATGTTGTGTTTATCGCCAACCTTCAAATCATTTTCCATTTATGAAAACACATAAAACAAAAAGCTCATTAAATTCAATGTGATTATAAAAAACGTTCACTATATCTGTCAATTATTAATCATTTGCATAAACTTTTAACTTTTTGTTCAAAGTTAAAAAGCTGAACTGGATGTGTCCAACCGAACTGACAATGGTTATCTGAACTGGATACAATCAACAACTGACGTTGACTTCGATCAACGTCCGAACTGACTTTGTCAACCTGTCCGAACTGGGATCCGAACTCCCAGTTCGGCTGATGAACATCCAGTTTGGCTCTGCATGAAACCGAAAGGTTGAATAGACCTAAAATTTAATCCAGACAGTTTAAGACCAAATCCTCTTACACCTAGATGGGTTTTATCAAGACGAACACACAGATACAATTTTTATCAACTGATATCAACTCTAAGTGTGCTAATATTTTAGATCTAGAAACCTGCAACAACCGATAATGTATTTTGACCAAAATTGACATATTTATGAGACAAAAATGACAACAAACGACACCCATGCATTTGGAATTTCAGTATCTACCTTAATCTGGTCACAAAACTTGCTAAAACAGTTAATCGAAATTTTGATTTGAGGGCTATAGTTCGGCTAGGGTTCGACAGTTTACGAATAGTGATAATGCTTCCGAACTAGTGATTCGGCCTTTTATAGGCAGGCCAATTCGAATCAAACGAACCCTTCCGAATGCATCCGAACTCAGACTTCAGATCAAGGTGAAAGAGCCAAAATCTTCTGAAATGGAGCTTCGGATCAACCGAACTCCCAGTTCGTCTATCCGAACTTGCAGTTTGGCTTCTTAAAAAATTTTCAATTCAAACCCTGATTTTTTATAGACTTTTCAAATTGAACATAAAGATTTAAAATTTTATTAGTGTGACAAAAACCTTTGATCAATCCATGATGAGCTTCATGATTCCAAGAGTGCTTGGTTGATTCCGGCATAATGTTGATATTTTTCATTATCGATTTTTATAACATTTTCAAACACACCGAAAATCTTTTTGAATTATCACAAGATTATGCTAAAACACACCTAAAATCTTCTTGGATTTTTCAATACAACAAACAAATAACCAAACAGAATTGAAATGCGAATAACTTCAAATTCTTCAATATCAGATTAAATCAGCATGCAAGCCAAGCCGGCAGATCAATTTTTATAACTTTTTGATATGTTTTAAGTATGATTAAATAAGCACAGATAATGTGAAAGTCCACACAATCAGGAATACTTGCAATATGACTTATTCTATTTTTGTACTTTAATATAGAATTTGATTATCAACATCGATTTATCGTTCATGGTGTTTCATGCAAAAAAAAAAGAAGAAACCTAAACAACAACAATCAGGTCGGCCTTGTGAGCACACAGAGAAAGTCCGATTGTTTAGGAAAACAAAAAAATAGAAAATAACGCAAAAATTATATAATCCAACAACAATCAGGTCAGTACTTCCGTACACGTAGAGAAGTCCGATGGATTATACGAAACACCAAGAAAATAAAGCAGAAGGTCAAACAAACAATAATTAGGTCGATCTTTCGATACACAAAGAAAGTCTGATCGTTTGACAAAATAAAGAAAAACAAACAAGTGTAAATGTTTACAAAATGAAAACATGTATCCACCAGAACATCTCTTATTCTGTTTTTTTTTTTGTTGTTTTCATTTTATTGTCAAAATTACACATTACCCTTCATGATGTAACATCACTATTATCAAGCAGGTATTTAGATTTATATCATACAAGCATATATCATATTTGCCTTAACATATTCATAAAACCAAACAAGTACCTACAACCTTTATTCCTACTTTATTCATGGTCGATAACGTATGCTAATTGTAGAACACTAATACGATCTTGCTAGTGCATGATTACAGTCGGAATTGAGCACAACGAGGTAAATAAACTTCTTTGTATTGATCACAGCTCGTAACAGAGAGAACAGAGAGTTTACAGGTTTACACCAGTGAAAACACACAGTTAAGAACGCTCAAACCTTACAACTAGTTCTCTCAACAAGCTAAAACCTTTAAATAGGCAACTGGCCAGCGTATCAGGTGGTCCGGCGTACCACCGGGTCCGCCACTGGTCCGCTAGAACCAAAAAACCTAGCATTACAAAATACATACACAAAAGAACAAGACCTAGCACTAGACAACTATATATGCTTCTACAAACTCCCCCTTGTCTCGTGCTAGTCTTCAGAAGTCCTTGACTCTGTCTTCTTCCAATCCCTTCTTCTGTTATTTCCCGCATGTATTCCACCATCAAAGCAAACATTTATAACCTTCTGAAATTGCATAGCTTGATCAAAACACTCAGGCTTGTAAAGAATCTTGTTAGAATGCAGCTTTTCAATATCATTCTTCGACAGATTTATCAATGACATTGGGTCGTAGATTCTCACAACCTTGTTATCTTCTTTAACCACTATTACTGCTTCTCCAGAAACTTCATCATAGTACCACCATCTCAAAGTTTTGATGAAATCCTGTTCAAGCCGTTTCAAAGGTATCTTCTTAATCTGAACTGGCTTTTTATACTTCAAAATCACCACTGGTCTGCCTGTGATTGGATGAATATCCGTTGGATGATCAGAGTGTTGGACTCGGTCTGCCCAAGACACATACTAGATTGATGTGGCTAGTACGTTATGATCCAAGACGGGTCATACCCAATAACGAGCTAGACAAACACCCAATGGATATTTATTTAGATATGATCAATTAAATAAATGTCACTTATAGAAGATAATTAGAAATCGGTTTCTAATTAATTGAACTTATATTAAATCATGTGGATGATTTAAATTATAGAAGCAAGATAAAAATGTTATTTAATTGGTTAAATAACATGTTACAAAACATATAAAAGGTTATATGTTATACTTCATTTTAGTACACAACATGTAATGTGTTACATGACTTAAGCATAGTGTCTAAATGAACAAAGACTAGAAAATGGACTAGGTTCATTGGAGGGTTTTAAAAGATTTTAAAAACCATTTTCCCCCTCCTTTTTCCCCCTCTAGAGCCGGCCTCCCACCCTCTTTATGAGGGTGGTTGAGCCTTTTTATTTAAACAAGACATATGGTCTTGAGATTGGGACTAGTCATTGATAGCATTTTGCCTTCTCCAATACTCAAGTTCTTTCTCTCTCTTCTTCCATTGCAAGAACACTTTTCTTGCTAGAAAATCTGGAAATTGATTCCAAGATCTTGTTGGTTTCGGATTCAACAAGAGAGGAAGGAAGAGTTAGTCTTCAAGAAATCCTAGCAACAAGGGTGGTTGTTGCTTGAGCTCGTGGGTATCATCACTTGAGGCTTTCAAGTAAGATAGCAAGCCGGTTCATCTACATCATCTTCTTCACAATCTTGAGCTTGGAAGAAGGTATATCTAAAACCCCCTATGGTTGGTTTTAGTTTTGATAGCATGCATACATATTTGGATCCTCGGTTTTGGGTTTTATAATCAAGTGTTAAAATCGGTTTTAACATCAACTAATCAAACTATGGTTTTGAATTTCCGCTGCGTTTTACATTTTAAGGAGTTAAAATGGCTTTGATAAGGTTCTTAAAACCCATCAATGGCATCTAGAGCCGCTTATATGGATGCATGCTTCAAAGAGCTAGTTGGTTAGCTCCACAAAACTCTTGGTTTTGGTTCCTCATACCACAAACCGAAAGTTTTGTTCATGGTTTCCCTTTGTCTTTCAAGATGCTTCACTAACATGCATGTGGTTATCTTGAAAGATTAAAACATTTTATCATTTTGTTGTTTTTGTTGTTTGGACAACAAACCCAAGTTTTCGGTTTTGTGTTGGACCGAAAAAAGGAAATGGGTTAAAAGGGAACCATTTGTACATATGGATGTATTTTTAGATATATGTTTGGTGCATAAAGCCTAGCCAAAAGACCTTGTGATTGTTTGTGATGAATGTTTGTGCTTGTTGTAATTATTCAAAAGTTGTAATAATTTCAAGTTCCTTATTTTGGGCATGTAATCTATTTATTTCATTTGGTATGTAATGTAATAGATTAGGTGCATTTTGTTTTACTAGAAAAATGTATTAGGATCCATATTTTGTAAAAAGGAAGAATGCACAAGATGGAGGATCTTGGATGCCCAAAGGAGTCAAGCAAAACACAACCAAAGGAGGTCACTTGAAGCATTTGGATGCGGGGTCAAGTGGGAGTTCACAACACATCACTTGTGTTTTGTCCCTTAGGAGAGAGACCGAGACACTCCTTTTAAATAGCAGGAGTACTTCTGCACCCCTGCTACAGGTAACAGGTGTTGTCCCAGAAACACCCCTGTTACTGCTAAAAGGTGTTGTCCATGACACACTCCTGTTACGGCTAGCAGGTGTTGTCAATAGTTGGCTATGGCTATGCACCTATTTTATTATGCTTGTGTGGTTGTTTATTTTCATGTTTGGATGATATTTGGATATGCATGCTAAAACAAACTAATAAACATTAACAAGCTAAAACTGGTTCTTAAAATATCATTAACAAAGACTAATAAAATGGGTTTTATTAAGTTGATGATGATTTATCAATAAAATGGGTTTTATTAAAAGAACCATGAAATATGGATTTCAAACAACACTAGGGTACCATACATTTGAATGCATGTGAATTGTATGGTACATAGAGTTTTCTACACTAGAATTATGAAAACTAAAAACGACCCTTTTGAAAACAAGTTTAAACGCCATCCTTTTGTACAACACTCAATTTGCTTGTAAACTCTTTATGGGATAAAGGTCACCTAACCGTATTTGAGGGAACTTGTATATTTGAGGTAGGTTTACCATGTATGTGGGATAAAGGTCACCTAACCACTTACATGTGTAAATTTACACGTGTGTATAAGTAGGACAACTTGATTTGGGGACCATGTGAATAGGGTCACCGAAGCATGGGGAACCAAAGGCATTGATGGGATTAAACATGCCAACTAAACATAAGATGTTTAATCAATCCCATACTACTAGAAGTTGCAAAGAGTTGCAATTGTCAAACGTTGACTACCTTGTTAATTTAAGTCATGGGATAAAGGTCACCTAACCACAACTTAAATGTAACGTTGGATTCTAGGTTTTAATTTATTAATTGTCTATGAGACATAAAAGGGTATTAATTAAATTAAAAGGTTAATATTGATATCAAAGATACTTAATAGAACTTTGTTAAATTTTGTAGATGGCCAATAATAACGAAATCATCCCCGCCACAAACGTCCATAACCTATCGCTAAGATCCATCTTAGACAAGAATCGTCTCAACCAAGACAACTTTGTGGATTGGTACCGCAACTTGAGAATTGTTCTCAAACAAGAAAAGAAGTCTTATGTGTTGGACGATCCTATCCCCGACGAACCCGATGTCGAAGACGTTGAGGCTTATGCCGATTGGGTGAAGTACACCGAGGACTCCGTCCAAGTTTCATGCCTCATGCTAGCAAGTATGATCCCCGAGCTACAAAAGGATTTAGAGAATCATGGGGCATACGACATGATATGCCAATTGAAGGAAATGTTCCAACAAAAGGCAAGAACCGAGCGCTTCGAAACGGTTCGAGCACTCCATGCATGTCGTATGGACGAGTCACAAACGGTTTCATCCTATGTTCTTAAGATGAAAAGCCTCATTGATCGTCTTGAAAGGCTCAATTGTCCCGTTTCAAAAGAGTTGGCTACGGATTTGATCCTCAACTCTTTGTCAAAGAAGTTTGACACTTTTGTATTGAATTACAATATGAATGGTTGGGAGAAGACCATTCCCGAGCTTCATGGGATGCTCAAAACGGCCGAGCAAGGGATGGGCAAAAGTGTTGTGCCCGTTCTAACGATCAATGAAGGTAGTAGCAAGAAAAGGTGTGACACCCGAGAATTTCAAGGTTAACTTCCGTTAGACAAACCCGTTAGTTACGTTATAAGTAGCTAATACATAACTAGGCCGAATACG
>JBCNJP010000008.1:17485717-17508858 GCA_039602395.1 Deinandra increscens subsp. villosa
TACATCGGCTTCCTCCATGCTCGAATCACACGAAGTTTAAGGATGAAGTCGTCCTTGCATACATCAAGATCACTGATGAAGTTGAATTTGATTTGCTCCATTATTACTGTAATGGAGAAGAGAAAACTCAGAAAAACAGAGATGAAAATTAGGTATAATTTTTAATTAAATTTTAAAAGTAATAGTGTAGAAAACTTACTTCTGATGCTGGTCAAGAGATTGCAGATGAGTTGTGTGATTGGTTATGAAAACCAATCACGTATATATAATGTTTTCAGAATCGTATTTTTGGAAAACAAATTAACATATTAAAGCCCCTTTTTTATTACAGAATATATGCCGTAAATAAACCAAAAATAAAAGAACGGAAAATATAAAAAATATAGGGTTGCTATAATTATAAAACACCGTAAATAAAACACTTTGGTTATATATTTTAAAAACGATAACATATGATTGATTGTGTTATATTAAGAAAGTAAATAAACCAAAAATATAAAGAATGGGATTGTGTATCTTTGTATAAAAAAGTTTACATAAATAAAACTGTTTGGTTATATATTTAATATATTTAATAAGATAATATATGATTGATTGTTTTATCTTAAGAAAGTATATTAAATTAAATTAAGAATATAAAGTTTTGTGAATAAATTTTCTTGTGATGCAAGAAAAAAATTACTGTCAAATAATTTAAGACACGAATTGTGTATAAATTATATAAAAATTTTACATAAATAAAAACTGTAGTAATTAACATTAACACACTAACTGTATAATCAAAAAACAACCTTAAAAAGTTTCATCAAAAACCTGAAAAGTCAATACAATAGAATGATATACAAAAATGACAGTAAAAATGATGATTTGTTCCTATGAAAAGAGATAAAAATGAACCTGATCTTGAAGAATTAATCATTCATATCTGGCAGCAAATCAGAGCAATAAACGTGAATCGTAACATTTTGGTGGCGAAACATTTTGGATGGTTTGAGCATCTAAACACATCCTTCATTAAAACAGAGAAAACAAAGTTACCTACTATATTCATAATATGTATAAAAGTTATAAAACACTCCTCAGCAAGCAATAACATATTAATAACTATGTTTAACAAAATAAAATAACACTTAAAGCAATTACCATAGAAACCAGAATATTAGAACCACATAGTTCAATTTTCTAAACTTAGAGACAGTGTTCATTGATACAGTAAAGTAAACAATCATACATACTTTTAGAGTTCCCTACTAATTGCTACAGCCTCAAATTTTGATGGTTTGCTCTTATTTCTTTCTAAAAATATTACGTCAGGTTACAAATTTGCTACAACTTCAAATATTGATGCTTTGATCATTTATCTATACATATTCATTTTCATGCAAGTATATCCACATTCATCAACCTTTACAAATTAGGAGAAAACAGCTAAGAAAATAAACACTTCAAAATGCAAGAAGTATACCAGTTGCAGCAAGCGGGAAAAGCAAATTAGTAAGATGTACACCATCTTATTCACGTTGTTCTTTAAACTGAACTTTAAGTGCAACCGCACAACCCATAGATTGACCCAATGTAAATGCGGCATCCCTCCAACTTCAGGTTTTCATGAGAAGTTAATAAACAGTATAATGTGATCTTAGATTCTTGTTATGTCAACATGGCAAACAACCTACCAAATAACAAAATATACCAACTGTAAATATACAAAGAAGCATTAAAACCAAAATGAATATCTTATCAGTGAGGAACAAAAGTAAATAGATGTCACATGTATGTATGGCAATTGTTACCTGCATATTTTTATATTAACTACTTTAAGATTGGATATGGCGTATACAGTTTGTTCAATGAAGGCGAAGTCTTGTATGCAACACCGTTGCAACTCTGCTGCCAAAGAAAAACATATTGATATAAGCAAAATTTAGGACATTATGTTTAGGAATATAAAACACACCTAACATAACCTCAACACCATTGGAGTACATATTAGATAATGAAGGCGAAGTCTTGTATGCAACACCGTTGCAACTCTGTTGCCAAAGAAAAACATATTGATATAAGCAAAATTTAGAACATTATGTTTAGGAATATAAAACACACCTAACATAACCTCAACACCATTGGAGTACATATAAGATAATGAAGGCGAAGTCTTGTATGCAACACCGTTGCAACTCTGTTGCCAAAGAAAAACATATTGATATAAGCAAAATTTAGGACATTATGTTTAGGAATATAAAACACACCTAACATAACCTCAACACCATTGGAGTACATATTAGATACCGGTTTCATATTAAAGCTTTATAAGTTGTTTTTATTCAAATTAATATCAATGTTAGTAAGTTTTAAAAAAATAACACTAAGCAAGAAAATAATTTTACATCAAGGCATCCAATAAAATTTATTCTTGCAAATGGAGTCATCCTAAATAGAAAGGGAAATAAATTACATAAAAAAACCTCACAGAAGTCCTGGTATAACAACTAACTACAAACTCAGAAAAAAATCTATACCTCCCAAAACCAGAATCGTAGATGACGGTGGGCATTCTAGAAGCATCACAATCCAAAGCTATTTTCTTATACCTCAGGCGGTTGAACTCTAAACTTGAAGGCTTCCATTAGAATTTTATGCAACTCCAAAGCGCTTTAACTACAAAATCAAAAAGGATTAGACATCACAACTGTAAGAATGAAATAATGAAATCCTAAAATCGAATTTGCTTATAAAAATCATTCAATCAAAACACTAAATAGAGAAGGAGTAAGAGGGAACTTCAATGATCGCAGATCGATCAAACACGCTCGGATGGAAGCTGCGAGAGAGAGAAGATGAACCCTAATCTGACATCGTATCATTGTGGGAATGAGGGAGAAGGGATCACATATGCAACCTCCTCGAGGAGCCGCGTAGGGCAGCGGCAGCAGCAGCGATTTGAAGACGATGAGGGAGCTTCACGATTAGGGTTAAGAACTGACGATTCTTTACTTGAAAAGAGACAAAAATGAACCTTAATCGAGAGAGATGAAAGGTTAGTGTTGGATAACCCTCAAGGATCGCGTATGACCCTAATCGAAACTGGAGAGCGCCGGAGTGCAGCAGCGGATTAGAGGAAGCGAACTGGGAGCGGCGATCTAGGGTTTACAATCTGAGTTTCTCTGAATTGATTGATTTCAGGGTTTTGTTCCTTTTTAACTAAGATACGCGCAAGTGATTTTAACCCGATTTGTTTCTTATAACCCGAAAAACCCGAATTCTTTTTGTTTTAGTTAAGTTTTAAACTGACACGTAGGATTTTTTGCCACATGGCTTGACTGAGAGAGGGACACATGGACTGAAAAAACCCATATTTAATGGTATAGGTAGATTTCTATGGTGCCGCTGATTATATTCCTCTGGCGCATCCATTGTTAGCTACATTTAACACTGCTGTCAACGGCAATGCTGTCCATGGACCCCATGCTAGATCTTCCCGCTCGGATGTTGTTTGATGAGTCTTATGTTGATGGCTTGTAATCGTTTGAAATAGTTTACTTTCTATGTAGTAGTTTCCTTTATTTTGATGCCAAGTGAAACCTTATTGTTCTATGTCTTTTATGCACTTATGTACCCGGATATGTGTTGTCTCGTTTGGATTTGAAATCGTTTGTTCCTTATACTATACTTATTGTTGTGTACGTTAACCCAGCAAGCTCTTAATGTCAATGCCACCGCTGCAAAACCCGCATGTTCTTCCAAACGTCGTAAGGCGTGCGATCCTTCTAAGCACAAAGACTCTAGGAAACCCTACCGATCTAACACAAGGAAACTCGGATGTTGGGTCTTCCTCTGCCAGAGCCAGCAAAAGGAAGAGAAAGGCTAAATTTGTTGCTAGGACAACAACTCCTGTTGCTCCAATTGATGCTGCTATTCTCGCATCTCTTGTCACTCAAGGTGTTCCCATTGTGCCGCAAGCTAAGAAGCCCTACTTGGGACTTCACCCTTTATGCAATCGGGGCAACCATCATCACCCTACCCACCTTCCATGTTGGCAATGCACACATTGTGGCCTTTTTTATCATCATGTGGGCATATCTGCCGCCGATCCAATCATTTCAGGAGCACCAGCCAGCTCAAGCTCAGCCTCAAATGTTTCAACCTGTGAGGCCTATGCCGTCTCAAGCCTTTGTTGTTTGCCAGACTGGCTTTGTCTCCACCTATGATTGCTATTTCTATGGTGCCCCTGATTATATTCCTCTGGCGCATCCATTGTTACCTACATTTAACACTGCTGTCAACGGCAATGCTGTCCATGGACCCCATGCTAGATCTTCCCGCTCGGATGTTGTTTGATGAGTCTTAAGTTGATGGCTTGTAATCGTTTGAAATAGTTTACTTTCTATGTAGTAGTTTCCTTTATTTTGATGCCAATTGAAACCTTATTGTTCTATGTTTTTTATGCACTTATGTACCCGGATATGTGTTGTCTCGTTTGGATTTGAAATCGTTTGTTCCTTATACTATACTTATTGTTGTGTACGTTAACCCAGCAAGCTCTTAATACCAATGCCACCGCTGCAAAACCCGCATGTTCTTCCAAATGTCGTAAGGCGTGCGATCCTTCTAAGCACAAAGACTCTAGGAAACCCTACCGATCTAACACAAGGAAACTCGGATGTTGGGTCTTCCTCTGCCAGAGCCAGCAAAAGGAAGAGAAAGGCTAAATTTGTTGCTAGGACAACAACTCCTGTTGCTCCAATTGATGATGCTATTCTCGCATCTCTTGTCACTCAAGGTGTTCCCATTGTGCCGCAAGCTAAGAAGCCCTACTTGGGACTTCACCCTTTATGCAATCGGGGAAACCATCATCACCCTACCCACCTTCCATGTTGGCAATGCACACATTGTGGCTTTTTTATCATCATGTGGGTATCTGCCGCCGATCCAATCATTTCAGGAGCACCAGCCAGCTCAAGCTCAGCCAAAAATGTTTCAACCTGTGAGGCCTATGCTTTCTCAAGCCTTTGTTGTTTGCCAGACTGGCTTTGTCTCCACCTATGATTGCTATTTCTATGGTGCCGCCGATTATATTCCTCTGGCGCATCCATTGTTAGCTACATTTAACACTGCTGTCAACGGCAATGCTGTCCATGGACCCCATGCTAGATCTTCCCGCTCGGATGTTGTTTGATGAGTCTTATGTTGATGGCTTGTAATCGTTTGAAATAGTTTACTTTCTATGTAGTAGTTTCCTTTATTTTGATGCCAATTGAAACCTTATTGTTCTATGTCTTTTATGCAGTTATGTACCCGGATATGTGTTGTCTCGTTTGGATTCGAAATCGTTTGTTCCTTATACTATACTTATTGTTGTGTACGTTGGGTATGGGTTCAGTAGTTTACAGGTTGTGTGATTATGGGATTACATGCATACATGCAAACAAGCGGACGCATAAGCGAGTAACGAGCCTACGCGCACACAATTATTCTGTGTTGTTAACAAAAATTCAGATTAACCGTTTCAAATGCTTTCATTTTATGCATCTCGTGTATCCTCAGTTCAGATTTGAGTTACTCGTTTTTCAGCTTATTTAAGCTTCATAAACCCATTTTCTTCAGCCCTTATTGCTCTAAAACGAGGAAAACGACTGCCCTCTCGGTTAAACATCATTTTTGAAGATTCAAGCCCCATTTTATGTGTTTTCAAGCTAGGATTTATGTCGGTTTCATCACTTTTGGTGCGTTTTCACCATCTACACTTCCTCCTACTCGTTTCTTTGCTTAAAATTGTTAAAGACTGGATTTTTATGTTATTTTTAGGCTAAATCTTGATGTACCCATGTTCTTAAATGTTAGGTCTTGGTAGAAAATGGTTAAAGTTTAGGTTTTTACAAGTTTCTATTGATTTTTATGATCTATTGATAAAGAATCTTGTTAGATCTTGGTTAATATTGTTAAAGTTATTGTTTTTAAGCATGATTCTTCATGAAGATTGGGTCTTGAGGATAGATCTAGAGTTTTGATCAATAAAAGATGGTATTTGATGGATTTTTCTTCTTGAGTATATATATATATATATATATATATATATATATATATATATATATATAGGAAAATTAGATTTTAATAATCCGAGGTTTTACCTATTGGGCGGCAATAATCCCACATTTGAAAATCCTTCCCAACAGTCCCAACTTTCACCTAATTTTTTTCTAATGGACCGGCCATTAACTTTTTTAACACCGGTAAGTGTATGCTGACGTGGTATGCTGACGTGTAATACTTATTTTATTTTCTTAATTATTTAATTCATGTCATTTCCAAATAACATATTCCTTTAATAATCAATTAAAAAAAATCATGAATATCATTAAAATTCTGGTCCAGGTTGCGATCTAGGTTTATGGAAGATTATTAAAATATAAAAAAACCCTAAATCTATCTCTCACACACCTGTTACTCCATCCCACTTTCCCTTTCTGGCTGCCATAGCTGCCACCAGTCGCCACTATCTTCACAAAATGCTACCACCAACGTCGGCTACCATCACCTACCACCATCACCACATCCAACCACTTTTTGCCACCATCACCACAAACTAACATCGTCCGCCACCATCACACCACAAACAAACACTGTTCACCATTCTACACCACCTACTGTCATCACTTACCACCATTACAAACCAGAATCAAAACCCTCAAAACTATAATCAGAATCCCAAATAAAAATCCCCAATTCAAATGAATAAATCACATAAAAGCAACCACCATTAGAAACAAAATCACCTAGATGGTTTCCTGTATATCTCCGTCCAACTCTAAAAACCATAGCATTGATCAGAGATGTGAATCAGATCTGTGCCATTTGTGCTTCTGGATGGTGGCTGACGGTAGTGGCAGGTACCGGTGATGGGTGGTGATCGCTGTCTCTATCGTCATCTCTGTAAAACCCACCTATAACAATCCATTTCGTCTTCTTCGACACCATAAATCGTTCAGATTACCCACCAGAAATCAGTATTGAGGGAGATATGGAGCTGATGATCGGAGATGGTGGTCCATGGTGTCATCCGGCGATGGATATATGGAGCTGACAATCAGAGATATGGATTTGGTGGTCACCTGCGGTTCGGCAGCAGTTCGCCCAAGTTTCGGGTGAGGTTCTGCTAGCATCTTCAAAACTTGATTTCTTCATAATTTTGTCTAATCCAGCATATTGCCACATTATGTATCAACAAACTCCCCCTTGGCAAATGCTAGACCGTTCTTCATTATTCTTGAACATTAGCCTCCATCCCAGCCCATGTCTTCTGGTGATTATGCCCGACATATATATCGAATGCAAAGCATATCCAAATCAACCTCTGAAACTGTAAAGCTTGATCCATGAAGTCAGGATGGAATAAGATCTGATTATGATACATCACATCAATATTAGCCTTTGACAAGTTGTCAGCCACATCTGGTCACAAACCTTCATAACTCTGTTTTCTTTTTCAAGCACAATCACAACTTCACCTGTCTTCTCATGATAATACCACTACTTCAGATTTTTTATGAAATCGAATTCCATTTTCATTAAAGGAATCTTCTTCATTACTCTAGGCTTTTTCTTGAAGATCAGTACTATCAGCTTTTTCTCGGTTCTCTTATGAATCTTGGTCGGATGTTCATGCCTCTTCGGTCTTTGAGGCTTCAGATATTGAAATCCTTTAATACATTCTTTCTCAACTTTACTCTTGAAGTAGAAACCCCTCCAGTCATTACCATAGTTGCAAAAAGGCTTTCGTGTAAGCTCTCGAACATCCCAGACCAGCAAAGTACTGAAGTCTTTAGCAGATTTAAAGTATTGGATACCATGTTGACGTTTTATCCATAGCACTTCAGACTTTCAGCATACATCCAACTAATAATTTCTCCTGATGCTTGTCCCTTGAATCAAACATGCATTCTTTGCTTGATTGGCTTTGGAGAAGGAACGTAGTTTACATGAAATGTCTTCATGTATTCATTGAACACCCAACGTTGATTTTGTTCCTTAGCCTCCTTAGCAATCGAATCATCAAGTTTATCAGCTTCTTTCTGTTTTAACTTCTCTTCAGCCTCAACACCTTTCTTGTCACACCCCCAATTTCCACTAATGGAGTTTTACCGTGTGGGGTGTGAACCAGACCAGGACCCGAGTCATTAGTTACATCAACCATAAGTTTAGGGTTTAAAATGTAAATATATTTCCAAACGGGAAATATACAAAACCAGAGTTTTAAAATCCAGCGGAAGCATAACAAAGTAATATCGCGCAAAAACAAGCGCCCATTAAGTAAACAACCAGTTTAAATTCAAGTTTGAAAAGATTAAAGTCAAGTTCCCAAAATAAAAGGTTTTAACCAACGTACGTGGCCAAAAATCCGATACTCCAGCGTCCTGCAAAGCATGCATAAAAGCAAGGTTTAACTAATGTTGGTGAGTTCACATAAGCACATAAGTATATCTAGTATAATTATGCAGTACGAATACAACAGTCTTTATTCGTATTTAAGTATGTATATTACAAGTACAATCGATATCGTAGGTAGCGAGCTTAAGTTCATGTCACTAAAAAGTTCGCAACCGAAGCCGACCAATTAGTTGTAGGAATAATTCCCTACGTGTTTTGCCTTCCCCGTGTCTACTCGATCACGGTAAGTTAGGCTGACATTATCCTCAGTCCGACCGCCAGTCGGGTTATGCATCTCGTGCCCGCTGAGTGGGGTTTGTCAGACCCCAGTAGTACTAGCCAATATCCCCTCGCTATATGCTATTAACGGTTCGATAAGTAAGGACTTGGAAGATAAAGCATTTTACGTGAACATGTGATATATACTGGATTTCTACTTTAATCATACATAATAGTTGTCGTGTTATCTCCCTAACCCGGGTGTAACGTGTTTGCGTGTGTTATCGTCCAAAACCGGACGTAACGTAATGGTTGTGTAACTCACCTTAGGGTGCGTTGCTACAATTTAGTAAGACTCCGAGTCTTGCGTAACTACCAAGCACCTATTGAATTTACATACATAAGTGTGTGCCCGCACATAAGTCACATAGCCTAGACGACGATATAGATATCAAGTAATTGCAATTGTGATGTAGGTGATAGACTTCAATACGTGATAAAAATCTTTTGTTCGAAAGCAGTCAAAAGAATGTCATTAAATTAAGGACACAAGGATTTACGAAAATTAACGTGAGCATGTTATTCCAAATAACAAATGTGGAAATGATCGGGTAAACATATATGTGTTCTTAAGTTTTATATATATATAAATGTATGGATGTAGCCAATAGTGTGGAAAAAAAATAAAACGTCAATATATATATTTATATGTCATGTCAAAGTTTCACGAGTTTAAAGAAAAGTTTTAAAACTTGTGCATGACAATAAATCAAATATATATATATATTTATATATATTTCTATGTTTAAAACAATTTATGTTAATAATAACGAGACTATAAAATTTCAGTCCATTTAAATCATAATGTTTTTATTTTTCATAATATAAACGTTCAAGATTTCATAGAGAACAAATGGTGGTTGTGTTTTAGATCAAGTAATGTTTGAGTTTGTAAAAAAAAAAGAAACAAAATAGCTAAATTGGGGGGTCACGAGACTAGAACTTGTGACCTCGAGTTTAAAGTACAGCGCCCTAACCACTGGGCTGGGTATTCAGTTAGTTAAAAGGTTCGAAAATAATGGTTTTATATATTCAGTAGCACATGAACTAGTTCAGGAAGCATAATAGAAAAGGAAATGGAGATGGGGATGGTCGGGCCTGAGACCCCTCAGCCTCCAGCGGATACGCTGACCAACCACGCTGTATCTCCATTGAGTTGATATCCAGTTGCTTGACTATTTAAACAGTCCCGACCAGACATCATCTTCTTCACAACAAACCCTAATGTCGCCGGAGATATTTTCCGTCGACCGGAAAAATGTAAAACTTAAAACCGAGACTCAAGAAACATGCGATTAGCATGAATGATAGTTTACCTCGAATCAGGAATGAGTTTTGATGCGTTTTTGAAGCCGAAACGAACCCGAAAATCTCGACCCAGTCCTCCTGAAGGTGCTTCGTTTCCAAACCTGTTGCTACTGGGTTGCTTAGCAGAGGAAGGCGATTATAGTAATGCGTGAATGGTGGTGAAACAGTGCCTAGGTGGCCGGAATTTTTGAGTTCGCTAGTGGGGTTTCTTTGGTCGCTAGAGAGAAAGATCAAGAGAGAAGGGAGTTCGACCGGTGATAGAATGATCAGTGAGGATCGATGAATCTCTAATGATTTTACTTGTGACCGATCGTTTGATAGGAGAGGTGTAACTGTCGGGGATTTTATGACGGGTTTAAGAGAATAGGTCGGTTACAGGAGGTGGGTTCGATCACCCGTTACTGTGATTAAAACGACTTTCATCAAAAGGCTAAATTGGCCCCTCCCTAATTTATGAAATAAGGAGTGGGGTTTGTGTATTTACAGGGACAGTCCCTCCAGCTTTGTTAAATGTAATACAAGTTCATAAAATTATAAGTTAGACCCCTCAAAGTATAGAAACGTCTAACGAACTCTATAACGGAGTTAACAGGGCTAACTTGATGTGAATACTTGAGTGTATGCCGAACCATATTTAACGAACAAAAATTTATATAAATATAATCTATATATGTTTCGCATAAAATCATAGTTATAACTTAATAACTATACATTTTAAATTCCTATAATATTATAGAAACGCTTCGTGTAATTTACGTAACACATCGTCACATAAAATCATAAAATATAATGTGTATATATATACATATATATCACGTAAAAATAATAAATATAGTTGCCACATAAAATGACAAAACGTTTTCGTGAGATCATAAAATATAATTTATGTAAAATTATAAATTATATACATTCAAGTAAGTTAACCGACGTCTAGACTCATGTGCAACATTCGTGTAACTATTCTAGTTAACCGAAGTAATGGACGTTATCGATATATAACACAAGTTATTACCGGGGTTAACCTGGGAAATTGCCGGTTGTCACATCATCCCCTTGTTAAGGAATTTTCGTCCCGAAAATTGCCTTAAGCTGCTACGGTTTTTGTGGAAGAAATAGAAAAATTTTAGGGTTGCTAAATCATCCCCTTGTTAAGGAAATTTTGTCCCAAAAGTTAACTCATACCTTGATAAGATGTTGAGGCTTGATCAAATAGGTGAGGATATTTCTTTCTCATCTGATCTTCTCGTTCCCACGTGAACTCCGGTCCACGCTTAGATTGTCATCTCACTTTGACGATAGGGATTTTACTTCGTTTCAATTGTTGCTCCTCACGTCCCATGATTTCCACGGGTTGTTTGATGAATCGCAATTGTTCATCGATTTTCAGTTCTTATAATGGAACTATGAGAGTGTCATCTGCTAAACACTTCCTCAAGTTCGCAACGTTAAACATGTTGTGTACTCCATCCAATTCAGGAGGTAAATTTAAACGGTAAGCCACCGGACCAATGCTTTCGATGATCTCGAATGGTCCTACATAGCGGAGATTTAACTTCCCACGCTTTCCAAAGCGTATAACGCCTTTCCAAGGTGAGACTTTCAGTAGTACTTTGTCGCCGACTTCAAATTCTAACGGCCTTCGCCGTTTATCTGCACAACTCTTTTGTCTATCTCTTACCGCTTTCATGCGGTTTCTGATTTGCACGATTCTCTCCGTCGTCTCGTGCACTAGTTCAGGTCCAGTGAGTTGACTCTCACCGACCTCGACCCAACAGACCGGCGATCTGCATTTTCGTTCGTAAAGAGCCTCAAATGGAGCAGCTCCAATACTAGTATGGTAGATGTTGTTATAGGAGAATTCTACCAGAGGTAGATGCGTTTCCCAATTTTTTCCGAAGTCGAGCACACATTCTCTAAGCATATCCTCGAGAGTTTGGATGGTACGTTTAGCCTGTCCATCTGTTTGAGGATGATACGCGGTACTCATATCTAAGCGAGTGCCCATTGCCCCTTGTAAGGATCTCCAAAAGTTTGAAGCAAACCTAGGGTCTCGGTCGGAGATAATAGATAAAGGCACTCCGTGAAGCTTGACAATCTCCTTGAGGTATATCTTTACAAGTTTCTCTGTTTTGTCACTTTCCTTGATAGCTAGGAAATGAGCGGATTATGTTAATCAGTCAACGATAACCCAAATCATATCGTTACCGCCAGAAGAACGGGGCAATCCCGTGATGAAATCCATCGAGATTTCTTCCCATTTCCATTCGGGAATTTTAGGTTGTTGCAGTAATCCTGCTGGCTTCTGATGTTCTGTTTTGACCATTGCGCACGTCAAGCACTTGCCGACATATCTAGCGATATCAGCTTTCATATTGGGCCACCAATATAGCCCCTTAAGTCTTGATACATTTTGTCTGAACCTGGATGGATCGAATAACAGGACTTGTGAGCCTCATCCATCACCATTTCTCTAAGATTTCCATGGAAAGGTACCCACATTCGGTCATTATAGTAACGAAGTCCATCAGACTTAACTTCAGAAGTTCCATATATGTCACGTAATGATTCAGACTCAAAATTTTCTTCCCTTAGTGCCTCTTTCTGAGCATCCTGGAGTCTATCCGGTAGCCCCGTATGGATCGTTAATTGGAGAGCTCGAACCCTTCTTTGCTTGACATGCTCCTTTCTACTCAAGGAATCGGCCACCACGTTGGCCTTTCCTGGATGATACTTTACCGCAAGTTCATAATCGTTTAGCAATTCGACCCACCTATGTTGCCTCAAGTTGAGTTCCTTCTGTTCGAATATGTGCTGGAGGCTCTTGTGATCAGTAAATATCGTACACTTGGTACCGTATAAGTAGTGTCTCCAAAATTTCAAGGCAAATACAACATCGCCCAACTCTAGGTCGTGAGTTGTGTAATTCTTCTCATGGGACTTTAGTTGCCTTGACCCGTATGCGATGACTTTACCTCTTTGCATTAATACACATCCGAGTCCCTGGATTGACGCGTCACAATAGACCTCAAAGTCGTCGATCCCATCAGGTAGAGATAATATAGGTGCAGTAAAATTTCTCTTTCAAAGCTTGGAAGGCTGCCTCTTCCTTGTCACCCCATCTGTATTGAACCCCTTTGTGCGTAAGAGTGGTCAATGGTTGAGCTAACTGAGAAAATCCCTTTATAAAACGACGGTAGTAACCCGCTAAACCTAGGAATTGGCGAATTTCCGTAGGAGCTCTGGGGGTAGACCAACTTTTAATTGCCTCGACCTTGGCTGGATCAACATGGATACCTTGCTCGTTGACGATGTGACCCAGAAATTGAACCTCTCGGATCCAAAAATCGCACTTGGAGAATTTCGCATAGAGTTGTTCTTTCTTTAACAATTCTAAGATTAACCATAGATGTTCCTCGTGTTCTTCCTTTGTCTTCGAGTAGATGAGGATGGCGTCGATGAACACTATGACGAATTTATCCAGATAGGGCTTGCACACCCGGTTCATGAGATCCATAAACACGGCTGGTGCGTTTGTCAGCCCGAAAGGCATGACCAAGAATTCATAATGGCCGTATCGTGTTCTGAATGCTGTCTTTTCTATATCCTCATCGTGGACTCTGAGTTGATGGTAGCCAGACCTTAAATCAATCTTGGAACAGTAACTGGATACTTGAAGCTGGTCAAAGAGATTGTCTATTCGTGGAAGAGGGTATCGATTCTTTATAGTGACTTTGTTAAGGTCGCGGTAATCAATACACATCCTAAACGTGCCATCCTTCTTTTTGACGAATAATACCAGTGCTCCCCATGGTGACGAGCTAGGTCTAATGAAACCCTTATCTAGCAGTTCCTGCAGTTGTGTGGATAGCTCATTCAATTCGTTTACCGCTAGACGATATGGTGCACGCGCGATCAGAGCTGCTCCGGAGTGAGGTCAATCCCAAATTCTACTTGCCGATGCGGAGGAAGGCCAGGTAATTCCTCAGGAAATACCTCTGGGTAATCACGTACGATCGGGAAGTCTTAGATTTTTCTCTCCACCCTGGTTTGGTCCGTAACTATGTCCAGGATTGCCATGTGTCCTTTTCGAAGACACTTCTGCGCTTTAAGGTATGATATGATTCCGGAGACATCACCTCCCTTTTCGCCCTGAATCGAGAGTACTTCTCTTCCTGCTACGTGTATTCGTATGACTTTTTCTTGACAGACGATTTCCGCCTGATGTTTGGATAGCCAATCCATGCCCACTATGACGTTGAAACTACCGATGGTAAAAAGCATAAGGTCTATACTTAGTTTATGACCAGATAGTTCTAATGTGCAGTTTTCAACCAAGTGAGTGGTGTCAATAAGCTTACCATTTGCTAATTCAACCATATACCTAGCTTTTAGTGGAGTTTGAGTAGCCTTAATCAACTTACAGAACTTAGTCGAGATAAAACTTTTCTCAGCACCAGTATCAAATAAGACATTTGGGAAGTAGTTGTTTAGAAGAAACTTACCGGTAATGACGTTGGCATTGTTTCTCGCTTCACCTGAACCCATAACGAAAGCTCGCCCTTTGGCGCCATCTCCACCATTTCTACCACCAACACCGCCGTTTTTATTATTTTTACGGTGGTTATTGTTGTTGCCATCATTGTTATTATTATTCCTTCGGAGCTGCGGGCAATCCCTTTTCAAGTGCCCTAGCTTTCCACATTCATAACACCCCCTAGGGCCTTCATTATTCAGCCTCTGGTTCTGATTCTAATTCTGATTCAGACAGTTTTATAGTTCACCCCAACAGTTCTTAGCCTCATGGCCCCCTTTACAACAACGCTCATAGGTGAGTTTCTTGCATGCCCCATTGTGGTGTTGGTTGCACCGACTGCAGAAAGGTTCTCGTCCCTTGTACCCATTGTGATTCTGGTTGCTACCACCTTGGCTGTTCTTGTTACCGCCCCCATTGTTGGTGTTACTGTTGTCGTAGTTACCTCGGGTGTTGTTGTACCTCTTGTTTTGATTGTGAGAGTTGGAGGATCTTCCATTGTTGTTTCCACTACCATTGTTGTTGTTGTTGTTACTGGAGTCGTCATCTCTCTTTCTTTTCCCATCTAGGGTAGTTTTGGGGACCTTCCGGGGTGGCAACGTTCCTTGCTCTATGGCCTGGTCAGTCAGCTTATGGGCCAACCTGATAGCATTCTGCACATTTGCAGGGTTTGAGGCGGTAACCATCCCCTTGATCTGTGGAGCTAACCCATCCACGTACCTTTCAATCCTTTTGAAGTCAGCATCAACCATCGTAGACACAGCACCGCGTACTCAGGGTAGCGAGCGATGTACTCTTCAACCTCAGAACCTATCATTTTCAAGTTCTGGAACTCACCTTCTAACCTTTTGACCTGGTCGCGAGGACAATACTCCTCCATCATGGCATCCTTAAATTCCTGCCAAGTCATAGCATTCACTACGTCGAGCCCTAGCATTTGGATTTGTGCGTTCCACCATGTGAGGGCAGCTCCCTCAAGTGTAGCGGTTGCGAAATTGTCCCGATTTGCAACTGGGCAATTGCACATAGAGAATACCTTTTCTGACTTCTCGAGCCATTGCAACAGACCCACGGCTCCCTCATCACCCTTGAATGTGAGCAGCTTACAATCCATGTAAGTTTTAAAGGTGCACTGAGCTGGGCCTGGATTTGTTTCATAAAATTATTTTAGAGAATAATATTCGAGAGTGAGAGCAAAAAAAATGTAGTCAATTTTTCGTCTATTTTTACTTACCACCGTTATTGTTTCCTTGCGCTTGAGCCGCAGCGAGTGCTGCCGCAACGTTTTCGTTTATCAAAGCCTGGATTTGAGCTGCTGTGAGGTGTTCAGCCATGATTCTGTTTGTCATACAAACATTTCAATGATTAATATACCCAATATTAATTACGTTATATACGTTAGAATGCATACAACCAAATAATTAATATATCCAATATCAATTTCATTAAGCACTAAACAATTATTCATGCATCCATCCATCACACGAAATAGTTTTTAGAAACACATTGGAAAAATAAAGATGTAATATCCATTACAAAATTTAAAATCCAACCACAATGAATCTCAGCATTTGAAACATTCAAGATAAAAATGAACTCCCAGACTATTTTATTCGAAGTAACAAAATAAAAGAAAAGAAGACAGATTAGATCATGGATCAATAACATCTGGTTCTTCCTCTATGTCCTCTTGAGGCTCCTCCTCAAAAGGTTCTTCTTCGAAGGGTTCCTCCTCTTCTTCTTGAACAGGAGCACCTTGAACCTGCAGGGCTGCCATTTGAGCTTGAAGGGCGGCGACCTGTGCCGCTAGTGCTGCGTTAGAGTGTTGGAGTGCTGAATTAGAATGTTGAAGTGTAGTAATCTGATGTTGTGCTTGATGCAGTCCATGCTCCAAATCTGCTGGATTGGGTCGCGACTCAAGCTCAGTGACCCTGTTACGGATACCCATTACCCCCTGGGAAAAGTTGTAGTGGTAGGTATTCTGCTCCCTCTGATCAGCCCGCAATCGCTCGATTTCTCTCTCGCGTGTGCGATTGCTGATGGAATCTTGTCTGGTTTCTCCAAGAGTGTTGTCATAGGCTGCTATCATTCCCGCAATGACCCGCTTCAAATCAATGGGTAGGTCAACCCTGTTCGGCACATGATACATATCAAGCAACCGATACTTCATCGGATTCAGCCAGCTATAATCGTCCGGTGCACACCTATCAGGACGTATGTGCTGATCCCGAAGGAAGTCCATTATTGTGTACCCAGGCTGCCCAGGCTCGCGGCCTTGTTGGTTGGAGGATGATGACTGTTCGTTGGCAATTTTCTTTCCCTTACCCCTCGTGTTGTCGTGCGGTGCCATACTGTCAGAACACAGACAGACACAAACAAAAGATAACAACCTAATGTGAGTAATCGATTTTTGGCACGCAAATTTTTTTTTTTTAGGAATTGTTGTAACTAATGTTCAAAAGAGTTATAGTTTAGAATTTTTGAAAATTCTATTTCTCTACAACCAAGGGCTCTGATACCAATCTGTCACACCCCCAATTTCCACTAACGGAGTTTTACCGTGTGGGGTGTGAACCAGGCCAGGACCCGAGTCATTAGTTACATCAACCATAAGTTTAGGGTTTAAAATGTAAATATATTTCCAAACGGGAAATATACAAAACCAGAGTTTTAAAATCCAGCGGAAGCATAACAAAGTAATATCGCGCAAAAATAAGCGCCCATTAAGTAAACAACCAGTTTAAATTCAAGTTTGAAAAGATTAAAGTCAAGTTCCCAAAATAAAAGGTTTTAACCAACGTACGTGCCCAAAAATCCGATACTCCTAGCGTCCTGCAAAGCATGCATAAGAGCACGTGTCAACTAATATTGGTGAGTTCACATAAGCACATAAGTATATATAGTATAACTATGCAGTTATTCGTATGTAAGTATGTATATTACAAGTACAATCCATATCGTAGGTAGCGAGCCTAAGTTCATGTCACTAAAAAGTTCGCAATCGAAGCTGACAAATTAGTTGTAGGAATAATTCCTTACGTGTTTTGCCTTCCCCGTGTCTACTCAATCACGGTAAGTTAGGCTGACCTTGTCCTCAGTCCGACCGCCAGTCGGGTAGTGCATCTCGTGCCCGCTGAGTGGGGTTTGTCAGACCCCAGTAGTACTACCCAATATCCTCTCGCTATATGCTATTAACAGTTCGTTAAGTAAGGACTTGGAAGATAAAGCATTTTACGTGAACATGTGGTATATACTGGATTTCTACTTTAATCATACATAATATTTGTCGTGTTATCACCCTAACCCGGGTGTAACGTGTTTGCGTGTGTTATCGTCCAAAACCGGACGTAACGTAATGGTTGTGTAACTCCCCTTAGGGTGCGCTGCTACAATTTAGTAAGACTCCGAGTATTGCGTAACTACCAAGCACCTATTGAATTTACATACGTAAGTGTGTGCCCGCACATGAGTCACATAGCCTAGACGACGATATAGATATCAAGTAATTGCAATTGTGACGTAGGTGATAGATTTTAATACGTTATAAAAATCTTTTTCTTGAAAGCAGTCAAAAGAATGTCATTAAATTAAGGACACAAGGATTTACGAAAATTAACGTGAGCATGTTATTCCAAATAACAAATGTGGAAATGATCGGGTAAACATATATGTGTTCTTAAGTTTTATATATAAATGTATGGACGTAGCCAATAGTGTGGAAAAAAATAAAACGTCAATATATATATTTATACGTCATGTCAAAGTTTCACAAGTTTAAAGAAAAATTTTAAAACCTTTGCATGACAATAAATCAAATATATATATATATATATATATATATATATATATATATTTCTATGTTTAAAACAATTTATATTAATAATAACGAGACTATAAAATTTCAATTCATTTAAATCATAATGTTTTTATTTTTCATAATATAAACGTTCAACAAGAACCCTAACGGGGTCTACGAAACTCTACGGTCAAGATTTCATAGAGAACAAATGGTGGTTGTGTTTTAGATCAAGTAATGTTTGAGTTTGTAAAAAAAAAAGAAACAAAATAGCTAAAACGGGGGGGGGGGGGGTCACGAGAGTAGAACTCGTGACCTCGAGTTTAAAGTACAGCGCCCTAACCACTGGGCTGGGGATTCAGTTAGTTAACAGGTTCGAAAATAATGGTTTTATATATTCAGTAGCACATGAACTGGTTCAGGAAGCATAACAGGTGAGGAAATGGAGCTGGGGAGGGTCGAACCCGAGACCCCTCAGCCTCCAGCGGATACGCTGACCAACCACGATGTATCTCCGTTGAGTTGATATCCAGTTGCTTGACTATTTAACAGTCCCGACCAGACATCATCTTCTTCACAACAAACCCTAATGTCGTCGGAGATATTTTCCGGCAACCAGAAAAATGTAAAACTTGAAACCGAGACTCAAGAAACGTGCGATTAGCATAAATGATAGTTTACCTCGAATCAGGGTTGAGTTTTGACGCGTTTTTGAAGCCGAAACGAACCCGAAAATCTCAACCCGATCCTCCTGAAGGTGCTCCATTTCCAAACCTGTTGCTACAGGGTTGCTTAGTAGAGGAAGGCGATTACAGTGATGCGTGAATGGTGGTGAAACAGTGTCTAGCTGGCCGGAATTTTTGAGTTCGCTAGTGGGGTTTCTTTGGTCGCTAGAGAGAAAGATCGAGAGAGAAGGGAGTTCGACCGGTGATAGAATGATCAGTGAGGATCGATGAATCTCTAATGATTGTACTTGTGACCGATCGTTTGAAAGGAGAGGTGTAACTGTCGGGGCTTTGATGACGGGTTTAAGAGAATAGGTTAATTACGGGAGGTGGGTTCGATCACCCGTTACTGTGATTAAAACGACTTTCATCTAAAGGCAAGATTGGCCCCTCCCTAATTTATGAAATAAGGAGTGGGGTTTGTGTATTTACAGGGACAGTCCCTCCAGCTTTGTTAAATGTAATACAAGTTAAGAAAATTATAAGTTAGACCCCTCAAAGTATAGAAACGTCTAACGAACTCTATAACGGAGTTAACGGGGCTAACTTGACGTGAATACTCGAGTGTATGCCGAACCATATTTAACGAACAAAAATTTATATAAATATAATCTATATATGTTTCGCATAAAATCATAGTTATAACTCAATAACTATACATTTTAAATTCCTATAATATTATAGAAACGCTTCGTGTAATTTTCGTAACACATCATCACATAAAATCATAAAATATAATGTGTATATATATACATATATATCACGTAAAAATAATAAATATAGTTTCCATATAAAATGACAAAACGTTTTCGTGAGATCATAAAATATAATTTATATAAAATTATAAATTATATACATTCAAGTAACTTAACTGACGTCTAGACTCATGTGCAACGTTCGTGTAACTATTATAGTTAACCGAAATAATGGACGTTATCGATGTATAACACAAGTTATTAACGGGGTTAACCTGGGAAATTGCCGGTTGTCACATTTCTCTTTAGGAAATACTTCAAAATCATCACCAGTCTGATTTTTATCATTGTTAAAATTGGAGTATAGATCTAGATATTCTTCTCCAGTTATATCTTCAACCTCAATCTCCTCATCCCAAATATCTTCTTCAGACTCTAGTTCAGATGATTCATTGTAAACCTCAGATGTAGCTTCAGAAGTTCTCTTCATCTCCTCGTCGTTCAAATTAAAGACTGCTTGAAGTTGTTTTGGAGTAAGTTCACAAACGAATTCACCTTCTGTTAGAGCATATCCCTATGCTATGAGTGTCTCGTGTATTGTATCTATGTGAGCATGTCTTAGAATGTGTTGTAGTGACTATATCATAGGAGGCGTACTATATGGTCCGGCGGACCATATGGTCCGGCGTACCACGTGGTACGCTGAGTAGCTAGTCACTTAGTATAAATAGGTGTGTGTTAGAACCAGTTGAACACTTCTATCATTCTACACCTTTCTGTGTGTGTTCTAGAGAGAGAAACTAGAGAGCTTTCATTGTATCTTCAAGTGATTCAATACGAAATCTCTTATTTACATCCGTGTTTACTATGATTGATTGATACATGCAGTAGTAAGATCGTATCTCGGTTTTACAAGTGGTATCAGAGCATTTGGTTGCTCTACTGCTGTGTTTTTGATCAATTTTTGGATTTTTAGAGAGAGAAAGTTTGGGTTTCTTCACATTTTCATCAAATTCTTCCAATTCCGAGTGTTTCTGTGATAAAAAATGATTTCTGAGTGTTTCTGAAGTGATTTCGCACCTTACTGATCCATTTTCTAGCTCAAAACGTCAAAAATTCGAAAAATCCATCAAAATCTGCGTGAAACGCGTCTGGTCCGCTCGAAGAACGTTTGGTCCGCAACTGGTCCGCCCAGGCAATCTTCAACGTACTGGTCCGTGGCGGTTTTGGCGTACCACATCTAGTCCGCTGGTTTATTTGGTCCGCCGTACCAAATTTGATCCGCTGAAGATATCTGGTCCGTATCTGGTCCGCTGGTGAATTTGATCCGGAAGTGGTCCGCAGGTAAAAATTTTGTCCGCTAGTTAGATTGATCCGGAACTGGTCCGTTGAGTGCAAATTTGGTCCGCTGAATTTGGTTTGGTCCGCTGGCAGAAAAGTAACCTTCACTAAAAATGACGTAACTTGAGAACCTTCACTAAAAATGACGTAACTAAAAATGACAAAAAATGAATTTGGTTTGGTCCGCTACCAGCCAAAACGTTCGTCTCGATGAGATCTAGGACTTGTACCGGCCTACGGCCAGTACCGTCCAGTTTTGACCCCCAAAATCCGCTTGGAAGACCTCTGTTTTTGAGTTCGAAGTTTTTGAAGTATTATTTTCGGTGAAAAATGTCTGATTTTCAAGCGTTTGCGGCTATGCAAAGCACGGTACAAGCTATGCTCAATTTTGATAATGAAATAGGAACAAGTCAGAAAGTTCCTAAGCTGTTAAAGTTGGAAGATTATCAAAATTGGAAACAACGTTTTTCTGCATACATTAGCACAAACGATATTGATTTATGGATTCCAATTCAAAAGTTGTATGTACGTCCAACTGCAGATGGAGAGTATAAAGAAATTCAAGATTTTGATAAGGATGAAAGAAAAAGTTATGAGCTTGAACAAAAAGTTTATGGTTATCTTACCATGGTTTTACCTACCGAGTTGTTGCACCAATTCAGCACTTGCAAGAAAGCTAAACAGTTGTGGGATGCTTTATCTGCTCGATGTGAAGGTAATGACCAATATAAGAAGAGTAGACGAAAAGTGTTGAACAAGGAATTTGAAAATTTTCAACACTATGAAAAAGAAAATATTTCTGCTCTTGTTTCAAGGTTTTCACATCTGATTAGTGAGATGAAAGTGGTTAAAATTGAAAAGACCGAGGAGGAATTGAAAGAGAAATTGATGGAAGCATTACCGGAAAAGTGGGAAAACTATGTATTATTGCTTACTCATGATAAAGAATATTCTGCATTATCATTTCATGATTTGACCGGAAAGCTTCATGCTAGAGAGATGGAAATGATGACATCAAACAAGTCAACTGCTCAATTCCAAAATCCTGAAGTGTATCATGGTCAAAATTCTGCAAGTATCAATGCAAAGTCTAAATCTTTTGGTGTTAATTCATCAAATCCACCTCAAACAGCTTTTGTTGCTGGTCATGATTCAGGAAACTCTGCAAATTCATCAAGAGGGTGTAACTTCACTATTCCAAATAATTCGAGTCAAACTTCGTTTTCTGCAAAAACACCAGATGAGCATGTAGCATTAATTTCAGCTTTGTTATCTTCATATTATGGATTGCTGAATGGTGGTTTGACAATATCTAATTTGATTGGAGAAGATTTTGATCAGATTGATCCAGATAACCTTGAACAAATGGACATTAATTGGCAACTTGCAATTGTAAGGGAATAATTTGTGGCTTGTGTATTAAATCACCTATTGGCGGACTATTTTGAAGGCCTATGTGAAAGAATAGGTGAAAATTAGCTGGGTTATGGTTATATTGGGTCATTGGGCCAATTTAAACATGTTTGGGCTCATTTAGAAAGAGTTTAGATGGAGTTTATTGGGCCTGAAATGTCAAATACGGGAATTTGAGTTATTTAGGGTATAGGAGATTAGCTTGGAAAACAAGCTAATCATCTCCTATAAATAGAACCTATTATTGATTAGAATAGGTTGCTGTTTTTGGTGTTGATCTCAATTGGTGTTTTACGAAATTCTCTAAAGAGAATTTCGATTGTGTATTGCAATCAAAGGAGGTTATTCAAGTGTTCTACTTCTTGTGGTTTGTGTTTTATTCTCGTTCTTAATTGCTTATTCATCTTATTTTCAATTAATCTTGAATCACCAATCAAACCGGATTCCGCACGGTCTTGATTGGACTCGATATCGCGTAAGGATCGTTTGGGACTTAAAATTGGTATCAGAGCCAAGAAACGCAAGTTTCGAGGCTCTCGCGATATCAGATTCAAGTTTTTGAGTACTAACGTTTTGAGTTTTCTGGTGATTTTCAGCTGTTAGCACGTTCGGAGGTGTTTTTGTGCAGG
>JBCNJP010000008.1:17509358-17591823 GCA_039602395.1 Deinandra increscens subsp. villosa
CCTTTTCAGAGAGTTCTCTTTGATTCTTTTTCTTCGATTATATTAGAGGTACATCGGTTTATTAATTCATTATAATCTTTTGAGTGCCCTAATTTATAGATGTTTCTATGATTCTTTCTTCCCCTGAGGTTTTTGTTGTTCATCGATCAGGGTTCCACCCCCCGGAGGCTTTCTACAGGTTTGTGCGTCTATGAATCTGTTCATCTCTACTACTTCGTCGTCTCATGTAATTCTTTATGCAGGTTTTATTCTTAGGGCTTGGGGTTTTGTAGGTACATGTAGAAAATGGTGGATAAGGGTAAACGGGTAGGTCGCTGTTGTTCATCTCTACTTTTTCATAACGGAGATAAAGCTCCATTTAGCTGAAGAAAATCCGTTTACAGGTTTGTAAAATTACAGGTTTGATCTTTGTGATGTAAAGTTAGGAAACAACCTATTTCGTGTTGCCTTTGATGGATATAGTGGATGGCTTGCAGGCGTGAAATGACATATCCATCATCTGGAAAATTAGGTTTTAGGAGATTTATAATAAAAAAGCAGTTCAAAATCAACTGGGTTTTAGGTGTGATAGGTTGAGTTTGTTGTGTTGTTTGAATTTATTTTTTTATTTTCCTTTGGACATTTGAGCTTATCTAAATAGTTTTGAAATATTAATAGGTTTGATCTTTGTGGATTCTGGTAGTCTTATGCTGTTGTTGTGTTTCACAAACTTGAAAAGATTTCTGTGACCAAGGTATGAAATTTTCTATATGTGGTGATATTGGTACAACAAATAGTTTTTGTAGCCAGAAAACAACTAATTTCAGGTACGTATGCATTGATTCGTGATGTTTCTGGTCTTGCTGAAAAGATACAAAGCTTTCTTTCTGCAGGTGGTTGTATCCAGAACTCATGAAGTCCTTAAGAGCATTGTAGTTTATTCATGGTGTTTCTGGTCGTGTGTCTATCACTACTGAGATGTTATTCGACCAGATCTGTTATTGTCTCAACTTATGATGGTTGTATCTCTATTTATGTATGAATTGATGCAGAAGGGAAATTTACCAAGGTTCAGAATTTAAGGAAACACAATTAATGGAAAGGAAGAATGGAGAAAACAAGATTCAAGGTTTAAAAAAGGTTAGTACCCAACCCTCATCTTCTCACTGTAAATATTGTCTTTTTTAGAACATAAACTTGGGGTACAAATCCAAAAAGAAATGTATTTTACTCTACCTGAACTTGAAAAATACCTGTTAATGTTAACGGTGTAAACATTATATTTCTTAGAACATAAACTTGGGGTACAATCCAATAAGAAATGTATTTTACCATACCTGAACTTGAAAAAGGATGGATTCATACATGTTAAGAAAGCGTGTGTTAAGCCGATGATCCGCCTACAATTTCATTATGTCCTTAAAGACAAATGAAGAACTAGAAACACCATGTTTGAACATAAAAAGAAGAAACACAGCAAATCACAACGTATATTAACTCTATTTTTAACTATCAGATTATCAACATTCTATTTTAGATTTAATATTTTTTTATACTCAGCCAAATGAAAAAACATATATATATGCTCATAAAAGGTAACTGCATACGCTATGTTGTTATCCAAATTCGGATAATCGTACAATCAGTTTAACTGTGCTTTTTATTATATAATCTAGAACCCCCTACTGCAATAGAAATGAGATTGTATACAACAGTGTCATTGTTTCACTCTTTCACCAAAGATGTTAAAATCTTGCAGCACTTGACCTTGCAATGTGATAAATATGGTTTGTAGGTTTTTCTTTAGAAAGAAAATATATATAAATGAAATTCCCAAAAAATAAGAATGAAAAGTGTTACTGAGGTTTGTTAAATGTCTGGATTTCCTTTTTATTGTTATCATTTACGCTCTATTTTTATCTTACAAGCTTTAAATTACCTAACTTTAAGAGTAATTAAGATTTGGATAAATTGAAATGAGTTATTTCTCATATTACTTTAAATGTTTTGTTGTGTAGATGCTAAGTGTTTAAATGTTTTGTTGTGTAGATGCTAAGTGTTTGTATTATATTTATGTACTGCTGTTGCAGGTTCCTATTAGCATACCTTATATGCTCTTATTTCTCTAGACTCCATTTAGCAGATTTGTTTTCCGTAGCTCTGTACCTTTAATCTTTGTTAGTACATTTTATGAATATGTTCGTTTTATGGGAAGTCCTACGTTCTGGCTTAACATAGTGCTTCTAGGCTGTAAAAGTTTTATAGAAAGTCCATTGAGCAGATCTGTATTTTTGTTATAATTGTGTGAACTTTGGATTAATGGATAGGCATTTGTAAATGTGTACGTTCTGTTGCTATATTAGACTTTCAAATTGATAGGCATTTGTAAATGTGTACGTTCTATTGCTATATTAGACTAATGTGTGCAGTTCTAGCCACTGTGGGTTTCGTTTGTTCGTGGTAACATCGTTTCAGAGGTTAGTTTCCTTTAGTTGTTTACATTTTTATAGTTTAAGAAGGTAATGTAGCTGTTTTCTTATGGCAACAGACGTGGTCTTAAATTGATAGGCGTTTGGTTTCCAAGTGTTATTAATAATATTACTAAATAGAGTTGCATGCTTCCAATGGTGAATAGTTACTGTTATTGTTTTATTTATCAGTTTCATTTTGATGATTTAAGAAGAAATTTTTCCTATAAACTTATAACAATGGATGTCCACTAAAATCAAACTTAATAAAAATATGCATAATAAGAGGTAGGCATTCAGGTGATAATTAAATGTATGAAAACTTGAAGTATGGTAACGACGGGTTTGCATGTACTTATAACCTAGGATTAAACCCTCCAAGATATATGGGTTTGGTTGGGTTTGCATGTCAAAAATAAATTGTCATACATTCAAAATAAAATGCACCCTTTTGCCATTTAGGTTGGTTGGTTTTATATTAAACACTTTAAAGTTAGATCCATGTCATATTGTAGTGGTATAATTTATGTATTTACCATTTGAACTTGCTTCTGTATCATATTTAGGTGCCTAAAATCTATTTATTCATAAAAAAAGGCAAGCTGTAAAACTTGCAGTACCAAGGCAGGTAGGGACAGCTGATTATTTCATCCAAACAGGAACTGATATGCTTAAAAGAGGAGCTGCTGCCCTGTTCAGAATCAACACAGTTTGCTTTTTTCCTTTTTCACCATCCTACTTTGTTTTTTTCTGTAAGAGAGATGTTGAAATGTCACTATCTTATTTTGAATTTACAAGTTGCTTTTTCCTTTTCACATATTCGACGGTGAGAGTCAAGTGTTTGATTTTTGAATTTCGTTGAGATGCTTGTTTGAGTTGACTTGGACAGAGGTGCTTGTAGGCTTAAGATCACTTTTTTTGATAATATAAAGGAAAAGTTGAAGGGCTATGATTTGGAATTTGCCTTGCAGCTTTCTATTTTGAGTAACTTTTGTTTTCTATCCTTTATAGCTTTTTGTTATTTAGGTTTGTATTTTTTAATTGGTGATCCTGCTTTTGCACAGAGGGCTTTTGGATATGTTCTTGGTGATTTTGATTATTTTCGCATGATACAGGTTGTCTGATTTTCGGTTTTTGCATGATTCAGGTTGGGACATATTTAATGACAGTGATACGGATCTGGAAAATGATAAGCATATGGTCACTGTCGGGTCAGTTTTCTTCCAGATGATAATAAATTCTAAAAATGCTTTAAATTAATCTCACTATTTCCTATTTGTGGGTTTTGTTTCTATTTGTTTAGCTTGATTTATATCCAACTTTTAAGAGGTTTAAGGTGTGTTTGTTGCTCCTGTTTAAGAGCTCTTGAGAATGGATTTGTGAGCCTATCAAATTTTAAAAGCACATGGTTTTGATATTTAAAGTCAACTAAAACCCCTGTTACATGAGTAGTGTTGTTCGAGAGATCATTATATTCAACATTAATAATTGTTTATAACTGGTAGGTTTAATCCATGTTTCGTATCTTCTTATGTTGTCTGTTAACTTTATTTATAAATGTATTAGCTACCAAGAAGCATTGTCATAGGTTACCTCACATTTTATGTTTGTAGCATGTTTTCTAAATGCCTTTATCAGTCTAATAAACAGGTGGACTCAAGCTGATTATATGAAGCAGTTTGTATATGTATCAAAATTTGTTTAGATTTGGTTGTATTACTATGTTGTGTACTTATAGATTTAAGAGATGCTTTCGTATGATGTGTTTGCTACCATCCTGGTTTGTAATCTAAGTTCTTGCTCTTTATGCTTCTATAATAGGTGTTCATTATCGCTCTCTGCTCGCCTTCTTGTGGTATTCCCTACATTGAAAATCCTGCATAACATGCACATCGTTCCTTTGAGATTTGCTCAATCGAAAGCAGCTTGCTTCGAACTTTTTCTTATCTTTAACTGCATTGTCCGCCATACAAAGGTTCGTTCCTATGATTGATTTGCTTGGAAATCAGATCGTCCTTTATATATTACTTTAATCAGAGCATGTTTTTTTGGTTCGCATCAGATTTTTATTGATTTATGGCCATTCTGTTTGCTACATCTTTTTCTTTTTTGCTTCCTTTTAATTTGGTCATTTGGCATTCTTTTGTTCTATCAGGCTGTTCTTAGGCGTGTGGACCACATGTCCAAGCAATGGGCAAGAAAGCTTTCGGCTGTTTCAAATTATATATTTGTTTGTTTTTTGTTATCAAGTGTAATTGTTCATTCAATGGTTAACTTTAAGTTTTTTTCTATGATTCATTTTGATTAGGAAAATTGGTCATGTGCTGCAAATAGTTCTTCATGCCAAAGGAATTTGCTTTGAAGAAGATATGCATACACTATTATTATTTAAAAAATGTTATTCATGTATGTTTCTGAGTTTCTATTCAACTGCAGGTAAACTGGTCTAAGACTGTTTTGAGGGTGTTGTTTAATGTTCTTGGCTTGCTTTTTTAATTTTGTTTTGGGACAAGTTTTATTATGTTTTGGAAAGTTATGTGATACTCTTGAACAGTTTGCTTGCTGTTGGATGGCTTAGATGTTTTTACATATGTATTCAAACATGTAAATGTATTTTTAAGTATATTGATGTAGTGTATTTTTCAGTTTTTTTTTATGTGCATATTCATTCAGCATTTCAATGTTTGTCTTTCATTTAACATGAGACTCAAATAATGTTTCTAAATAAGGTACAAGCGGTTAAGTGTATGCAACTATGCATGCTTAATATCTCATGGAAATATGTATATTAAATAGATAACAAGGAAGAAAGGTAAAAAAAAAGAGAAAACACACAATTTGAAAGCAAAGACCATGTATCATCCAACTTTATACTCTTAATAAAGAATAGTTACTTCACTAAAACATCATTAACACTTATATTTATTAGTATGTTTATTACTATTTGAAATATTTTGATAAAGATTTCGATGGTAGAGTCTCATGAAAGAATTTTTTGATAGATTCACAAAAGGCTATATTTGATTGCTTGTATTTTGTCTACCGGTTATAAAATGCCTTCGTACCTTTTAATTATTATGTATGTTATCATGGAATAAAGTGTGTCTCATGTGAGTGTTTGACATATAATTCGAAAGGTCATGACATAATTAGAGTGTTTATTGTTATTACTATGTTTGTGATCAATATATATTTCAATTCGAGTGTTTGTTGTTATTTGTTTGAGTTCTAAAAAACGAATACTTCGATGTAAATTGTCATGCCGCCATTACAAGCAAACAGAAGACGAATAACACGTTATACACTATCCCCTATATAGGGTAAGGATCATGTGAAAACAACTTTTATTGCGAAAACACGAAAACAAATATTAAAACCTCTATAACTTTTTCATACGTTAATATTTTTATAAAAAATTTGCACAAAAATCCTTAAAATTATGTTATCTTTAGGTATGGGAAAAAATTTAAAAAATAATCAAATTTTTTAAAAAATTATTATTGCACAGGTGCAATAATTTTTATTATTATTATTATTGCACATATGCAATAATATTAAAACCTTTACAACTTTTTTCATATGTTAAAATTTTTTATAAAAAATTGCACCATAAATCTTATAATTCTGTTATCTTTAATTCTGGAGAAAATTAAAAAAAATTCAACGTTTTTTTATTTTTTATTATTGCACATGTGCAATAAAAATTTATTATTGCACATGTGCAATAATATTAAAACCTCTATAATTTTTTCATACGTTAATATTTTTGATAAAAAATTGTACCATAGATCTTATAATTCTGTTATCTTTAATTCTGGAAAAAATTTAAAAAAAAATTAACGTTTTTTTGTTAATATTGCACATGTGTAATATAATTAATACCTATTATTGCACATGTGCAATAATAATAAAAAATCACGAAATTTTATATTTTTAACTTTTTTCCCAGAATTAAAGGTGACATAATTTTAAGACTTTTGGTGCAAATTTTTTTAAAAAATATTATCGTATGAGGAAGTTATAGAGGTTTTAATATTTGTTTTCTTGTTTTCGCAATAACATCTTGTTTTTATTTGATCCTTCCCCTTATATATATATATATATATATATATATGTAGGGTAAGGATCATGTGAAAACAACTTTTATTGCGAAAACACGAAAACAAATATTAAAACCTCTTTAACTTTTTCATACGTTAATATTTTTATAAAAATTTTGCACCAAAATCCTTAAAATTATGTTATCTTTAGTTATGGGAAAAAATTAAAAAAAAAATCAAATTTTTTTAAAAATTATTATTGCACAGGTGCAATAATTTTTATTATTATTATTATTGCACATATGCAATAATATTAAAACTTTTATAACTTTTTTCATATGTTAAAATTTTTTATATAAAATTGCACAATAAATCTTATAATTCTGTTATCTTTAATTCTGGAGAAAATTAAAAAAAATTCAACGTTTTTTTTATTTTTTTATTATTGCACACGTGCAATAAAAATTTATTATTGCACATGTGCAATAATATTAAAACCTCTATAACTTTTTCATACGTTAATATTTTTGATAAAAAATTGTACCATAGATCTTATAATTCTGTTATCTTTAATTTTGGAAAAAATTAAAAAAAATTAACGTTTTTTTTGTTAATATTGCACATGTGTAATATAATTAATACGTATTATTGCACATGTGCAATAATAAAAAAAATCACGAAATTTTATATTTTTAATTTCTTTTTCCCAGAATTAAAGGTGACATAATTTTAAGACTTTTGGTGCAAATTTTTTTAAAAAATATTATCGTATGAGGAAGTTATAGAGGTTTTAATATTTGTTTTCTTGTTTTCGCAATAACATCTTGTTTTTATTTGATCCTTCCCCTATATGGGTTAGGTTCAAATGAGAACTTTTTGTTTTGAGAACTTTTGAGAACTAAATCTCCACCACTAATTTCAGTTGGGGACCACTACAATTCATGGGAGGGGGGGTATATGTAAATATAACTAGTGGCTTAAAATGGTTCTCAAAAGTTCTCTCAACCAATTAGTTCTCAAACGATCCTCTCCCTATATATATATATATATATATATATATATATATATATATATATATATATATATATATAGGGTTACGATTCTGCGAAAACAAATCTTTTTGTGAAAACTGTGAAAACACATATTAAAACTCACGTAACTTTTTTATAGGTTCACGATTTTTCATAAAATTTGCGTCAATAGTCTTAGAATTACGTTATCTTTAAATATGTAGCAAAATATTAAAAAAAAAACTGAACATTTTTTTTTCCCGTGTGATGCACATGTGCATCATATAATTAAAAAAAGTTATAAAATGTGTTTTTTTTTCCTGTGTGATGCACATGTACAACTATAATATTTAGGGTGCAATTTCTTTTTAAACCTATTAATGTATATCACATGTATGAGCATTTTTTTTTGTATGATGCACATGTGCATCATTCAATAAAAATGCAAAAAAATGATGAAAATATATGACATATGGTGCGACTAAGAAAAAAAAATTATCTCATACTAAAAGTATGAGTTTTTTTGTGATGCACATGTGCACCACACAAAAAAAATATAAAAATAAAAAAAGCGTTAAGTATTTTAAAACTTTTATAGGATTAAAGATAACATAATTTTAAGACTTTTGGTGCAAATTTTTTAAAAATATATTAACGTATGAAAAAGTTATGTAGGTTTTAAGATTTGTTTACGCAGTTCTCACAAAAAAATGTGTTTTCGCAGGATCTTTCCCATATATATATATATATATATATAGGAGAAGGATAAAATGAAAACCTCTCCGAGTTGGAAAAACCGTAAAAACTAAGCTAAAAAATTCATTTTTTGTTCCGATTTTTTTTATGGTGACTCTCTAACTTAAAAAAACACCATTTATGAAAAAAAATAAAAAAAAACGCCGAGTAAATTTGTTTTAAAAAAATATTTAAGAACCGATTTTTTTGTAAAAAGAAGTTAACCGGCCAAAAAAGACGTTCAAACTTTGTTATTTTTTTTAGATGAATTTTTTATAGATTCTACATTCATTTTTGATGGTTTTGGTGAAAAAAAATAAAAAAGCGCCTAGAGATTTAAAAAAAAATTATTTACAGATTTTGTTACATATGTAACAGGTAAATATTACATATGTAACATGATGTAACGTCAGATTTCGGATTTTAAAAAAAAAACTACTAGGCGTTTTTTTTTTGATTTTTTTTTCACCATAGGGCTTGTATTAACGCATATAATCACTACAAAAAATTTGAAGAAAAAAAAATCGCTTTGTGTTAGTTTCCACGGTTTTTCCAACTCAAAGAGGTTTTCATTATATCCATCCCCTATATATATATATATATATATATAACCGATAATGTATATATTACAACACATTGAAAGATATATATATATATATATATATATATATATATATATATATGTGTGTTTGTGTGGTGTGTCTTTAGTACTTGACATCTTTTTTTTTTCACGTTAGGTATACAAATTCATTAGGATACAATTATCATTAAATTTATTGCTTAGTATTCCATTTTACATTTAAAGATCATTTTAAAGTTATGTTTAAAATACTATTATATCTATGTCTGGAATTAATTGATTTTATATTAAATCCGATAATTAAATGATGTCACGTCCTTATTTAGTGAGATGCTTTTACCCGGATCGATGATATTAATCCCCAAATTACTTCCCACCATTTTTCAAATTTCCCCAAAATTCATTGATCAGTTCCTATTCCCTCTCACCAAAATTTTATCACCAAAATGATTCATCACTCTCTTCTTCCCTACCACTAAAAATTCCTCTACAGGATTCATCACACTATCATCTTCAGGAGATCACTACCTAATTCCCGTTAATATTAATTTCACTGTCATCTTCAGGAGATCATTTGTTTCATCTCAATTATTTCATCTAATTAATTATACCATCACATTTATTTCATTCTCTATTTATTTTATTTCAGGATTCATCTAGCTAATTTAACAATGGATCATGAAGCAGGTGAAGCATTGAAGGATCTTAATTATAACAGTGAATTCGAATACAATGATGATTCTTCACAAGCGAGTGAAGAATATGAAATGGATAACTATTATGATCATTATTCATTATAGAGTGAAGAAGATGAAATGGATAACAATGATGCGCACATCGACAATGATGCCCAACTCGACAATGATGCCCAAGTTACTGAGAATGAGGAAGCTACAACCTCTGCTCCCCAAGCAAACAAGAGGGGGTTGACGCGGTTGGCAAAGCGGCGTGCCAAATTTGAGAATAATGGTGGGGAAAAATGGCCACTAACATTTGATGCACTGGGAAGGATTGACGGGGAGCATAGACCAAAATTTTCGAGTTTTATGGGAGACATTGCAAGGTCAGAGGTTGGATTTCGGTATCTAAAATGGAGGAAGGTGCCAAAAGAGGACAAGAACAAGATGTGGGCAGGGATTCAGGTTATGAAATAGATTAAACATTTTCTTATATTAAGTTTGTTAATTTATTGAATTCCATATATGTGACTAAAAAATCCTGTTGTCATATGTTATTTTTTCAGCAATTATACAAATTGATGATTGTCGAAAGGGTCCTATTATGGTACGGCTTGGTGGGTTGCTATGGAGTCTTAGAAGAATGATGTTCGAGAAACACATTCGTCCCAACCTAGTAAAACCCACCGTGCTTGAGAAAGTTCCAAAGATGTATCGCGCTATTGTGAAAAAGAAGACTGGGACAGATTTGTAGCATATACAAAATCTGACGAATTCAAGGTTTTTATTCAATTCAAACTGCAGATTTCATTAATTAGGCTAAGTGTTAATTAATGAGATTATAATTATATATCCTACTGTTCTGTTGGAAAGGCTGTGTCAAAGAGTGCAAAAGAGGTTCGAGCACAGTATGTTTATGATCATACAATGGGACGGGGAGGATACGTCTATCTGAGAGAAAAACTGGTAATAAGCTAAGTGTGTTAAACCCAGTCATGGTTAAGAACGTGTAATGTATGTTTCAAGTCTGATATATATTATTATTATTATAATACAAGGTACAAAACAAAGAAATTGCAGTTGATGATTGCCCCTCTCGAGCGTTTATGTGGAGGAAAGGAAGGGTAAATAAAGAGGGGGAATACAAAACGCCTGTGGTGAAGGGTGTAGCAGATGATATAGTAAGTTTAATTGCTATATATATACCTAATTATTCACATGTTAAAAATTAACAGCACCTCACTACATTAACTAAATTAATTACTGCAGGCTGAGAATGAAACAAAAATAAATGCGGGATCCGTGACCGTAGAACCGGGAACGGATGCCCTGACATTGGTCCTTGGCAAGGAAATGGGCGGATACCTAAAAGGTATTGGGTATGGAGTGACTTCCCGTGGATATTGGTAGGGTGCTCCAAAAGGGCGATCGAAAGAACGGATCGAAAAACTTGAGGCAGAACTAAAAACTGAAAAATAGTTGCGTGAGAAAAAGGATCCAGAGGTTGAGCACCTCACTGATATGGTTAAAGCACAGCATGATAAAATTGATAAGCTTACGGCGTTTATGAACCTCATGATTCAAGATAAACAAGTTGATAAAGCGGTAAATTCTATAAGGGACAAATTATATATATATACCTATAATTAATTATATTATATACTTTACTTTTTATCAATTAATTATTATAAATCATTAAATCATTTCGTAGGTAAAGTCCGCGGAGGCGCCTCTTACTACAACTGTAAGATCTAAAAATAGTTGTAATCACCATTCTAATGTAAATACAACGGTAATTAAATATTATTGCTGATATATATGATCAATCTCCCTTGAGCGCATATTTATTAATTAATTAACTAATTGAATTAATTGTACATAGGACATGATCTATTCCGTGCACAATACATCGCGGAAACAATCTACTCCATCAAACTCGTCTCAAAGGTCGGCTGATAAGGTACGGATTTGAAACAGTTCTGAATTTGAGTTGATCTGGAAGATTCTAGTTCATCTGGATGAACATGCGTCTCTAGTTATAGTTCATCCGGATAGTTAGAGTTTATCGGGATAGTTAGAGTTGATCCGGAAGTTCCTAGTTCATCAGGATAGTTAGAGTTCATCGGGATAGTTGCTATATGATCATTTAATTATTTTAATTTACACAATTGTGCACTTCCCTTATAGCTAATTGCTATATGATCATTTAATTAAATGCTGATGTTGTCTTTAGGGGGAAAAGAGAAAAATAACAGAAGCAGCAACTACTATAGCCAGTACTGCTGGGGCATCAGAGCATGAAGTGGTATATATATATATATATAATTAAGGATTTGACAAATCGCTTTGACGTTATTGTTAATTAATATATATGTTACTAATCAGTTAATTACATGGTGTCAATTTAGGAAAAGAATAAGAGACATGCAAAACCAGTAAAACCTGCAGCTCGTAAAGTACCTCCTAAGAAGAGTGATCGGTTGGAAAAACCAAATAATTATGATGTCATTACAGCTCCTATCGATCAGCCAGTAACCCAAGAGGTATATACCACAATTTTTTTTCTATTTTTGACTTTAATTAATTAAATTGTTAATATATATATGCTATAATAATAATAATTATTATTATTATTATGTCACTTCTGATAGCGGTGCCAAACTGCGACGTTGCACATGGAGGGGGATCCACTGAATGTCGTGGGAATGGCTGAATTATTACCAAAAGAAAAAGATGAGAAGATTCATGGAAGTCCATTACCTCATGGTTGCCGTAGAATTAAAGTTTATCAGGTCAATAAGGGTGCAACATTTTTACCATTCCCATTAGATGATAAAACAACGCTTTCGGAGGTTGAAAATAAATATATTATTGCATGGCCGATGAAACGAATGATCCTTTATTCTAATAACAAGTCAGATAAATCACAGTCGGTTGATCATTCTACGGTTCAAAAAGTACTGGAACAACCACAGGTAATTAATTACTACAATAATTAATTGTATCCGCTATAATTAATTAACTATATATATATATATATATATATATATATATATGATCGGTTTTATTTGTCATTTTCCAAGTAAATAATGATCGGAAAAAGATACCGAAAGTGTACTTAACACCAAACCAGCTGACTCAAGATCTGATAAACAGAAAACTTATTACACGGAACCAGCAGAAGCAGCTGATGAGCACGGACAAGAAATTAAAATTAATTATTATACAAATTAAACTTTGATTAGTGTATGTTATTCTTTGAACGACATTTGATTAGTGTATGTACATTAATTTTTAATTATAATATGATTTTAAGGTTTCTCTATATTAATTAATATGCAGTTTAATTAATTGTAATTAAGAAAATATATGTGACCATATATATAAATACCAAAGGCCACACTTTTTAAATTTTAACGTGGCCGTTGCCACCCTTTGGCCACGCGTATTGGGACAAAATATCTGATTTCAACTACCATTTGGCCACTTTTTTTTTTCCAAATTTATGTGGCTAAAACACAAATATACGTGACCATATAATACCAAAGGCCACATATTTTATATTTTAACGTGGCCGTTGCCACCATTTGGCCACGCGTATTGGGACAAATTATCTGATTTCAACTACCCTTTTGCCACTTTTTTTTTTGCAAATATATGTGGCTAAAACACAAATATACGTGACCATATAATACCAAAGGTCACGCTTTTTATATTTTAGCGTGGTCGTTGCCACCATTTGGCCACGCGTATTGGGACAAAATATCTGATTTCAACTACCCTTTGGCCACTTTTTTTTCCAAATATATGTGGCTAAAACACTAATATACGTGACCATATAATACCAAAGGCCACGCTTTTTATATTTTAATGTGGTCGTTACCACCCTTTGGCCACGCGTATTGGGACAAAATGTATGATTTCAGCAACCCATTTGGCCACGTTTTTTCATATCATATGTGGCTAAAACACAAATATATGTTACCATATAATACCAAAGGCCACACTATTCATATTTTAACGTGGCGGTTGCCACCCTTTGGCCACGCGTATTGGGACAAAAATTATAATTTCAGCAACCCATTTGGCCACGTTTTTTTATAACATATGTGGCTAAAACACAAATTTACGTGTACATATAATACCAAAGCCCACGCTTTTGATATTTTAACGTGGCCGTTGCCACCCTTTGGCCACGCGTATTGGGACAAAATGTATGATTTCAGCAACCCTTTGGCCACGTATTTTTATAATGTATGTGGCTATAACACAAATACATGTGACCATATAATACCAAAGACCACGTTAAACAAACACATGTGGCCGTTAGGACCCTTTGGCCACGCTTTCCAGAAGAATTGTTTGATTACAACAATAAATATTGGTACCCTTTAGCCACGCTTCTAGGTGGCTCCAGTCACTGATAATGTAACGTAGTCGTAGGATACATAAGGTGACAGGACCTTTGGTGTCGATTGGAATGGGAAACAAAAACGTGACCAAACACCTTTGGTCACGGTTTTTTTCCGTGGCCAAATGTGAATTTTGACGTAGTGTAATCCGTAATTAATTATTTAGTTCGTTGACTTCGGTAAAATTAGGAGTATAGGTGCGTGGGTTTTCTTAACGGTAAAATTACCCTTTTACTCTATCATGTGCCAATCATGTGCCCACTTAACGATTAACTTGGATGCCAGTTAGTGAAAAGGTCCATTTCTAAAAAGAAAATAACTTTAAAGGTTGTTTCATGTAATTAGTTTTAAAAAAGGTTAAAATCCATAATTTCAATAACTATAAAGGACGTAATCTGTAATTTACTCATTAATTAATTTAAACAGTTTAAATAAATAAATACTTGTTATTTATTTAATGTAATGAAACAAATAAATTCGTAAAACGGTTTACAAAATTCGACAGAATATTATCTAGTTGTTACCGGACTAACGAACTAGTAATATTGGATTGGGTTTAGTGTGTTGGTTGTGTTGGGTCACGACATGGGCCTAGACTTCCTACAAGCTCATCGTTTGTAATTAAAAGGAAAGGATTAGGAGCTGGAGAACCCTAATCGCGTTTTTGGCTCTCTCCCCTCTCCCCTTGTCGTCGCCAACCACGCACCCCCACCTCTCTCTTTCTTGTTCGACGCAAACCACCACCACACCATATCCGTCGCTTGCCGCCGCTACAATGGTGAAGCGTGATCCCTGTTTGATCGATGCCGCATTGAAGCTGGAAACCGTCACCGTCGCCGCTCGCGCCGCCGCCGCAGAAGAGAGTGTTGGAACCTATTTTGTTGGCAACAAAAACTATTCACCGTTGAGTATTGCTGATGAAGACCTTTTTGAGGTCCTATTTAGTTTTGATACTTTGTTTTGTAATAGACTTTGAACTTGTACATAGAAACATTTTTGGTATGAATCTAGCGTACTTGTTTCTTTCTCTTAGCGAACTTCTGTGAATTGAACTTAGCAGACTTGTTTAACACTTATCATATTTGTTCAAAGTTTGTCTTAGCGTACTTGATTTGTTCCTAGCGGACTTGTTTACTTAGCAGGCTTGCTTCTAAACTTAGCGAACTTGTTTTGCTCTTAGCGAACTAGTTAGTGGACTTGTCCATTCTTATCGAACTTGTTAGCGAACTTGTTTGTGTTTAGCGGACTTGTTAGCGAACTTGTTTGTGTCTAGTGGACTTGTTAGCGAACTTGTTTGTGCTTAGCGGACTTTTTTGCGAACTTGTTACTGCTTAGCGAACTTGTCTAATGCCTAGCGAACTTGTCTGTGCTGATAGAATATTTTGCTGAAATCTAGGTAATGATTGTGTGTGTCAAACATTCTTTTTGTCCTATGCTCTCTTGTAGTATATATATAGTTGAGAAAACCCTATTGAGGGACGGCACTCCTAGAATATCCTACAAGAGAGCTTTTGTGTGTGTGTTCTTGGTGTTAGTGTGTGTTCTTGAGCTTTAGTAATCATCAATGGGTGAACATTGATGCAGATTCATCCAGAATCGACCATCACACATGATTTCCGCACTTGTATGATGAATCATATGAGAACATGTTGCTCAAATCTGGTCTTGACAATTGGTATCAGAGCCATGTTCTTCATTTTTTGAAGTTTTTCTCAAAATGGAGAAAATCTCATATGAGTTGTCAATTTTGGATGGATTTGCTTGTTGTTTGAGTTGATTCTTGGTAGAAATCACTCAAGAAACACAATGATTCACTCAGATTTCTGTAAAACTCAAGCAAAATAGTCGGATTTCTAAGATTCAGCCATGAACAATTCGCATTTTTTGCAAGTCTGTTCTTGAGAAAATTTTCCAAATTTTTTTTTCTATTGATCCTTTGTTAAAATTGATGAATGGCGAGATTTACACTAGTAAAACCGAACCTATTGGCACTAATCTCTCTCAAAAACATCAAGTATTGAAGATTTTAGAGGCTAAAAGTGGTGGTTTTTGGTGTTCTTCACATAATCTTACTATTTCATCAAATTAGGTTATTTAGAGTGGTTTTTAGAGTTTGTGTCAGTTGAGTAAAGTAATCCTACATGAATTTCAAACCTATTGATGATCTTAAACATAGATTATGTCAACATTGATTTTTTGAAGTTTAAAATTGCTTAAGAACCTGTTCAAATTTTGGCTAAGTCTGGAAATTTGATCTTTCAAATTTTTTGCACAAATCTCACTTGTCAATGACTAATTATGTTTGTTAATGTTTGTGAATGTAGGATTTGTGTGAATTCAAGCATTCTACAAGCATTTGAGCATTTTGAACCAAGCATTCAATCCGTCTGAACCGTTAGTCAATTTAGCAAGTTTGTACTAAATTTTCGTGTTTCTCACTTCCAATGGCTGAAGGCAATCAGTTTGCACCTGTTATGCAAGGTCACAATCGTCCACCAAAACTAATGGGCGCAAGTGACTTCGATGATTGGAAAGGGAAGTTTGTGCTATTTCTGGAGTATGTTGATTATGATCTTTTGACTTCAATCGTTGAAGGTCCGGCTGTGTTTGAAATTGAAGAAGCTACTGCTCCTGGCACTGTTACTACTATTGTCGCTGATCCTCCTAACAACAGAAAGATGATTCCAAAACCTTTGGATAAGCTGACTCTTGCTGAAAGGGCACAAAGGAAACTTGACATACGTGCATTGGGTTGTATAAAGATGGCACTGAATGATGACTTGCTATATCAATTTCGCGAGGCTACTCCAGGACATGAGATCTGGGTTGGTTTGGAGAAAAAGTATGAAGGCAATCCGGCTACAAAGGAGAGAAGACTTGAGAAATTGAAGTTGGCTTTTAACACCTTCGCTCACAGAAGTGGAGAGTCGTTTGAAACACACGTCAACCGCTTCTGCAGAATCATTACCGAAATGAGTACCAAGAAAATTCATCCTGACTCTGGAGATATCATAAGGAAAATCCTGCATTCTTTTCCTCAGGAATTTGCCTCATATGTCACTTACCTGATAGAAAGTACCGATCTGACTCAGGTTGACTATCTGGATATGATAGACAAGGTGAGAGACTATGAAGTAAGAGCGGTTGAACGTAGTGGTAAGTCACTTTTGGGAAATGTGACTACAAGGGGCTCATCTTCCTCAGCACCTAATGCTGCATTTGCTGCTTCTGCTTGTGATGAGAATTTCCATTTTTCCAACTCGTCTGGCTCTTCACTGCCTGCAACTGCTTCATCTCCTTTACCAGCTGGTATCCAAACTGAAGTATGTGCATCACATGCCACTCATCAACCTTCAAATGTTACATATGTTCAACAGCCACCGTCTGGTTTCATGGTTCAACAGTCAGTACCAATTTCATTAAACAACCCCAGTTTGGACCAAGATTTGTGCAATGCTTTCCTGGCTTGCATGAACTCTCAAATGTCTGGGAACATTGAGACGATGACTGTTTGTCAAGAAGATCTTGACCAAAATTCTGCTGATGATCTGGAAGAGATCGACATCAAGTGGCAGATGGGTATGATAGCTGCTAGAACGAGGAAGTTCTTTAGAAAGACTGGGAGGAAGTTGTTCCAACGTCCTTCAAATGCCAATATCGGGTTTGATAAGTCTAAAGCTCAATGCTTCAACTGTCAAGAGCTCGGACATTTTGCAAGTGAATGTCCAAATGGATTTGACCCTCTCTTCCCAATGGATTTTTTTCTAATGGCTGGAGTTGATGAGATTCTTGAAGAGTTTTCTCCTACTGTCGGAAACGTCACTGCTGTGAATCCATCTGAGATAGAGACGGAGGCAAGCAAGCATCTTCTGGAACTTCAGAAGGATACAATTCCAGATGAGGTAAGATCGTCCTTATGTACTGATAAATGTCGTGATATTGTCGCTCGTTATCGCGCGTACAACCTTGAGTTGCATGCTAAAGCGAAAGAGAGCGAGAGTCATGTTGAGCTTCTGCAAGCTAATGAAAAAGATTTTTTGGTCAAAATCAAGTCACTTCAAAATGACATTGAGATCATGAAGCACACAGAATCAACCTTAAAAATTCAAATTGCTGATTTGTTGAAAACATTGACTTCTCTGAGAAACAGCTACGCTGAGGCTCGAGAAACAATCGATTTGATGAAACTTAATCCTGAAACTTTGGGAAGCGCGGTCGCTAAGAAAATAATGTCGCGTCTTAAGACAGGTTTGGGTATAACACGGGAGATACTAGAAAGTGCGGCTGAGCATCCACTCAACCACAACTATCTTTGTGTCCCCGAATTGACTAAAATTAATCCTAAGAGTCGTATTAAGTTCATTGACCCCAGTTTGATTCCGTGTACTTCTGAAATCAAATCGATGGAAGAATAGCTGGCTAGATCCGATACTGCCGCTGATCTCCCACCGATCGATGAAACATTAAAATTTGGAGATTTTGATGCTATTTCTTTGAACTCTGTCAATACTAGTTTGTCTGAAGCATATGTGCAAAAAGCTGCTGAAACCGAGTTTCTCAATTTGTGTACACAAAATACATCAGAGGCTCAATCATTTTTATTTAATGAAAACTATGATGTTTTTAACACAAATGAAATTGTTAAAGGAACTAAAACCACTCGAAGGCGCAAGCCCAAGAAGAAGGTTGCAAATGAGAAACTTGTGATTCAGCAGGACATTGATGATGATGAGTTTAATCGTGCTTTTGCCGAAATGGCTTTAAAACATGGTAAGACTGTTATGCACACACAAGCTGGTCTTACAATCACCGATGGTAAGGTGATCACTGTTCCTAATGCACAATCAAACCCTCTAACGATGTCTGCTCATACAACTTCTGCATCCGTGACTGTTGAGCCAACTGTTACATCTGTTTGCCATGCTCCCAAAGTAGCTGGTAAATCCACTATGGTTCTTTTCAAAACAAGTGATCCAAAGAAGAAGAGACCACAAAATGAACCTGTTTTGACTGGTCAATCAAGTGTTGAAGATCAACCCACTGCGGTCGAGCTAGATGCAATAACCGTTGATGCTAGTGAAACTGAGAACACCCCCAAGAAAAGGAAACAAACCAGAAGGAGGAAGAAGAAGACTGTGGTCACTGAAACAGAAAAGGATGAGTGTGCAACATCCAATGAGCCACAACCAAAGGCTCCCCAAGTTGCTGAACTACCTATTGTGATTGACACTAGTGGAACGGTTGAGACTTTGGGTTGTACAGTTTGCGGGAATCCACACCATGATGCAAGGGTGTGTGTATACAACACGGGTTATCCTGCCTTTGACAATCTCAATACCTCCTGTTCATTACTACCCACAAGGAAATCAAGTGGCCCCTATGTATTATGGGAATTATGGTGAGGACTACATGGTTCAACAACCTGACACCATGTTTCAACAGTCTTACCCAAATCAACTATACATTCCTAACCAAGCTCAATATGTTCCTCATGGATTGGGAAGGAAGGTAAAAGCTTTGAGGCCACAAGTTCAAGAACCAGTGAGGATGCCTGCACCAAATCCTGTTCCTATAAGATCTTGGACACCTCGACCAAGGCCTGCTTTTATGCCTCGGTCTATGATGGTTCAACAACCTGGAAGGGCTCCTCGACCAATTGTTACATCTTCAACAAATCCTCCTGTTGTTGTTCATACAACAAATGCTCCTCCAGCGAAAAATGCACCCAAGAAGAAGGTCCCAGGTCAATCTGGCCCGGCTCCATCTCAAAACTAATCACTTTCTTTTTAATGTGCAGGGACTGGCCCAGAGTGCTGCCAACACGTGGTACTTAGATAGTGGCTGTTCCAGGCACATGACAGGGAACAAGGACCTACTGTATGATGTCAAAACAATATTGCACGGTGGTCCTGTTTCCTTTGGAGGTGATGTTCGGGGTGGAAGAATAATAGGAAACGGTCTCTTGACTAATGGTGAAATTTCATTTGACAAAGTGAATTTGGTGTCTAATTTGAAGTTCAACCTGCTATGTGTCTCTCAAATCTGCGACAACAAAATGCCAATGAAGCGCCAAGAGTTTAGGGGGAAAGTCATACTGCTTGGTTATCACTGACGACTACTCCAGATACTCATGGGTGTTTTTCTTGAAAGAGAAGTCTGAAACTTCTGAGATTTTGAAGGATTTTGTCACACGTATCGAGAACAGATGCAGGGAGCGGGTTAGAATCATCAGATCAGACAATGGGTCTGAATTCAAGAATCATACATTTGACGCATTTTGCAATGAAATAAGGCATAACTCGACAGTTCAGTTCACCGTATACACCACAACAAAATGGAGTAGCTGAATGGAAGAATAGAACTATCATCGAAGCTTCCAGAATAATGCTTGCTAATTCTAACTTGAAAGTATCTTTTTGGGCAGAAGCTGTCAACACAGCCTGCTATGTTCTGAACAGAACGCTCCTGGTCAAACATGCTAAGAAGACGCCTTTCGAACAGTTTTCCAAAGTGAAACCGAATCTAAAACGATTAAAACCGTTCGGATGCGCTTATACTGTATTAATTCAGACGGATCAGTTAACCAAATTCACCCCTAGGGCTGATGATGGTTATTTTGTTGGATACTCAATAACCTCAGCGGCCTATCGGGTGTTCAACAGAAGAACTCAAGTTGTTATTGAGTCGTGCAACGTTACTTGTAATGAGCATACTCTGAACACTAGAGATCCTGCTCCGGATAGTATGTATGACCTAGATTCTTTCTCTTCAACTTTTAATGTGTTTCAATCTAATGATGTAGGTACTTCTTCTGCTGCTGTTGATAAAGGAAATGAAGCTACCAATCCTATTGTTGATGTGTTTGCACCTATTACTTCTTCGATCCTGGATACCATTTATTCAGTTGATCCTACGGAGTTATCAAGGGAAATTCATTCAACACCTTCAAGTAATCTTAATGGCACTTCATCTTCTACCTCAGCACCTGAAATTCCCACCAGTCAGATTGATGAACAGGTAATTGTGGAAGCTGAACCTGCACAAGCAACAACTGAGGCAGACAACACTGTGGAAATTGATACTGTTGCGCATGATTCTGAGTCAGATGACATAACAGAGATTGATACCAGAGAGACTCCTGGCGATGACCTGCAAATTGGGAATTTGGACTCGTCTATTCCAGCCCCTGCTGTTGAAGAGACTCGAATTCACAAGATACATCCTAAGAATCAGATCATCGGGTCGATTGACAAACGTTTCACTAGGAGTCAGTCTAAGGAATTGAACACATGTTTGTATTCCTGTTTCATTTCACTAGAAGAGCCTCCCACTGTTGCTGCTGCCCTCTTAGATGATAACTGGATTGAAGCCATGCAAACAAAGTTACTACAATTCAAATTGCTCAATGTCTAGCATTTGGTAGATCCTCCTCCGGGCTTAAAGCCTATTCCTGTCAAATGGATCTTCAAAAACAAGAGAGACGACCGTGGAATTATTATCAGAAATAAAGCCCGCTTAGTTGTGAAGGGGTACATGCAAGTTGACGGCATTGATTACGAAGACGTTTACGCGCCTGTCGCTCATCTGGAGGCAATACGAATCTTCCTGGCTTATGCCGCATCAATGAACATCACTGTTTATCAACTTGATGTGAAGACTGCGTTCCTCTACGGAGAGCTTGACGAAGACGTGTTTATAGAACAACCTCCGGGGTTTGTTGACAAATCTTTCCCTAAGAAATGTTACAAACTGGATAAGGCCCTCTATGGTCTACACCAAGCCCCAAGGAAGTGGTATGAGACGTTATCGACATATCTGCTGTCAAACGGTTACAAGCGAGGGGTAATTGATCAGACACTATTCATTCGACATGTTGGTGAAGATATGCTGTTAGTGCAAGTGTATGTCGACGATATCATTTTTGGTTCAACAAACGTCGGCCTATGCCATGCATTTGAGGAGTTAATGAAGAAGAAATTTGAGATGAGTGCAATGGGTGAGTTGACATTTTTCCTTGGAATTCAAGTGAAACAGAAACCGGATGGCATTCTTATCAGCCAAGGGAAATATGTGAAAGAGATCCTGAAGAAGTTTGGGTTTCAAGATTCTAAAGGCTTCTCTACGCCCGTCGTCACTCGCCACAAGTTGAATCAAGATCCGGAAGGTGCTTGTGTAGATGAGCACCTATACAGGTCTATGATTGGCTCTCTCATGTATCTGACTACAAGTTGTCCTGACATCATGTTTGGTGTCTGCCTATGTTCCCGTTTCCAGAGCAAGCCAAAAGAATCACATGTAATGGCCATGAAGAGGATTTTCCGATACTTGAAGTCCAATCCAAATATAGGACTTTGGTATCCTAAAGATTCGCTCATTGACCTTCGAGCCTTCTCAGATAGTGACTATGCTGGTTGTGAATTCAATTGTAAGTCTATGACGGGAGGAGCTCAGTTTTTAGGGAATCGTCTGGTCTCATGGCAATGCAAGAAGCAGACAACAGTGTCAGTCTCAACGGCTGAAGCGGAGTACATTGCTGCTGCCTCCTGCTGCTCTCAAGTGATCTGGATTCAGAATCAGCTGCTGGATTACGGTTTGAATTTCATGGGTACCCCTATTCATATAGATATACTGCTGTTGTTTCAATTGTTAAAAATCCCATTCAGCATTCGAAGACTAAGCATATTGAGATTTGGTACCATTTCATTAGGGACTATGCCGAGAAGAAACTAGTCACTTAAGTCCATTTTAATTCAGATGATCAGTTAGCAGACCTTTTCACTAAATCATTTGATATGACTAGGTTTAACTTTCTAATTAGTGCTGTAGGCATGATTAATTATGATTGAACCTTCTCCATTCCCTAGTATGTTAGTAATCTTGACTTCTTTGGCTTAGTAACTTAGGAGTGTTATCTATTTTCTCTTTAACGTATCAAACGATAACCGCCACGGATCAGTGTTTGAAGATTGCTTGGCGGGTCAAATTCAGCGGATCACTGAATCTGATGAATTTACTCTTGCGGATCAGAATCTTCAACCGGCGGATCACCAACGGATCACCCACGGACGAGAAGCAAAATGCATAATTTTCACAATTTTTGACTTTTAATGCTTGAATACAACGTACAACTCAGCGAAAATGAACCAGAAGCAATCCGAATGAAGAAAACACACTGAATTGACGAAGAACTGAGAAGAATTGATCAAAATCTTACCAAAACCGAAGTTTTTCTCTCCAAAAACCAAAACCGAACTGCAAATCACAGCAAACTAGCAAACCTGCTCTGATACCACTTGTAAAACACGTAATCGATCTTGCTAGTGCATTATTACAATCGGATTTGGACACCACGAGGTAAATAATCTTCTTTATATTGATCACAGCTCGTAAACTGAGAGTACAGAGAGTATTCAGGTTACACCAGTAAAAACACACAGTTAAGAACGCTCAGACCTCACTCACTCTCTCTAAAACAAACTGAAACCTATATATAGAGACTGGCCAGCGGACCAACTTACTAGCGTACCAGGTGGTCCGGCGTACCACTTGGTCCGCCACTGATCCGCTGGAACTATAAAATACAAACTTATAAATTACATATTCAAAATACCAAGACCTAGCACTAGACAACACAAAATGCTCTAACAGCTTATTCTTTAAATTCGCCCTTCTCATTAGTACTAGTAAGAAAACTCTAATCACACATCCTGTGTTTCTTCATTATTAAGTTGACTTATTTCAAAACCAACACATGAGACTCATCTGCTGAGGAAACTCTGACCTTGAGTCTCATCCATAAATAAAGCTGAGACACATTTGCTGTGAGAAATCACTGACCTTGTGTTCTTACACTCCATCATTCCATAAAATAAAGTGAGAGGTCATCTGCTGAGGAGACTCTGACCTTGACCCTCTCACCCCGCCAAAATTCATAGATCTATAGTCATGAAAGAAGGGTTATCATGATTTCATGACTATATCCATGAAATAAGTCACTTAACACTAAAGAAAAGGGGGAAAGATTACTTTTAAAAGTGTGATTGAATCTGAAAAGCTATTTGATGATTGGTAGAATACTGTTAATTTCCAACCTAATAAGGTCCACACAAAATATTTCTCTGAACTGGAAAGAAAACATGATAAATACATCACATGAGACAAGTTGAAAATTACCTTGTATGAGCTTAAGTGGACAAACAATACCGACAATCTGATTTAGGGTATCGGACCCCAAAGGTGAATTGAATTATAAGTGTTATTGATCACGTAATTGACCGGTATGATTCTAAACATGTCTGACCACGACCATAAAATAATAGGTGAATTTCAAAGTCAAAGTGCTTAAATTTCCAAGTTTGGTGAAAAATTGACCAACTTGTGCTAAAATCAATCTTGGTATTGGTTTGAAGTTAACCAACTTAAAAGAATATGAAATCTTGAGTTCGGGTGGAAAATTGACCCAACTCGCATGAAATTGAAAATTTTGGGTTCTGGTGGAATTTCCTGTCCAATCAAGACAAAATTTAGGTACTTGACTTACTAATGCAAAAAATTTATCTTCCTGGTAGGTTACTGGTAGCAGACATGTCTTTCTTTAAAATCTTTGTAATGTAGTAATGTTTAAGAATTACAATTTTACCCTTTTGTTACATTTCTGCTCTTAGCGGACTTAATTTTGCCTTAGCGAACTTAATTTTGCCTTAGCGAACTTCTGGCTGAGGCAAGTCCGCTAAGAATGATTAACAGGTTTGCCTTTAGCGAACTTTTTTAAAGACTTGTAATTTTTGAGTTGTTTTCTTAAAGTCCGCTAAGAACAAATTGTTCTTAGCGAACTTGATTATGTTTGTGTCTTTTGTATGGTGAGAAGTCCGCTAGGTTGAACTTGTTCTTAGCGAACTTCTCCCATGTTTCATTTTTCTTTAAGTGTTTGAGAAGTCCGCTAAGAAGAATTTTGCCTTAGCGAACTTCTCCACCTGTAATTTAAAGTCTACTGAAGCTAAACTGTTCTTAGCGAAATTGTTTATGCTTTAGCGGACTTCTTTTTACTTAGAAAATTTTGGATGTCTCAAGTTCAAATTGGCCTTAGCGTACTTAATTTAGCCTTAGCGAACTTCCTAGCTTAGCGAACTTCTTTTAGGCTTAGTGTACTTGTCCTAGCCTTAGCGAACTTCCTAGCTTAGCGAACTTCTTGTAGGCTTAGCATACTTCTCTGTGGCCTTAGCGAACTTGTTTTAAATACTCTCCCTTTTTACCGTACTTGTTTCAGTCCGCTTACACTTAGCAGACTTGGAGACTGGCTTAGCGAACTTGTTTAAAGTCTAGATATTTATAAGTCCGCTAGACCTAACAGTATATAAAGGGAGACTTGATAGTTTTCTTCATTCACGCTTTCAAACACACATACACCCGCTCTCATTCTCTCGAATCGGCGACTCATACCAATCCACTGTTCGATCGAAATCCATACATTCTCTCTCGAATCTGTCACTCTAGTTGCAATTAGGGTTGTTTCGCACACTCTTCTTGCATACACAGGTTCGATCTCACTCTTATTTAGGTCGATTTTGGTTTTCAGTGATAATGATGAGCCGTAGGTCCAATTCTCAACCTTTTTTTGGGTTTCTAATGGCTTAAATTGATGTTATTACAGATTTCCCTCATCTTTACTTGATCCTAATTAACGTGTGTTCAAGTTTAAGGTACGTGAAACTTGTATCTCATTTATCTCCTTGAATCCGAAAAAGTTGTGAACAGGGATATGGATGAAAGTGGTTGTACATGAAATTTCTTTGTATATTCTATAACAGTTGGTTGTTTTGTTCTAGTTAATTAGTTAGAACCATGAAATTTGTTTGAATTGATAAACTATGAACTTTAAAAGCTATGACCTCAGTTATTTACGATACTTAGATTTGTTTTTAATTTTTTTAATTAATTTGTTAAATTATTGAAACTTTGGTTAGTTTGTAGAACTCAATGGGAGATGCTACCAATTCCTGTTAGGTTACACAAATCAGATTGGGCATACATGCTTATGGGTGTACATCTGACAACTTAGAAGTTTCAGTTTGTTTACACTCAATGATTGGACTGACTTAATGAATTCCACATAGTGTTGAATTTATCTAAGTCTTCAATCAGAATCTATTTCACTTAATAGTCCGTGACTAAATTGATGAGACTTAAACTTGTGAATCTGCGAATAACTTTTGATTAACTAATTCATTACTCAAAATTGATAGATTAAGCTTGAAGTTTCTCAATAAGTCATCACTTACAATTTGCCTTATTTTTCTGTGTTTGTCTAAGTCTGACATAGCTTGTCTAATCTCAAAACAGAATTTCTTACAGTTGAGAGATTGATCAAGAACATTGCATCTTTTTCTATTGATCCTAGAAAACTGTAGATCATCAAAAAGGTATGTTGTTCTATCAAATGACAACTTGGGTTAAAACTCCAACTTGGCTACACAGGGGCAGATTTTTCTTAATTTTAGTTATCTGAAGCCTACTTGATATCTAATATAAATTGCTTGATCCCAGTAGATTATTCGCTGAGTCAATTGAGAACCCATTACATCTTAGATTAGATCTTAGTCTCCTATAGATCTTCACAAAGGTATGTGTTTCTCAAAACAAACATTCATGCTAATAATCAGGTAGAGCATCATTGTGTTTCATTTTTATGTGCATATAAGTCTTTCTTTGTGTGAATTGACATCCAATTGAGCCTAAAACTGGTGGTTTAGACTGGTTATGATCCACATGGGTCTGAAACTAGTCTATAACTCAGGAGAAAGGATCTTGGACTCACTTAACACTAAGTTAGATTTAATTTTGTCAATTATGACATATCTAAGTTAATTTGACCATCTCTTGTGATTTACTGAGAGCATAACTACAAAGGATATGATCTATGACATCTCTAAGGTTCATATGAATTATCCTAGGTATTTAAGCTCTAATTGAACACTCATTTGGTCATTTTGATTTTAATAAGTCAAAATTGGCATGAAATTGTTTTTATGAGACATAAGTGACTGTCTTTGCTTGAAGGTGAATTTGGTGACTTGGTAATGTGCTGTTTAATCCAAATATGCTTATACTTGTGTAGTAGGATTGAATCTAACATGTATATGTCACACCCCAACCAACGGCGGAAACGTTGGGGCACGATGATTGTCCAGATGCTCGTGACAACTAGATAGTTACCAAGTTTAAACATGCCATTCATTATTGATATACGAATAATGTCATACAATACAATCCAAATAAATGCAAACAAATCATGATACTAATTATTAAATTTAAGGTCATTCTAGGTCCATAAGCAAGCCCTAAGTGTCATCACTGCAACTTCAGTCATTTCCTGCAACATGTACAACATATAAAGTCAACTACTAAAGTTGGTGAGTATACATAGGTTTTAAATAGCCTAAGTAAAAAAATAGCGATTCATGTGACAAGTGAAATTCATAGATTATGTGTAACATGTTATAAAGGTGTTGTGTAACCAAACCTAGACATTTAGGAAATCAATCACCCATTGAAAATAAGAATACATTTTCAATATAGTGGGTGGGTTGTCGACCAATAGCTATTATTCACCCATAGGCTTCCAACAATCGTTAATGGTACACACGCGATTAATGACTATCGACAAGCGACAAACGAATACAACATATAGATTCAACACGTATTACATATCAGGAATACACATGCACAACATGGAATCGCATAGTAATGTAGATGGAATAATGATTAAAGATTTTGGAATAAGATACAATGTTGCACCCCAAATAATGAAAACGAAAATGGGGCTATGATTACTCACCTGATAGCAAAGCAAAAAGCGAGAAGATCACGAACTCAAGGAACAAAGCTAACCCTGATGAAAACCTAACGATTCGAAAGACCGAATAATTGACTAAAACGATCGAAAGTTGATTTAAATGATTAATTGATTAATTGGGGGATTTATTAACTATTTATTATTAAAAACACTTTATTTAATGGTTAATATTACCAAAAGACCCGTTCGTGACTAGAATACCACTTTTGACAACTATGCAATGTTTATGGTTAAAATTGCAATTTTATAAACTTAGGGGCCCATTATGTCAATTTAACAAATTCATGAGAATATAAATTTCCAGAATTTAAGATTCAGTTAATTCAAAACAGAAAATTCCACATCTTTGTTCTATTTACACTTTTTACCCTTAACTCTCAAAAATTACATAAATGGCCCAAAAGTTGCAAAAGTGTACATCGGTCAAACTTAAACTTATCCAACCCTTATTATATGTTCATTAGTATCCCAAAAACATGTTGGTATGTTCCGTTTATTTAAAAAGTACTAGAAGAGCAAGTTATGCGTGAAAACACTTACTTTAACAGGTCAAAACGCGTGTCTTTTAGGTTTTTGATAAAAATCTAATTTTGATAGTTTGTAAACATCATAATATACTTATACAACTTATCAAAATAGATTAGAACCATTGATTACATGTATTGGTGATCTTTAGTAGTTTTCCAGAATTAAAAAGGCGTAGGTAAAGGTTGACTTTTAATATAGTCGAGTTTTGGTAAAATCCAGCAATGGGGTATTAAAATACATATAAAAACAAGAAAATACTATGAAGAAGCTTACGTGTGAAAGTCAAAGGAGGCTGGTCAATTCGGAAGGTCAAACTCTTAGACTTTTGACTTTTGAAAACACAATCGGGAAGGCTTGACATGAGATTGATGGTTGCAGAGGGTAGGTGAACGTTTTTTATGAACAAAACAACTGATATTTATAGAGTGGATGGTTTAATTAGGGTTTTATGAGCAATATGGCAAGTCTTGGAGAAAAAGTCAAGGAATCAAGTATGGAAACGAATCATTTGACAATAAAATTCGTGCTAATTATGGATTTGGCTTGTGGAATAAGTTATAGGTCATTAAGACGGATCCACAGGCGAAAACGGGGCCTAAAACGGGTTTGAAACGAGAAAGTTATAGCCATAACAAGTTCAGCCCATAGGCTTAGTCGCGACCAGGCATCCAGGTCGCTTGTACAGGTTATAAGAGAAGCAGCTGGGCTAATAACATCATCGCAGAGTTGTTCCAGTGGTTGAGGCGCTGAACTTTCAAAAGCAAGGTCACTGGTTTGAATCTAGCTTGCTGCAAAACTTTTTATTTTTTTCCTACTTCTTTCTTTCTTCCTTTCTTTCTTTTTTTTTTCTTTGGCTCGCCACGCATTCGATACTTATCGGATTTAGCCCATATTTGAACCACAAGTATACTAGACCCATAAGAACATGTCTAAATTAAAAAAAAATAATTTTGATCTTTTACGAGTCTCTCGATTTGCGAACCGAAAACTCGTAAATATCACGAATCGATAATTTTCTCAATTTAACTCGAAATGACCCCAAATTTTACGAGAAGCTATATTAGTCATATAAAAACATCATGTAATATAAAAATATGATTTTTGAGACTCACGGGTTATCCGGTTGATACCGAAGTTGCGCGAAAGCAAAAAAAAATCATTTTACTTGTGGTTTACGCGTGTTGTTTGTCTAAAAATCAAACGATTAATCCATTTAACTTGAAAAATGATCATGAGCATTTAAAATCATCATTCGAACTTGTAAGTTAATAAATGTATGAACTTCCTTTGTTTATCGATAAAATGAATCCCAAACGCGCGTTTAATTGCGAAATAAATTTATTCATTTGCTTGAAAACAATCCTAATTATTTAACCATCTTAATAACGTAAAAAAAAGATTTTTGGATTATGAAAAATGGTGCCAAAAGTTTAATCCCGTATATGTTTGAAATGTTTTGATGGACTTCCAATCCGGACGGTGAACTTGAAACGGGTCGGGTTTTGCTAATGGGTCGGAGGCGGATGTTACAGTCTCCCCTACTTTAGGAAATTTCATCCCGAAATTAGTAGAGACTTACAAGCCCTTGAGGATTTTGTCGAAAGTAGGGACATTCCTGATAGTTGAAACAAAAGGATGAGGCTTGATGTAAAAGATTTCACCGAAAATAATACATTTTCAGTTACTAAATCATTTATGTCGTCGCCAATTCTTCACTTAACGATAAGGCCAAGCGGATCACTAGTGACATGGAAATTTTGACATAGAAAGCGATTTTGACACACCGACTTAGGCCAGTTTCCAGTCTGACACCCGATGCACCTTAAGAGTATCATAAATGTTTATATATAGGGTGTACCACAGCTAAGCCACCATATTTTAATACTCCTACAAAGTACTGGTTGCCTACGAAGAACCACCCAACACACACATCAACGAACGAGCTTTGATAGAGAATATGAGATTGCGATTACGAGATATAGTTTGAAAGACCCAGGTGATTTAATGGCATGAGTAACGAGTTGCAAAAATTTAAGAACTAACAAAACGTAGACCGAACCAAAAAAATCAAGATTGTTTAATTGGCCAAAACAATTTGACCATGATGAAAACCACATTCTCCCCTACTTTAGGAGCGAGACCGGAGAAGGCAAAACACGAGAGGGGTGGGTGTAACATGTATCGTTTGAAAATCGCAAAATGATAACTTTATCCAAGGATAATGAATTTATTCCATGAGATGAAAAAAAAATTAAATAAATAAATTCGGATTCCTTACGAGAGCACACGTCCGCTTCAGGAGAACTTAGATGTGTCGCGATTCACACCTAATCCTCCTATCACGGGACGCAAGGTCTATACAGATTCCAAAAGATTCTTGCCAACTCACAAGATCTGTGTCTACGTTCCCAACCCGATTGCATGCTGGAGCTAGCATCACACACAATCGTTGGTTACCGTATGGGTGGTCCCGTTTTCGCAAGAATGATTGAGATATGCGATCTTGAAAACACAATTGATTGCAAATGATAAATGATCAAAGTGTGACGCAGCGTTATCATAGAATGTTAAATGATTTAGAGTGTGTATGATACCAAGCTTTCGATATGATAAATGATAAAACATTTAGATTTAGAATTTGATGTAGAACAACCATAGATTTAAATCATTAAACACCATAAAAAAAACGAGTATCATAATTTGTGTTATTTACCATGCGGAAAACTACATGAGCCGAATGGCATGATTCGGTTTCCATGTCTACATGGCCGAACACACGACTTGAGCAACATGAGTCCCATGGGTTAGAAAAACACACTTTGAATATAAATTGATTTCAATTGAGTAACATGTTACACTAATCGAAAATAAATAAATTAGTGGGTCCATAAGTCGAGTAAATCGAACATAGGACCATACGTGTCTAAAACCATGAATCGAGTATTAAATGTCGAATTGACAAAACTCGCAATAATGTAACCAACAAAGGTCACATTCATGATGCAATTATCGAATTCACGAGAGTAGAATTTGAGTACATGCATTTAGTAATGAAAGATGGATTCGACTTATTGAATTAACAAAAATCCGAGCCCGTGACTTAGATGTCCAAAGGTGGAACACATATATCGAATATCAAGTTAGTAAAACCGAATTCATGAGTTTACACCCCAAGAGACAAATTCATGAACCGATCATTGAATCACCAAAATCGAGTTCATGGATTTAAATACCCAAGATGGGTTTCATGCATCGACCGTTGAATCACCAAGGTCGAGTCATGTGTTTAGATGACAACTGGAATTCATGGATCATCTATTGAATCACCAACATCGTATCCATGAATTGAAATGACAAAAGTGTGATTCACGAATCGACTATTGAATCACCAATAATCGTATCCATGAATTGAAAGATAAAAGTGTGATTCACGGATCGATTATTGAATCACCAATAACCACATCCATGAATTTAACCAACTGGAATCAAGGAATTTAAATAACATAATTCGAATTCATGAAACACTTGTTGAGTTGAAATTCGTAACAGAACAACATGAATTTTCCCCATGAGCTTATCATTTAAGTGACACGAGTTCCATGATTCAAAAATCGAAGATAGATTTAGATTAATTCGAATATCACCGATGAAGGCGATCATAAATTAGGGGGTTGCATTTGCGAATATCCTGAAAGTATTTAGCGAACCACGAAGAACCCAAGATCAACCGCAATCATAAATTGTAATGGAGATTTCTTAATGGGCTAAACAGACATATATTTAAAAAAAAAGATTTTTGGATACAATTGTGAGCCAAAATATCCATTTGTTGGGTAAAAGTAAGTTTAGGGATCAAAAGGATGTTTAAATTTGTGTAACACTTTTGATGTTGGCACACATGTAGAGCCGTCCACTCGAGATGTCATATACTCGTAGACTCGTACACATGGAATCCCGTCAACACATGTACTTGTAACTCGTAGATTTCCAGACCAGCAGACTTCTTGACATGCACACCGAAAAATGTGTATGTAACTTAAAACGTGATTACGCAAAGGCTGACTTAAAATTTTTAATAAAGACGGGTGATCGTATGCAAGTTGGTTCATAAGCTCGTCAATGTGCACCCTTGTTGTCATTTTAGCATGGAATCCCGTAACATGCGAACATGCAACTTAGGAGTCCATCAACGAGAACTTACCAAACCTACAAATGATGATGAATTGGTATATATATTGGTTTTGGAACAAATAGACGTCGAACATTCATGAATTTTGGAAACTCGCTGTCCAATGGCGTGCAATATGCAAACTGATGAGATTACGTTAGGCCAAAATAAAACATTTTAGATCAAGTGTTTTGGAAGTCCAAGTGGCTAAGTTTTGCAAGTTAAGGTTTAGGTTTGTGGTCACTTGATTGTAGATGTATGATCGAGACCAAGCGTAACTTGATTGACTGATTTGACCGACGTATCATTTGCATGGGCCAACCCATAACACACCCTTAGTGAATCACCACATTGGGTGTGCCCATTGGGCTTTGGTGCAACAGGTTGGGCTTGTGTTTGGACTCGTGAGTTGTTTTGTTGGGTGTACACGACTATACGTGAGTTCTATGGAACATTGGCTTGTTGGTTTAACATGTGGTAGCATCCGAGTCGTGGTTGTGATGATTGAAAAACATGTAATTGAAATCACATGGCTGGTGTGCGAAAAAAATCCAAGATGCGAGATGCAAATTGAGGATAGGATCTTTACATAATGGAACTCAGGGTGCCAAGAAACGAATAAGGGAAATATGTAAAATCGTAACCTTGATAAGGCTGAACCGTAAACGTGTAATGTAAATCGCGACATTGTGTGGGATGCGATACAACACAAGGGTGTCATATGCACTCGTAAATTTGTAAACCAAACATCAATGATGACATAGGAGGTAGTGAAACTTTGTAAATAATATGATATGTAAATCGATTAAATAAAATGTGAGGGAGGAAAAGTGTGAAATTGTGAAAGTAAGGGTCCAAAAACGAAAGTCTTATGAAAACATGTCATGAAATTGGCGAGTTAATGGAATTTGAGGGATCATTGTGTAAAGCATGCATTTTGAAAGGCAAGAGATCATAAAACACGAAACATCAAGAGTCGTTGAAAACATAATTAGAGTTGATGATAACACACAAAACACGAAATCATGCTGATTTGATAAAACGAATGGAATGGCCATCACCTCCCGATTGGGAAGCTATAACCGTGACTAATCAGGATTATTTCATGAATTCTAGTAGACATGCTTTGGCCTAATAGGTTCAAGTACTCTCTTCAGGGCGTCCCAGGCAGGCATCCAGGTCCGACGGTTGATTCGAATTTATACGCAACACGCCTGATGGAGACCCCAAATCACGGCACTTTCCCCCTTCCAGTTACTACATGTCTATTTGCTAGAAATCTAACCCCGACGAGAATACAAAATCAAGAAATCAATTTCCTAAATGGTACATAAGGCACCATTACTAAGGAAAGAGGCTAGGAAGCCTCGAGTGTAATTGCATAAGAGTGTGTGTTGTGTGTGAGGGACGTTGTGAGTTCGAGAAGGCATGTCTAGGAAGCATCTATGAACAAATAGCAAAGTAAGGCATTCTAACACGAGCTAGTCATGTAGGACACCTAAGGTATAGTCTAGGTTATCCATTTCTAATAACCTAAATCCCTATAGCCAAGGCTCTGATACCAATCTGTCACACCCCAACCAACGGCGGAAATGTTGGGGCACGATGATTGTCCAGATGCTCGTGACAACTAGATAGTTACCAAGTTTAAACATGCCATTCATTATTGATATACAAATAATGTCATACAATACAATCCAAATAAATGCAAACAAATCATGATACTAATTATTAATTTTAAGGTCATTCTAGGTCCATAAGCAAGCCCTAAGTGTCATCACTGCAACTTCAGTCATTTCCTGCAACATGTACAACATATAAAGTCAACTACTAGAGTTGGTGAGTAAACATAGGTTTTAAATAGCCTAAGTAAAAAAACAGCGATTGATGTGACAAGTGAAATTCATAGATTATGTGTAACATGTTATAAAGGTGTTGTGTAACCAAACCTAGACATTTAGGAAATCAATCACCCATTGAAAATAAGAATACATTTTCAATATAGTGGGTGGGTTGTCGACCAATAGCTATTATTGACCCATAGGCTTCCAAACAATCGTTAATGGTAGACAAGCGATTAATGACTAGCGACAAGCGACAAACGAATACAACATATAGATTCAACATGTATTACATATCAAGAATACACATGCACAACATGGAATCGCATAGTAATGTAGATGGAATAATGATTAAAGATTTTGGAATAAGATACAATGTTGCACCCCAAATAATGAAAACGAAAACGGGGCTATGATTACTCACCTGATAGCAAAGCAAAAAGCGAGAAGATCACGAACTCGAGGAACAAAGCTGACCCTGATGAAAACCTAACGATTCGAAAGACCGAATAATTGACTAAAACGATCGAAAGTTGATTTAAATTATTAATTGATTAATTGGGTGATTTATTAACTATTTATTATTAAAAACACTTTATTTAATGGTTAATATCACCAAAAGACCCGTTCGTGAACAGAATACCACTTTTGACAACTATGCAATGTTTATGGTTAAAATTGCAATTTTATAAACTTAGGGGCCCATTATGTCAATTTAACAAATTCATGAGAATATAAATTTCCAGAATTTAAGATTCAGTTAATTCAAAACAGAAAATTCCACATCTTTGTTCTATTTACACTTTGTACCCTTAACTTTCAAAAGTTACATAAATGGCCCAAAAGTTGCAAAAGTGTACATCGGTCAAACTTAAACTTATCCAACCCTTATTATATGTTCATTAGTATCCCAAAAACATGTTGGTATGTTCCGTTTATTTAAAAAGTACTAGAAGAGCAAGTTATGCGTGAAAACACTTACTTTAACGGGTCAAAACGCGTGTCTTTTAGGTTTTTGATAAAAATCTAATTTTGATAGTTTGTAAACATCATAATATACTTATACAACTTATCAAAATAGATTAGAACCATTGATTACATGTATTGGTGATCTTTAGTAGTTTTCCCCAATTAAAAAGGCGTAGGTAAAGGTTGACTTTTAATATAGTCGAGTTTTGGTAAAATCCAGAAATGGGGTATTAAAATACATATAAAAAACAAGAAAATACTATGAAGAAACTTACATGTGAAAGTCAAAGGAGGCTGGTCAATTCGGAAGGTCAAACTCTTAGACTTTTGACTTTTGAAAACACAATCGGGAAGGCTTGACACGAGATTGATGGTTGCAGAAGGTAGATGAACGTTTTTTTATGAACAAAACAACTGATATTTATAGAGTGGATGGTTTAATTAGGGTTTTATGAGCAATATGGCAAGTATTGGAGAAAAAAGTCAAGGAATCAAGTATGGAAACGAATCATTTGACAATTAAATTCGTGCTAATTATGGATTTGGCTTGTGGAATAAGTTAGAGGACATTAAGACGGATCCACAGGCGAAAACGGGGCCTAAAACGGGTTTAAAACGAGAAAGTTATAGCCAAAACAAGTTCAGCCCGTAGGCTTAGTCGCGACCAGGCATCCAGGTCGCTTGTACAGGTTATAAGAGAAGCAGCTGGGCTAATAACACCATCGCAGAGTTGGCCCAGTGGTTGAGGCGTTGAACTTTCAAAGGCAAGGTCACTGCTTCGAATCTAGCTTGCTGCGAAACCTTTTATTTTTTTCCTACTTCTTTCCTACTTCTTTCTTTCTTCCTTTCTTTCTTCCTTTCTTTCTTTTTTTCTTTGGCTCGCCACGCATTCGATACTTATCGGATTTAGCCCATATTTGAACCACAAGTATACTAGACCCATAAGAACATGTCTAAATTAAAAAAAATTGATTTTGATCTTTTACGAGTCTCTCGATTCGCGAACCGAAAACTCATAAATATCGCGAATCGATAATTTTATCGTTTTAACTCGAAATGACCCCAAATTTTACGAGAAGCTATATTAGTCATATAAAAACATCATGTAATATAAAAATATGAATTTTGAGACTCACGGGTTATCCGGTTAATACCGAAGTTGCGCGAAAGCCAAAAAATATCATTTTACTTGTGGTTTACGCGTGTTATTTGTCTAAAAATCAAACGATTAATCCATTTAACTTGAAAAATGATCATGAGCATTTAAAATCATCATTCGAACTTGTAAGCTAATAAATGTATGAACTTTCTTTGTTTATCGATAAAATGAATCCCAAACGCGCGTTTAATTGCGAAATAAATTTATTCATTTGCTTGAAAACAATCCTAATTATTTAACCATCTTAATAACGTAAAAAAATGATTTTTGGATTATGAAAAATGGTGCCAAAAGTTTAATCCCATATATGCTTGAAATGTTTTGATGGACTTCCAATCCGGACGGTGAACTTGAAACGGGTCGGGTTTTGCTAATGGGTCGGAGGCGGATGTTACAGTATAGACACCATCTAATCTGTTAAGCATAAATTATCACTCTTGTCCTTAAAATGATCAAATAGAAACACTTGACCCATTAGGACCTCTGGCATATTTATAGGTGTTAATTTGATTCTGTTGCTTCTAGACAATTCTTGTTGATGAAAATATGTGATTTGTACACTTTGTAATCAACTGTAAGTGTTGTGAATCTGCATGTGAGATACTACTGTTCTTAGCGGACTTGATTCAGTCCTTAGCGTATGTCACACCCCCAAGTAACCACTAACGGAGTTTATACCGTTAAGGGGTGCGAGCAAACCAGGACCACAACCATTAGTTACAAATACTAAACGAATCAGAGTAAAGTCCAAGTGTTCATCATAAAACAGTTTAAAGTTCGCAGCGGAATAAAACATTAGTATCTTAGCACTAACCACGTGCTTTACAATCATTGTTTCAAATTCAAATTCCCAATTTAATTTAATGAAAGTAAATGTCTTCTTGCGCCATGCCAACCCCTGGTGGATACTCCTCAATGATCTGCAAAAGTGAAAACCACACAAGTGTCAACCTAACGGTTGGTGAGTTCACAATGGGCATGTCATGCAGTGGCCCGGTCTCATAATCGTAAGTATCAATATATAAATAAGTAATAGATTTGCAAAACATTGCCAAATGTTGAATTACCGAATATGCACTAGTTAAGTAAAAGTTAAAGCGGTCAACCGATATCGCGGGTAGCTAATCCGGTTTCCATGCACTAAGGAGTCGTACTAGGGCTGAAAGCTGAAGTAACAGAGTTCGGCAATAGCCGATGGTTGGTGCCTCCAGTTGTGTCCCAATAGGGAGGCCCACAACTAAACATAGGCTGACATTGAACTCCGTTCGGCCTCCAACCGGTTGGTTACACATTTGTGTACCGCGGAGCAGGGTTTGTCAAACCCTCAGTAGATCTACCCAACATCCCCTCGCTTCTCAGATCAACAGTACTAGGTTGAGGACTTTTAAGTTTTTAAAGCATCCTTAGAAATCATGTGATATCATCTGGTTTAGACTTTAACCTACACTAGTCATATTAAAATGTTTATTCTGGATTTCATCTGAAATCCTAAAAAGAGTTTAAGTGTCATAGTGGTCGTTTCCGAGTTTCAATAGAAACCCCAAGGATGGACAGTTGCAAGTGTTCCCATAAAACACTCCAACTTCCATAATAGGTATCCCAATTGTAATACCTCAAAATGTCAGCGTTGTTTATCGTTAAGTTCATTCGTTGTGTCCCAAACGGGCACACAATTAAAGGGTTTGTGAAACTCACCTTAGGTTGCTCAGCTACACTTCAATAATCCAAATTATGATTTGCTAACGAAGACCTAATAATCACATTAAGGTCTTAAGTATTAGGTTGTGTCTAGCCTTTAACTTAACGTCACTATGGCCCATAACATAGCACGTTGGAACTAAGACACGACATACCGACACACGACACCAATGGTTGATCATAAACAAGGGTTCATATACATCAGAAGTCAAAGCATGTATCATCATGGCATAATCATGTAAGTCATGGCATAACATTCAAGCAAATTGCACAAGTTTGGATTCTGGTCTCAATTTCGCTAGCAGTTTCGCTAGGCAGTTTCGCTGTGTGCACGGGCAGCACTTTCGCTAGGCAATACCCGATGACACAGTTTCGCTAGGCTAGTTTCGCTCGAAACTGTTGGCACAGTTTCGCTAGCCTAGTTTCGCCCGAAACTGATTTGAACTTTCGTTCAGGGAATTTCGCTCGGCAGATTCGCTCGAGCAGGTCTGGTTGGTTTACTCGGCGACACTACAGTTTCGCTACATAGTGTCGCTGGATGAAGATATACATAGTTTCGCTACATAGTTTCGCCCAGAGAACAGCACAGTTTCGCTGGTCGCGAAAAACACATAAATCAGCCTAAAAATCAATCTAACAGCTTCCATATTACATGCAATTCATTATCTAGCATACATAACCATTTATCAACATAAATCTGTAAGCTTTAATACCTTAAACATGCATTTTCATCATCAAATCACCAAAAACACATTTTAACCTAAAATGACCTAATCTAGCATAAATCTTCAACATGGATGGATTTCACACGTAAAGTTACTGACTTTATGATAGATCTAGCATTCCTAAGCAACATATCAGAAGATCACGTGATTACATGAAGATTCAAGCATGCTTTTTAAGAAAACACATAGAAAACATAAAAATGGTGGTTTTGGGACTCACGGTTCGATCTCTAAGCTTGATGGATGATGGTTCGGGGCTGAGATCTCGATGGCTCGGTGTGAATCTCGACTGATCAGATTTCCAGGAGAAAGATGGAGTGTGTGTGTGTTTATGTGTAAAGGAGGCAAATGGGAGAGCTAGGGTTTATTAAGATATTTTATATCAGGGCCTAGTTTCGCTGGCAGTTTCGCTGGCCAGGCGAAACTGGCTCTGATCACGAGTGAGCCAAAAGACTGCCGGGCGACACTATAGTTTCGCCCGGTAGTTTCGCTGGTTACCAAAAGTGGTCAATTTCACATTCTAAACAAGATAAACACGATTCATAAATTGTCATGCTATTCACAATACTAAATCATGTATTTAAATCACATTGCACATAATGACGATAAATAGTTAAACACATAACACATATGGACGGGTTCGGTGATCAACCAAAAGTCGTGGACGTATTCGGCCTAGTTAAGCATTAGTTACTAAGTTAACACTTATAACGTAACTAACGGAGATTGTCTAACGGAAGTTAACCTTGGAATTCTCGGGTGTCACATCATCCCCGTGAAATTGGAATTTTCGTCCCGAAAATTATTCTAGTGTTGTAGCGTTCGCAGTCTCAGCTGTCGTCGTTGCTGGGGAAAGAAAGCAAAAGTTTTAGGGTTGTCACATCCTCCTCTCGTTAAAGGAATTTTGGTCCCCAAAATTAAATTATACCTTGAGTTTCTGTGGACAGCGAAACTAGGCCCTGATATAAAATATCTTAATAAACCCTAGCTCTCCCATTTGCCTCCTTTACACACAAACACACACACACTCCATCTTTCTCCTGGAAATCTGATCAGTCGAGATTCACACCGAGCCATCGAGATCTCAGCCCCGAACCATCATCCATCAAGCTTAGAGATCGAACCGTGAGTCCCAAAACCACCATTTTTATGTTTTCTATGTGTTTTCTTAAAAAGCATGCTTGAATCTTCATGTAATCACTTGATCTTCTGATATGTTGCTTAGGAATGCTAGATCTATCATAAAGTCAGTAACTTTACGTGTGAAATCCATCCATGTTGAAGATTTATGCTAGATTAGGTCATTTTAGGTTAAAATGTGTTTTTGGTGATTTGATGATGAAAATGCATGTTTAAGGTGTTAAAGCTTACAGATTTATGTTGATAAATGGTTATGTATGCTAGATAATGAATTGCATGTAATATGGGAGCTGTTAGATTGATTTTTAGGCTGATTTATGTGTTTTTCGCGACCAGCGAAACTGTGCTGTTCTCTGGGCGAAACTATGTAGCGAAACTATGTATATCTTCATCCAGCGACACTATGTAGCGAAACTGTAGTGTCGCCGGGTAAACCAACCAGACCTGCTCGAGCGAATCTGCCGAGCAAAATTCCCTGAACGAAAGTTCAAATCAGTTTCGGGCGAAACTAGGCTAGCGAAACTGTGCCAACAGTTTCGAGCGAAACTAGCCTAGGGAAACTGTGTCATCGGGTATTGCCTAGCGAAAGTGCTGCCCGTGCACACAGCGAAACTGCCTAGCGAAACTGCTAGCGAAAGTGAGACCAGAATCCAAACTTGTGCAATTTGCTTGAATGTTATGCCATGTCTTACATGATTATGCCATGATGATACATGCTTTGACTTCTGATGTATATGAACCCTTGTTTAATCAACCATTGGTGTCGTGTGTCGGTATGTCGTGTCTTAGTTCCAACGTGCTATGTTATGGGCCATAGTGACGTTAAGTTAAAGGCTAGACACAACCTAATACTTAAGACCTTAATGTGATTATTAGGTCTTCGTTAGCAAATCATAATTTGGATTATTTAAGTGTAGCTGAGCAACCTAAGGTGAGTTTCACAAACCCTTTAATTGTGTGCCCGTTTGGGACACAACGAATGAACTTAACGATAAACAACGCTGACATTTTGAGGTATTACAATTGGGATACCTGTTATGGAAGTTGGAGTGTTTTATGGGAACACTTGCAACTGTCCATCCTTGGGGTTTCTATTGAAACTCGGAAACGACCACTATGACACTTAAACTCTTTTTAGGATTTCAGATGAAATCCAGAATAAACATTTTAATATGACTAGTGTAGGTTAAAGTCTAAACCAGATGATATCACATGATTTCTAAGGATGCTTTAAAAACTTAAAAGTCCTCAACCTAGTACTGTTGATCTGAGAAGCGAGGGGATGTTGGGTAGATCTACTGAGGGTTTGACAAACCCTGCTCCGCGGTACACAAATGTGTAACCAACCGGTTGGAGGCCGAACGGAGTTCAATGTCAGCCTATGTTTAGTTGTGGGCCTCCCTATTGGGACACAACTGGAGGCACCAACCATCGGCTATTGCCGAACTCTGTTACGTCAGCTTTCAGCCCTAGTACGACTCCTTAGTGCATGGAAACCGGATTAGCTACCCGCGATATCGGTTGACCGCTTTAACTTTTACTTAACTAGTGCATATTCGGTAATTCAACATTTGGCAATGTTTTGCAAATCTATTACTTATTTATATATTGATACTTACGATTATGAGACCGGGCCACTGCATGACATGCCCACTGTGAACTCACCAACCGTTAGGTTGACACTTGTGTGGTTTTCACTTTTGCAGATCGTTGAGGAGTATCCACGAGGGGTTGGCATGGCGCAAGAAGACATTTACTTTCATTAAATTAAATTGGGAATTTGAATTTGAAACAATGATTTGTAAAGCACGTGGTTAGTGCTAAGATACTAATGTTTTATTCCGCTGCGAACTTTAAACTGTTTTATGATGAACACTTGGACTTTACTCTGATTCGTTTAGTATTTGTAACTAATGGTTGTGGTCCTGGTTTGCTCGCACCCCTTAACGGTATAAACTCCGTTAGTGGTTACTTGGGGGTGTGACAGATTGGTATCAGAGCCATAGGTTGCAGAGAACTGGAATCATTTTTGAAAACGATTTGGAAACTGCAACTTGAACCCTTAGTTACAAACGAACAAAATAAACTCTCAAAGACAAAACTTTACGTGCCAACCTGGGATACTCGCTCTGCTGTGTAAGTAAATACTTCATATGCATATATATATATATATATATATATATATATATAAATATATATAGACCGTGTCTAGGTAGTCTAACGGAAAACCTTAGGGAATTTTCACATACGAATACGAAACGTGAACGCTAATACGCACTACTTCGGGGGAAAGCGACAACAAAACGATGCTACACGCTACGTCCTGATTTCTACTACGATGACTACGCCGACGGTGACTTTTATGGGAAAGCCGACCTCCGACGATAGCTACTTACGACTTACGACATACTTCGACGACGCCTCGATTTTGCACGAAAATTTTTCTGGACTAATAGTGGGATAACGGGAAATGGATAATATACATATTATGGGATATGTATAGAATATAACTGTGACTGAACACTGTCTACTTTCACAATCCAGAAAATGTCTGGAAGAGCGGGAAGAAACAACATCAACCTGACGCCCGCGCAACTACAAGCGATGATCAACGAGCATGTGCAAGCCGCCGTGGCAGCTGTCCAAGCTACAATTGCTGCCCATGGTAATAATTATGCCGGTTAAGGCACAGGGCGATATATATATATTTTGACCTGTTTAAATTTGAACCCGAACTATTAATTGCATCAGGAAACGTCCATCACTGCACATTTAAGACTTTCATGGACTGCAAGCCGATGACGTTTTCCGGCGAGGAAGGAGCGGTAGGACTCCTCAGGTGGATCGAGAAGTCTGAGAAGGTCTTCTCCATGTGTAACTGCCCTGCTGAGAACAAGGTGAAATTCGCGACTGGTACTTTCGAGGGAGCAGCTCTATCCTGGTGGAACGCCGAAATTCAAATGGTCGGGGTAAATGCGGCTAACGACATGGAATGGGAAGCCTTTAAGGAACTGATCATGGAGGAGTATTGCCCTCGGGATCAAGTCAAGAAGCTAGAAGGAGAGTTTCTGAACTCTAAAATGTCTGGGTCTGAAGTCGAAGAGTACACTGCGCGTTACCACGAGTACGCGGTACTGTGTCCGTCCATGGTTGATGCTGAATTCAAACGCATTGAGCGTTATCTGGAGGGTCTAGTACCACAAATCAAGAGTTTGGTGACTGCCAGCAACCCAACAACTGTGCAACAAGCCATCCGCCTGGCTCACAAGTTAACTGATCAGGAGGTTGAAAGAGGTACACTTCCTGCCAGAATCTCTGAGAAGACTGCCTTGAGTGGCAAAAGAAAGGCTGAAGAAGAAGCTCCAACAATGTCTGTGAATCAATCTGGGAGATCCTCAAACTCCCAATATCAGAACACGCGACCTGACGACACAAGGTCTAATTTCAAATATGGCAGCAACAGTGGGAGTAACAATCGCCAAAGCGGGAATGGAAACTACAAAGGTAAAGCTCCGTTTTGTAACAAGTGTGAGAAGCACCACAGGGGTATGTGTAGCAAGGGTCTGGAGTGTGGAAGATGTGGAAAACTGGGTCATGAGGCCAACAACTGCTGGACCAACTTGCAAAGGTTGAACAACAACGGTCAGAACCGAAGGGGAAATAACAACAACAAGGGAAACGGGAACAACCACAACGGGCAAGGAAACAATCAGAACAACAACAATGGTGGAGCCCGTGGCTGTTATGAATGTGGTGCTCAAGGCCACATGAAGAAAGATTGCCCGCAATTGCGCAGGCAGGGTAATGGTAACAATGGCAACGGTGGGAACCCGGGCAACGGAAATGGTAACGATGGAAATGGTAATGGTGGAAACGGTAATGGTGGGAATGGTAGAGGTCGTGCCTTCGTCATGGGTCAGGGAGAAGCTCGCAATGACGCCAATGTGATTAACGGTAAATTTATACTTAATGGTTTCTTTGCTACTGTATTGTTTGATTCGGGTGCTGAAAGAAGTTTTATTTCCACTAAGTTTGCTAGATTAATTAATGCTAAACCGATTGCCTTAGATGCTACGTATGTGGTAGAACTAGCGAATGGTAAACTTCATGATACGACGCAGATAGTTAAGGACTGTAAGTTAGAACTAGCTGGCCATACATTAGGAATCGATCTTATGCCTTTCCCGATTGGTAGTTTTGACGTTATAGTAGGAATGGACTGGTTATCTGAAAACCGAGCTGAAATTCTATGTCAAGAAAAAGTGGTTCGAATCCCACTCGAAGAAGGTAAAGTGTTAACAGTTCAAGGGGAAAAAGGTGGAACAGTCACTGGTATTATTTCGTTTCTCAAAGCTCAAAAGTGCCTTCGTAAAGGTCACTTCGCGATTCTTGCAAACGTCACCAATTCGACACTTCCCGAGCGCCGAATCAACGATTACCCGATAGTTCGCGACTTCCAAGACGTATTTCCTGAAGATCTGCCTGGTTTGCCTCCATTTCGTCAAGTGGAGTTTGGGATCGACTTAACTCCTGGAGCCGCTCCGATTGCACGCGCACCTTACCGTTTGGCGGTAAGCGAACTCAACGAACTCTCCGCACAACTTCAAGAGCTACTCGACAAAGGGTTTATTCGTCCAAGTTCGTCTCCATGGGGAGCACCGGTTTTATTTGTTAAGAAGAAGGATGGAACGTTCCGTATGTGTATTGATTACCGAGAGCTTAACAAAGTTACTATTAAGAATCGATATCCACTTCCTCGAATCGACGATCTCTTCGACCAGCTGCAAGGTTCGAGCTACTTCTCAAAGATTGATCTACGGTCTGGATATCACCAACTTCGTGTTCGAGATGAAGATGTCCCCAAGACTGCTTTCAGAACTCGTTATGGTCACTACGAGTTTTTAGTTATGCCGTTTGGGCTAACTAATGCACCTGCTGTATTTATGGATCTGATGAATCGAGTGTGCAAGCCGTACCTCGATAAGTTTGTAATCGTTTTCATTGATGATATTTTGATCTACTCCAAGACAAAGGAAGAACACGAGAGACATCTACGACTGATTTTGGAATTACTCCGTAAGGAACAGCTTTATGCTAAGTTTTCGAAGTGCGATTTTTGGATTCGCGAAGTCCAGTTTCTTGGACACATTGTTGATCAGAATGGAATTCATGTCTGTTGGATATATGGTGTCCTGACCCGACAAATTAACGAACCTGACCGATATTGACCCGTAAGAGTTACACCTGGGTCAATGGACTATTATATCTAGTGTTACCGGATTAGTTGTTACCTGATTAACAGAGAACAGTTGTTACCGGATTAATAGACTGATCGGTTGGTGGACTAAAGGTGGATCGCGACCGGGCCCAGTTCGCAGGCCCCGGTCCGCGAATTTTATATTAAATGAGAGGAGGGAGATAGATTAAAAAAAAAGAGAAGTCACAAAAACAAAACCCTAATCTCCTCTCCCTCCCTCTCTGCGCCGTAAGCCAAGCCGAAGCCGGCTCACGCCGCCGCTGCCGACTGCTATCGCCGCCCCGCCTCCACCACCGTGATCCGTTCGTGATTTCCGATGGATCCTCGTGTTGCCAGTATCTGTGCCCGTCTCGAGAGCGACGCCGTCTCAGCCCGAGCCGAAGCCGCAACCCGAGCCGAAGCCGAAGCCGCAGCCCGAGCCGCCGCCGCAGCTCAAGCCGCCGCCGCCGCCGCTGCCGCTCACGCGCCGCCGCGCGACCATCGACCGGTGGTTCTCGCGCTGTCGGCGCAGCCGAGACCGCCGCGTCCGGTCGCGTCGTCGTGGCCGGCGCCGCTCTGCTCGTCCGCCGGCGCCGCCGCCCCTCCTCTGATCTTCGGCGAGTCGTTCGTCGTGGGATCGGTCCCGGTGGGCATTCCGACGGAGAAGATTTTGTCACCACCACCGGTGGTATCCCTACCACCGCCGCCGCCACTACCGCCGCCGCCGCCTGTCGCCGCCGCCGATGCCGCCGTCGATGATCTGTCTCGAAGGTTCGAGTCAGACGTCTCAGTTCGTCCTAGCGCGAGCCCGTTGAATTCGGGTGTCTCGAGCGGTTGCTCGGATCCCGCCAAGGTATATCTAATTTATTAGATATTTGATTATTTATTTATTTTAAATAAATATATTTTTCTGTGTTTGTCGTGTTCCGGTGATTGATCCTGTTACGGTTGCATCCGCGTTTTAATCGTTTCCGCTGCCAAATTAATTGAGAATTAATTTAATTAATAAATCGTTTTTAATAAAATTAAAATCGGTAACCCGGATCCCACTGTAAAACCCAACAGTGGTATCAGAGCCATTATCACCGCGCGCAAACCAGAACCGGTCTTTACGCGACCGGTAGTTCGCAATTTCGACTTAAATCCAAATTGCGAATTAGAATTAATTTATTTATTTATTTTAATTCTATATATTATATTGTGTGTTACGGCCGACCCCTCTATATTTTATGATCATGTGTGTGCATGTGCTTGGCGTGTTTTGTCTTTCTCTGTTTGGCCCAAGTTGTTGGCCCAATTGATTGTATTTCGTTTTGGTTTATTGGACCCGGATTTTGGGTTTCAAAGTTGTACAAATTTAGAGCTAGTTTACTAGAAGTAGTTTTAGTAATTGTAAATTTGTATGTAACCAAATGTCGAAGACTGGACACACGCCAGAGGGATGTCGAAGCAAGTGGGAGCTGAACAGGATTCCAGATCGCATAGGATTGCCATCTCGATCGTTCACCATTTTATTTAATTTAATTTATTTTAAATTTGTCCCTTATGATCTCGCTTGTATGGCTCGATCGAGATCAAGACCTTATGCCGTTTAACACACAATAAGCCATTCGCGACAACTTAGTAATTTAATTAGGTTAAATTAATTTACTTGTCCCGAGTGGTGATAGGGTTTTATCGTTCGTGTCTGACGGTAATTAAATATTAAAAGTAATTAATATCCCTATTTGGTAATTCATAAAAACTGATAGTTCGTGCCATCCTATCTCAAGTTGAACTTGGAACGTATTTACCGGAGCATCAGTGTTGGAGTATTTCAACACCGCACTTGGTGCCGAGGGTACCTTCTAAGGTGAGGACATTGGAGTATTTCAACACCGTGTCATCACAATCGACCATTTAGGATTACTATCGCTTTAGACGTGCATGTTCGTGGTGTTGGAGTATTTCAACACCGCGCCACGGATGTGTATTGCTAGAGTGGGCACGGATGAGGCTAAACGTACCGCAAAATACAATTGTATGCATATAGCGGCCTCATACCGAGAATTGTGACTTGAGTCTCACAATTGACAACCGTTGTCAGTTTGTTTACACGGCCTTGCTCCTGAGGCTCATTTGGCGGTCTCAAGTAATGTCGTCTAAACGAATTCTCATTTTCTTAAAAATAAACTTTACCAACTTATTTTAAAGAAAAATAAACATCGAAAATACTGATTAAATTTACTTTGCTTATTTTCAGAAGGCTAAAGAAAACTCACCTCCATTAAGTTCAATGGTACAACTCGACCCCTTCACTAAGACTGGCTTTCTCGCATGGCAGACAACCCTGAGGAACCTTTTAAGGCTCTTCGGAAAACTCTATGTCATTGACCGACCGATCGCGAGCATTCCATCTTACTTGCTAAATGAGAACTCGCGGTCTGAGCTCCAAAAGCACACTGACGATGATAAGGACGTCACTGACCTGATGTTGTCAAGTATGACTCAGGATTATCGGTACAATTTCATGGGGATGTCTGCTTATGACATCATTCGTAAACTCAAGGATTTATTTGAATTGAGTCAGAGGACTGAGCGAGCTGATGCACTTTCACAATTTGTGAACTGCTCTATGGCTAACGACTCCTCTCCATACGATCATGTCATGCTGATGAAAGCGTATCGTGATAGACTGATCGACCTTGGCTACTCCATCTCTGACGGGATGGCTCTTGATGTAGTACTCAGATCTTTGCCAGAACATTATCGTATTCTTGCGATTAATTGTTCGGCTCAGTCGATCGAGGAGGTTATTCCGTTGATACCCAACGTGAAGATCAGGACCACGCCGGACGTGCTCAGAGTTACGAATACTAAGATCTCCAAGGCCAAGAAGGTTAAAGAAGGCAAAGGCAAGAAATCACAGGTGCAGCCTCCCGAGGAGCGCCTGTGCTATGAGTGCAACAAAATGGGACACTGGCGTCGCAACTGTCCTGTTTATCTTGCAAAGCTGAAGATGACCAAGAACCCTAATAAGGGTTGCTCATCAGGTATTTCAATAAATGTTATTGAACTTTTCACTGTTTCCTCCAATTCATGGGTATTTGATACTGGATGTGGTCATCACATTGTCAATGTTTTGCAGGAACCTGAGAAGTGGAAGAAGACAGAACGAGGCTGCATGGACCTCATCGTTGGTGACGGGAAGAGAGTCCCAGTACTTGCTGCTGGCACTTACTCTTTTTCATGCTCTTCTGGCCTTGTAGTTAATTTGATTAACTGTTTATATGCACCTGGTTAATCCAGAAACATTATTTCTGTCTCTTCATTGTTTGAACAAGGATTTCGGTATAAATTTAATGGAAATGTGATTTCTGCTTACCTTAATAATATCTTTTATTTCGAGGCTAAACCTCGACATGGCATATATGAGATAGATGTTCAAACAAACGACCAGCTCTATCATGTTTCTAAAAGAAGCAAAACTGATAGTAACGAATCCTCGTTATGGCACCATAGACTTGGTCACATAAGTAAGGCCCGCATCAAGAAGTTGCAAACTGCTGGCATTCTCGAATCCCAAGATGCAGATTCCTTCGATGAATGCGAGTCGTGCTTATCTGGTATATTAACCAAGTCACCCTTCACCCATACAGGTGAACGGGCCCAAGGCTTGTTAGGCATTATTCACACCGATGTGTGTGGACCCTTTCGAACCGAGACGAGAAATCGTGAACGGTACTTCGTGACTTTCATCGATGACTACAGCAGATATGCCTATGTCTATCTGATGAAACACAAACATGAAACTTTTGAAAAGTTCAAAGAGTTTCAAAACGAAGTACAAAATCAGTTAAATCGAACTATTAAAATACTTCGATCCGATAGAGGCGGAGAATACCTAAGCGCTGAATTCCTGAATCATCTGAAGGAATGTGGAATCGTTTCACAACCTACTCCTCCTGGCACACCCCAGTTAAATGGCGTTAGTGAAAGGAGAAATCGAACTTTGCTCAACATGGTTCGATCGATGATGTGCAGGACCACCTTGCCACATTCCTTTTGGGGATATGCCATCTTGACCGCCGCTCGCCTAATAAATCTGGCACCGACCAAGAAAGTGGGGAAGACCCCATATGAGATATGGCATGGTTCTCTTCCTAAACTTTCATACCTCAAGGTATGGGGATGTGATGCTTATGTCAGCAGTGATTCTGATAATAAGCTCGATCCCCGAGGCGAAAAGGTAACTTTCGTTGGATACTATGGTAATACCGGTTATTACTTCTACAATCCTGATGCAAACACCGTTTCCATCAAAAGGAAAGGTAAGTTCCTTGAGAAAGAATTCCTTGCTCGAGGAACAAATAGTGATCCAGTGGATCTTGAAGAAATTCGAGATACACCTAACCCTGAAACGGTTGCTGCGTCTGACCGACAAGTTGTTGTCGCACCATCAGACCCAAACACAAGCACAAGCGTTCGTAGGAGCGAAAGAATACGACATGAGCCTGATAGATACCTTGGATATCATGAGGCCTTCGATGTTCTGTTAATAGCCGATTCTAACGATGAGCCTATTAATTACAAAGCTGCTATATCAGATCCGGAATCTGATAAATGGCTTGAAGCCATGAACGCTGAGATGCAATCCATGCGTGACAATCACGTCTGGGACTTGATTGAGCTACCCCCCGGTACACGGGCAGTAGGGAGCAAGTGGATCTTTAAAAGAAAACTGACATGCATGGAAAAGTGCAAACCTACAAGGAACGGCTTGTAGCGAAAGGTTTCACTCAAACTCAAGGGATTGATTATGATGAGACCTTTTCGCCCGTTGTCATGATCAAATCGATCAGGATTCTCCTTGCCATAGCCGTATACCATGACTATGAGATATGGCAAATGGACGTTAACCGCCTTCCTGAACGGACAACTCGAAGAAGATGTCTACATGGTTCAGCCTGATGGTTTTGTCGATCCAGAGAATCCAAACAAGGTTTGCAAGCTTAGCAAGTCCATTTATGGACTCAAGCAAGCATCTCGAAGCTGGAATCTTCGTTTTGACCAGAAAGTCAAAGAGTTTGGCTTTGAACAAAACAAAGATGAGCCTTGTGTTTACAGAAAGGCAAGTGGGAGCGCTATATCGTTCCTCGTACTGTACGTGGACGATATATTGATCATAGGGAACAACATACCCATGCTTAACGAAGTTAAGAAATGGCTTTCATCTTGTTTCGCTATGAAAGACCTTGGAGAAGCCGCTTACATTCTGGGAATCAAAATTCACAGAGATCGATCTAAGCACCTTTTGGGACTCAGTCAAAGCACATACATAGATAAGATCATAGCTCGGTTCAATATGAGCAACTCCAAGAAAGGAGCAGTTCCCATGACCAAGGGAACAATATTGGACAAATCTCAAGCACCTAAAACGGAGCGCGAGATAAGCCAAATGGCATCGATCCCATTTGCCTCTGCTATTGGATATATCATGTATGCCATGCTCTGCACACGACCGGATGTCTCGTATGCACTGAGCGTGACAAGTCGGTACCAACAGACGCCAGGGCTAGCTCACTGGACGACTGTAAAGAACATACTGAAATACTTGAGAAACACCACTAACATGTTTCTCGTATTCGGGGGTGTTGATTAGGAGCTCACTGTAAGATGTTACACTGACGCTAGTTTTCAGACTGACCGAGATGACTCTCGCTCACAGTCGGGATTCGTATTCACTCTTAACGGAGGGGCTGTTTCTTGGAGAAGCTCAAAACAGCCAGTAGTAGCTGATTCTACTACTGAATCCGAATACATAGCCGCCTCAGAAGCTGCTAAAGAAGCCGTGTGGATGAAAAAGTTCATATCCGATCTCGATGCTGTGCCAAGTATTAGGCAGCCCATCGAGATGATGTGCGATAACACAGGCGCTATAGCTCAAGCCAAAGAGCAACGGTCCCATAAGATGGCCAAGCACGTCCTGAGGAAATTCCACTACATATGAAAAGTAGTCGACAGAAATGAAATAAAGATAAGCAAAGTACACACAGATCAAAACTTAACTGATCCCTTTACTAAGCCTATGACTCAGGAGACTCATATACGCCACAGAGAAGCGATAGGGCTTAGATTAGCTAAAGACATGTTTTGATTCAGTATTTGGATGTATGAACACAAACAGTTATCTATATTATTCTTATTCCATCTGTTTTATGCAATAAAAGAATTACATAACTGTGTTCAATATTTGTACGTTTAATCCATGGACAATAAGTGCTTGTCCTAAATGTCCGTAGTCGATTAGATAGTGGGAGCTATACTAAAGAAAGACTATTGTGACTAGTTGAACTTTAAAGTTGTTTAACGTTCAAACTCACAGACCTCATTGGTGAATGACGTTGGACGTAACTCGCATCATGCAACACAAACATGGAAGTCTTGCTTGCTTGATTAAATGCATGCTCTAATGTCTCCTTAGACCTGAGACGCATATTCGAACTCCTTTCTACTAAAGAACATTCTTTGATTGTAGCCTAACGTTGTCGCGTAACTGCCAGCCATAACGGCTACTTTTGGGAATGGCTCTGAAGTTTAGTGGGAGCTGTATGCTTCAACAAGGGATTCTGTACTCTTGCTTCGGCAACAATTAGACATAAAGGCGCCCTCGTTGATTCCAAGTGATAAGTGTGAGGCCTCACCCAAACTTACTGTGTGTTTGTTGGATCACTTCGAATTGTATCGAGAATGAAAATCGATGAATAAAACCATGGGAGTCCATGTCCCATAATTCATCAATGTCTTATACAGAAAGGAACATATGACAATGAATGCACAAGTTGTGAGTCTGCTTGATAGTCAATCAGATATACTTTGGCAAACGACTTAAAGTGTCAATATTAGTTGGTGTAGCTATGCATAGCTAGAGTGCCTCTGGCTGCGCTCGTTAAACTGTCGCGTTCAGTCCAAGTGGGAGACTGTTGGATATATGGTGTCCTGACCCGACAAATTAACGAACCCGACCGATATTGACCCGTAAGAGTTACACCTGGGTCAATGGACTATTATATCTAATTAATTGTTAATTAGAAATAAACGAACTAAATGGTGAATTAAATAAATATTAACTATTTATTTAAATCGACAAAATCTATCGGTTCAAAATACTCGGTAATTAAAAGACGAACCGATCAGTTGTTACCGGATTAACAGACTGATCGGTTGGTGGACTAAAGGTGGATCGCGACCGGGCCCAGTTCGCAGGCCCCGGTCCGCGAATTTTATATTAAATGAGAGGAGGGAGATAGATTAAAAAAAAAAGAGAAGTCACAAAAACAAAACCCTAATCTCCTCTCCCTCCCTCTCTGCGCCGTAAGCCAAGCCGAAGCCGGCTCACGCCGCCGCCGCCAACTGCTGTCGCCGCCCCGCCTCCACCACCGTGATCCGTTCGTGATTTCCGATGGATCCTCGTCTTGCCAGTATCTGTGCCCGTCTCGAGAGCGAAGCCGTCTCAGCCCGAGCCGAAGCCGCAGCCCGAGCCGAAGCCGAAGCCGCAGCCCGAGCCGCCGCCGCCGCCGCTGCCGCTCACGCGCCGCCGCGCGACCACCGACCGGTGGTTCTCGCGCTGCCGGCGCAGCCGAGACCGCCGCGTCCGGTCGCGTCGTCGTGGCCGGCGCCGCTCTGCTCGTCCGCCGCCGCCGCCCCTCCTCTGATCTTCGGCGAGTCGTTCGTCGTGGGATCGGTCCCGGTGGGCATTCCGACGGAGAAGATTTTGTCACCACCACCGGTGGTATCCCTACCACCGCCGCCGCCACTACCGCCGCCGCCGCCTGTCGCCGCCGCCGATGCCGCCGTCGATGATCTGTCTCGAAGGTTCGAGTCAGACGTCTCAGTTCGTCCTAGCGCGAGCCCGTTGAATCCGGGTGTCTCGAGCGGTTGCTCGGATCCCGCCAAGGTATATCTAATTTATTAGATATTTGATTATTTATTTATTTTAAATAAATATATTTTTCTGTGTTTGTCGTGTTCCGGTGATTGATCCTGTTACGGTTGCATCCGCGTTTTAATCGTTTCCGCTGCCAAATTAATTGAGAATTAATTTAATTAATAAATCGGTTTTAATAAAATTAAAATCGGTAACCCGGATCCCACTGTAAAACCCAACAATGTCGACCCGGCTAAAGTGGAAGCTATCAAGAATTGGTCTACTCCTAGAGCGCCGACCGAAATCCGACAATTTTTGGGACTTGCCGGATATTACCGAAGATTCATTAAGGGTTTCTCGCAATTGGCTCAACCCTTAACAGCATTATCGCACAAGGGAGTGCAATATAGATGGGGTGAAAAAGAAGAACACGCGTTTCAAACTCTCAAAGATATGTTATGTTCAGCTCCGATTCTTGCGTTACCCAATGGAGTTGACGACTTTGTAGTCTACTGTGATGCATCCATCCAAGGACTCGGCTGCGTGTTGATGCAACGGGACAAAGTAATTGCCTATGGGTCCAGGCAACTGAAGGACACTGAGAAGAATTATACAACGCATGATTTGGAATTAGGAGCCGTTGTTCATGCACTCAAGATTTGGAGACATTATCTCTACGGAACCAAGTGCACAATATTTACCGACCACAAGAGCCTACAACACATCTTTGAACAGAAGGATCTCAATATGCGACAACGACGGTGGGTCGAACTGCTGAATGATTATGACTTAGCAATCAAATATCACCCGGGAAAAGCCAATGTTGTGGCTGATGCACTAAGTCGAAAAGAGTACGAAAAGCCTCGACGAGTACGAGCGCTGCAACTTACCATTCACATGGGATTGCCGGATCGGATCCGCGATGCCCAACAAGAAGCTCTAAAAGAAGAAAACTTCGCAGCTGAAGCACTGCGAGGGGTAGATGGTAACTCCGAAATTAAGTCCGACGGACTCAGATACTACAATGACAGAATTTGGGTTCCTTTACTTGGAAATCTCCGTGAGCTCATGATGGACGAGGCTCACAAGTCAAGATATTCGGTGCACCCTGGATCGGATAAAATGTACCAAGACTTGAAAAGTTTGTATTGGTGGCCGAATATGAAAGCCGACATTGCTCGATATGTGGCTAAGTGTCTAACATGCTCAAGGGTTAAGATTGAGTATCAAAAGCCTTCTGGGCTATTACAGCAACCAATATCTTCATGGATTTTGTAACAGGATTACCTCATCGATCGAATCGACCAGATGCGATTTGGGTTATCATTGATCGATTAACCAAATCTGCACATTTTATTCCGATGAAGGAAAACGACAATATGGATAAGTTGACAAAGCTGTACATTGACCGAATTATGGCACGTCATGGAGTGCCTAAGACTATTATCTCCGACCGAGATCCTCGATTTACTTCCCGATTATGGCAATCTATGCAAGAAGCACTGGGAACCAGACTGGATATGAGTACAGCTTATCACCCGCAGACCGATGGTCAGACGGAAAGGATTATTCAGACTTTAGAAGACATGCTCCGAGCTTGCGTTCTCGACTTCGGTAAAGACTGGGAGGCTCACCTTCCGTTGGTGGAGTTCTCCTACAACAACAGTTATCATTCAAGTATCGGTGCTGCACCTTTTGAAGCCCTTTATGGCAGAAAATGTAGATCGCCGGTGTGTTGGGCTGAAACGGGTGAGAAAGGACTCACCGGACCGGAACTCATTCATGATACGACTGAACGAATTATTCAAATCAGAAAACGGATAGCCGCAGCACGTGACAGACAAAAGAGCTATGCCGACAAACGCCGTAAGCCTTTGAAGTTCGAGGTAGGCGACAAGGTGCTATTGAAGGTATCTCCCTGGAAGGGAGTGATACGCTTTGGAAAGCGTGGAAAGTTGAATCCTCGCTACATCGGACCGTTTGAAATCATTGGGGAAGTAGGCCCGGTGGCCTACCGTTTACAACTCCCTGCCGAACTCGATGGAGTTCACAACGTGTTTCACGTCTCAAATCTGAAGAAATGTCTGGCTGAAGACACCGAGATAATTCCTTTGAATTTGAAACAATGATTGGGTGCGAGTAAACCAGGACCACAACCATTAGTTACAAATACTAAACGAATCAGAGTAAAGTCCAAGTGTTCATCATAAAACAGTTTAAAGTTCGCAGCGGAATAAAACATTAGTATCTTAGCACTAACCACGTGCTTTACAATCATTGTTTCAAATTCAAATTCCCAATTTAATTTAATGAAAGTAAATGTCTTCTTGCGCCATGCCAACCCCTGGTGGATACTCCTCAACGATCTGCAAAAGTGAAAACCACACAAGTGTCAACCAAACGGTTGGTGAGTTCACAGTGGGCATGTCATGCAGTGGCCCGGTCTCATAATCGTAAGTATCAATATATAAATAAGTAATAGATTTGCAAAACATTGCCAAATGTTGAATTACCGAATATGCACTAGTTAAGTAAAAGTTAAAGCGGTCAACCGATATCGCGGGTAGCTAATCCGGTTTCCATGCACTAAGGAGTCGTACTAGGGCTGAAAGCTGACGTAACAGAGTTCGGCAATAGCCGATGGTTGGTGCCTCCAGTTGTGTCCCAGTAGGGAGGCCCACAACTAAACATAGGCTGACATTGAACTCCGTTCGGCCTCCAACCGGTTGGTTACACATTTGTGTTCCGCGGAGCAGGGTTTGTCAAACCCTCAGTAGATCTACCCAACATCCCCTCGCTTCTCAGATCAACAGTACTAGGTTGAGGACTTTTAAGTTTTTAAAGCATCCTTAGAAATCATGTGATATCATCTGGTTTAGACTTTAACCTACACTAGTCATATTAAAATGTTTATTCTGGATTTCATCTGAAATCCTAAAAAGAGTTTAAGTGTCATAGTGGTCGTTTCCGAGTTTCAATAGAAACCCCAAGGATGGACAGTTGCATGTATTCCCATAAAACACTCCAACTTCCATAACAGGTATCCCAATTGTAATATCTCAAAATGTCAGCGTTGTTTATCATTAAGTTCGTTCGTTGTGTCCCAAACGGGCACACAATTAAAGGGTTTGTGAAACTCACCTTAGGTTGCTCAGCTACACTTCAATAATCCAAATTATGATTTGCTAACGAAGACCTAATAATCACATTAAGGTCTTAAGTATTAGGTTGTGTCTAGCCTTTAACTTAATGTCACTATGGCCCATAACATAGCATGTTGGAACTAAGACACGACATACCGACACACGACACCAATGGTTGATCATAAACAAGGGTTCATATACATCAGAAGTCAAAGCATGTATCATCATGGCATAATCATGTAAGTCATGGCATAACATTCAAGCAAATTGCACAAGTTTGGATTTTGGTCTCAATTTCGCTAGCAGTTTCGCTAGGCAGTTTCGCTGTGTGCACGGGCAGCACTTTCGCTAGGCATTACCCGATGACACAGTTTCGCTAGGCTAGTTTCGCTCGAAACTGTTGGCACAGTTTCGCTAGCCTAGTTTCGCCCGAAACTAATTTGAACTTTCGTTCAGGGAATTTCGCTCGGCAGATTCGCTCGAGCAGGTCTGGTTGGTTTACCCGGCGACACTACAGTTTCGCTACATAGTGTCGCTGGATGAAGATATACATAGTTTCGCTACATAGTTTCGCCCAGAGAACAGCACAGTTTCGCTGGTTGCGAAAAACACATAAATCAGCCTAAAAATCAATCTAACAGCTTCCATATTACATGCAATTCATTATCTAGCATACATAACCATTTATCAACATAAATCTGTAAGCTTTAACACCTTAAACATGCATTTTCATCATCAAATCACCAAAAACACATTTTAACCTAAAATGACCTAATCTAGCATAAATCTTCAACATGGATAGATTTCACACGTAAAGTTACTGACTTTATGATAGATCTAGCATTCCTAAGCAACATATCAGAAGATCAAGTGATTACATGAAGATTCAAGCATGCTTTTTAAGAAAACACATAGAAAACATAAAAATGGGGGTTTTGGGACTCACGGTTCGATCTCTAAGCTTGATGGATGATGGTTCGGGGCTGAGATCTCGATGGCTCGGTGTGAATCTCGACTGATCAGATTTCCAGGAGAAATATGGAGTGTGTGTGTTTGTGTGTAAAGGAGGCAAATGGGAGAGCTAGGGTTTATTAAGATATTTTATATCAGGGCCTAGTTTCGCTGGCAGTTTCGCTGGCCAGGCGAAACTGGCTCTGATCACGAGTGAGCCAAAAGACTGCCGGGCGACACTATAGTTTCGCCCGGTAGTTTCGCTGGTTACCAAAAGTGGTCAATTTCACATTCTAAACAAGATAAACACGATTCATAAATTGTCATGCTATTCACAATACTAAATCATGTATTTAAATCACATTGCACATAATGACCATAAATAGTTAAACACATAACACATATGGACGGGTTCGGTGATCAACCAAAAGTCGTGGACGTATTCGGCCTAGTTAAGCATTAGTTACTAAGTTAACACTTATAACGTAACTAACGGAGATTGTCTAACGGAAGTTAACCTTGGAATTCTCGGGTGTCACAGCGTACTTCTTGTCTACTTAGCGAACTTGTTTTAGATCCTAGCGTACTTGTTCTCTCTTTAGCGAACTTAATAAGTTCTAGCGGACTTGTTCTTCTGCTTGTTGGACTTTGAGTCAATTCCTCATACCTAAAGATCAGTATTTGAATTTTATATTTACTGGGATTGTTCAGATAAATTGACAGGTTAATGTTACACTCATTACATGCATGAAATTGGTATTTTAGGTAGGATACACCTGTTATATCCTAACTTTCTTGTCCTACATCTGAAAATGTTGATTTTAACTTAGTCCTCTTTGTTCTAATCATAAGACATTAAATCAAGGAGTTCACAAGTGCGGGTGGAACCAAGTCACAATGTGACTTTCCCTGAACTAACTTGACAAACTGGGATCTCAAAACCTCACAATATGCTATTTAATCTTAAAGTCAATTGGTTTTGATCCCAGATTGCCAAAATCTCCTATATTTGATGTTTCTGACTGTTGTTGAGTCTTAGCAGTAGAACTTTTAGTAATTCCTCTAACCCAATAACAAGTCAAAATTTGATTAGTTCAATCTAAGTTTTGGGTCATTTATAGTTTCTTATTCAATACTTTATTTTTAGTCAAAATTTTAGTGGAGATTTAGATCTGGCTCCTTATTTTCCAGATTTTAAATTTTTACACACACAAACTATTTACTTCCTATAATAATTACTTCTGTTAATCATGATATTCCTGTTGCATGTGATCAATTTTGGAGTATATGCACTATGTGAGTTGTTTTATGTCATTGATACTTATGTGAAAAGCTCTGTCACTATCACGAGTCTAGTGTGACATGACAATCATTTAGTGTCAAATTGGATATAATCCTTTAATTCTATATGTGCAGATGCCTCCCAGACAAGCTGCTGAAGCTTTAGAGTTTCGTCATTTACACAACCGAAGATGTGTGTTTAACAAGAACTGGGAAAGTGCTGACGAGTAGGCAATTGACTTGTTGCAACAATCAACTTAGGTAACAACAATGCAGATTACCCTGTCATCTACAAGGGTTTATTTGAAGCCTTTTGGAGCAATGCTCAATCTGCAGAGCTGGATGATGAAACAAGCATAATAAGGTCAAAGATACAAAATATTGATGTTGAGATCACTGAAGAAAGGATCAGAACGGTCCTGAACTTGCAAGATGCTGACATGCCCAAGACTTTTACAAAGGCCCAGTGGCAATCAACTATCTTAAGGATGGGTTACTCTGGTGTATTTCTTCCAGATGTCAGCAACAAAATTCTCAAGACCTTATTCCCGATTAACTGGAGGTTTATAATCAGCTTCTTTATTGCTGCATTTGGACACAGAAAGGCAGCTCCAGATGATTTTGTTGAAGAAACCGCATGTGCTCTACATGGGTTTGTCACTGGCGAAGGCTACAATCTCTCACGCCAACTACTCAAATGGATGATCGCCAATCTACATCCCACTGGAAGGGCAAAGAAGTTTCTGATGTACCCTCGGTTCATCCAGGCTATCTTGGATCACTACTACCCAACCTTGATCAAGCAAGGAGAAACCATCTCTACAAGTTCAATGAACTCTGGCTCATACAGCAAGTACCATAAAAGTAAATATCAAGGGAATGATGTACCCTTCTTTCCCGAGATGATTGCTCGAATTGCTCCTGCCGGTGCCGAAGGAGATATTCAGATGGGTGAAGCTGCAGTAGAAGCACAAATTGAACCTACTGATGCGGCTCAAGTCCACCATGAATTGGACTTGAATGCCCCAGTCGTCACAGATCCTGCTGCTGCTGTTGAAGACCCTGGGAATCTCCAGGGTACAGGTGCTGAAGCTTCTGAACATGCTGAACGTTCCTCAAGTCCTATGTTGGTTGATTTTTCTGAAGAAGGAGGAGGAGACGACGATGATAATGAAGAAGGGTCTGACTCCTCTGAATCTGATGATAGTCCCACACAACCTGAGGGCATTCATCCTCGGAAAAGACAAAGGACTGGAGACTATTCCAGGGCCTCTACAGCTTCGACACCACAATCATCCTCTGACGACAGTTATAATCTATCACAGGATGAACAGGATGATGATGAAGAATTAGTGTCTCTCGACGAGGGTGATCTTAAGGAAAACCTTGAAGATGAGACTGATAGTCCTCCCGAGTATCCTCCTAAGACTACCTTACAAAGTCTGACAATAACTGGTGGGAGTAGTCACAAATCCGCTGAGTTCATCATCAGAACTGAGAGAAGTAAATCCTGTACTGAAAAGCTCAAAGTCAGAAGGAAGCCTGGCATAACGGATGATTATGAAGTGGTAAGTTCTTCTGGCACCCCATCAGACACAGCCTTAGCTGCAGCAACAATCTCTCCATCTCCTGCTGAACATTTTGAAGGAATAGATATGGGTATGAGACCACTGGAGCAGCTAGCTGAAGCTGTTGTCACTGCGACTGACACAGCTGATTTTGTCACTACCAGCCCAACATTTTCTGAATCTGAGAAGGTGATGGAACTTCAAGCTGAAATTGTCAACCTTCAGAGTCAGAATGACCATCTAAACTGTTCGTTGCAAATGGCAAATCAAAAGATTAATGATCAGTCACAAGTCATTACTGAACAAGTTACTGAAATTCAGAGACTCAAGGACCTGTTAGCCAAGTCAAGTGAAGGCAAACAATTGAGTAACAAACCAGATGATGATACCGGTGATGAAGAGAATGAAATGCCAGAGAACCCACCTCAATCTGATCTGAGAAGTGTAGGTGAAAATTCACAAGACCCCATATCTTCTACTACCATTCCTGCTGGTAAAGAATCGACTGGTGTTCAATATACCTCAAGCCCATTGCATGACAGTGATTTTGAAATCGATGATGACACAGTCATAGAAGGAGATGACTTTAATATCTCTAATGACGAAGATTCATTTGTCAGCAGTCTCCTTCATGATGAACCAGTTGATGAGACTCTGGACTCAATCAAAAGGCTTGCACATGTGCTTGAAAACCTAAAACTTCCAAGGTTTGCACAAGCTGCCAAGATTCTTTCCATTGAGGGTTCAACAAGTGCTGAGTTTGAAGCTGAACATGACTTATCTCTTCAACTTTCGATCATTCCCACTTCTCATGCTAACACCTCTACATCCTCTGCCATGGTTCCCTTAACAGAAGGTGTCCCCCATTTCTACATCGATCCAACCTTCTTGGATTTTGAGATGCCTAATTTCAGGGAATACTATGCCGGGAATCTGTACTCAAGAAGAAACTCCTGCGGTATTCTCATTGAGACACTTGAAGATGGTGATGAGGCAACTTATGAAGAACATCCTTACTTTGTGGACTTTGGAGATGAAGATGACATTAATGAGCCGGGTCAGAGAATGAACGTGCTCATGAATGAAGCCAATTCACTGAACTACATAGATTTGGATATGATTGATAGTGAAGATGATGATCAAGAGAAACCTCCTTGTCCTACTCTAATCCAAGTAAAGATGGAAGTAGACGATGAGTTTGTGAGCGTGCCTCTTTCTACTGTCATGTCTACAACTAAAACTCTTGCTTTGGACATCAACCCACATGTTCCTGGAGTTATTCCAACTGATGTTGAGATCATAAATCTTGAATCAAGTGCTGGTCAAGAAACTGAGAGTCAAACTGATCCTATTGTGTCTGCTATGCAAAATCTCCGAGATCAGATACTTGAAGCTTCTTTCATACATTTCTCCTCAGACTCCGATAAGGAAGAAGATGGTCCTAAGGAATCGGCTGCTCCAGAACCTGCTGTCACAGAGCAGCCCGGTCCTTCTGAAAAGAATAAAGGAAAAAGGGTATTAACCCCTGAAGAGATTGCTGAGGAGCATCTGAAAAGGGAAGCTGGGGAAGCTAAGAAAGATAGGTCTCGTCGAGCTTTTATTGAAGAAACACTCAGTGAACAAAACCGACTGCTTGAGGAAAAGGCCGAAGCACTCAAAAGATATGAATCAGGCCATCCTCCTGCTGTAATCTATGGAAAGGGCTCGAGTAATTTACCGGATTGTTCTGCATCAACAAGAACAGATGAACCTAGGATCCGCATTGTCACAAACTTGGAGGGCACCGATGTGGATGAGGAAGACACCTCTGAAATAACACACATGGTCAGATCTCTAATGAAAGACAACTTCTCTTTAGAATATCTGATGAGTCTTACTGAAATTGAGTTGACCAAGCTGTACACTGATGAAGAAAGGTTAAATTCACACCTTCCACAAAATCAAACTGTTGAAGCTGAAACCGATCCGCTGGTTGATATCTTTGCTGACACCACCAAAACTGTTGAATTCCTCCCCATCCGAGATCATCTTTCATATTTAATTCTACACATATCTTCCTCCAAATGAGAACTCGTCTGATGAAGCTCCTGATTCTGAAGAATACATTAAATCCACTACCAACAGGATGACTTTTGAGGCACTTCGCAACTACTGTAGATTCAAAAACATTGATAAGAAGGCTTATAACAGAAAGAAACTTAAAGTTCTATGGGAGTTTGTGGAAGAGTATCGAAAGACAGAACACTTGGCAAAGCTTGAAAAGATCAAACTAAGAGAGCAAGAACGGGCTGACGCACTCAAAAGGAAAGACAATCCTCCCATCTATGATCAATGGGAAAAGATGGCACCAAACCTAAAGGCTATGCAACAATTTGCTGCCAAGAACTTAAGGAAAATGCCAAGTAACCCAAAGGTCAATCATGGGATGAAAATCTTGGGATGGAAATATGATGAGGCCTTTGATGCATTTCTGGTGAAGAGACGGAACGGATATGTGCAAATCTTCTGAGATTTCAAAGCCCTTCTCAGCTTGTTCTCTTGGGAGCTCAAACAGCTGAAGTACCTGGAGTTAGTAAACCACTCTAACCATCAGAAGGGTATTCGAGCTGTCGTCTTGATCAAATCTGCTTATGAGGACAAGAAATTCAATCAGAATCCTGAAGAAGAGAGAAAGGCTCAAATGCTGAAGAGAAAAGACGTCTCCGTGCCCCTCATCGAGGAATGTTCAAAGATATTGGGAAGGAGGTGAAGACAAAGACTATCCCAGGGAATCAGAAGGTTGCTCCAATAAACAGCTGATACTACAATGGGATGACTCATGAACTAGTGATTGAAAGAGTTGGTGCTGAGTCTATCAGAATATTTGCAGCAATATAACTCAGACTACTCTCAAGATCCTATTTGAAGCTGATATATTATGAGAAGATGCGAACAATCCTGGTTCAACTGAGACCATATGAATGCTATGACGCCAACTATTTTTTGATGTTCTTAAATTGGTGTTGTACAAGGCTTGCAGGTATGGGTAAACTCACAATTGACGCAGAACTCCTAAGGAATGCAAACTGCTGGTTGATAGAAGAACATGGATCGAGAGTCATTCTTGATAAGGCAAGAAGATTGGTCGAGCTGAACAGCATCAAGGACCTGAAAAAGCTTGTCTGGCAAGATCTCTGGAGGCTATACGATATGGGAATTAAAGTACTTTCTGACAAAGACAAAGAGGCAGCTAGAGAGAACTGGAGATTCCTGCTCAAGCTGCTCGGTCAAGTTGCTTAAGTTCAAGGGTTTGCATTGCCAACAAGGGTGGAAAATGTTGGAACCTATTTTGTTGGCAACACAAACTATTCACCGTTGAGTATTGCTGGTGAAGACCTTTTTGATGTCCTATTTAGTTTTGATACTTTGTTGTGTAATAGACTTTGAACTTGTACTTAGAAACATTTTTTGTATGAATCTAGCGTACTTGTTTCTTTCTCTTAGCGAACTTCTGTGAATTAAACTTAGCGGACTTGTTTAACACTTATCATATTTTTTCAAAGTTTGTCTTAGCGTACTTGATTTGTTCCTAGCGGAATTGTTTACTTAGCAGACTTGTTTCTAAACTTAGCGAACTTGTTTTGCTCTTAGCAAACTTGTTAGCGGACTTGTCCATTCTTAGCGGACTTGTTAGCGAACTTGTTTGTGTTTAGCGGACTTGTTAGCGAACTTGTTTGTGTTTAGCGGACTTGTTAGCGAACTTGTTTGTGCTTAGCGGACTTTTTAGCGAACTAGTTACTGCTTAGCGAACTTGTCTGTGCTGATAGAATATTTTGCTAAAATCTAGGTAATGATTGTGTGTGTCAAACATTCTTTTTGTCCAATGCTCTCTTGTAGTATATATATAGTTGTGAAAACCCTATTGAGGGATGGCACTCCTGGAATATCCTACAAGAGAGCTTTTGTGTGTGTGTTCTTGGTGTTAGTGTGTGTTCTTGAGATTTAGTAATCATCAATGGGTGAACATTGATGTAGATTCATCCAGAATCGACCATCACATATGATTTCCGCACTTGTGTGATGAATCATATGAGAACATGTTGCTCAAATCTGGTCCTGACAGAGAGGGCCGAGGCCTCCGCCGCCAAGGCCGCCATTGTCGTCAACTTGTTTGGCGAGGACCACCGTGATGTGGTTCTCACTTTACCCGCACGACCGAGGCCTATGTTTGAGCTGTCGCGTGCACCCACCATCCAATCCGGTGAAAGTACCAAGTGGCCGGCGCCACTTTATGCCGCCGCCGTTGCGCCACTTGCTCCTTCGCTTCCACGCACGACATATGAAATCAATGTGACGCTGGTTGTCTTCATGCACGACGAAACCTTTTGATTGGAATGCCATGATACATGGCATGATTTCGTTACCGACACCACCGCCTGTTCAACTGGTGAACGCGGTCGTGGTGCCTGAGGCCCCATCTTCACAGTCGGTCGAAGATTTGACTCGCCGGTTCAAGTCGGGGGTTGCCGTTGATACTACCGCCAGTTCGTGGAACCCTGGTGTCTCGAACGGATGTTCGGACTCCGCCAAGGTATATCTAACTCGCTTAGATATTTAAATTTAATTATTTATTTTTCTGTATTTACGCGTACATGGTGATCAGATGCTATCTACGGTTTTACTAATTCGGGTTGTGAAATGATTTTCCACTGCGTAATTAATTCAGATTAATTAACCCGTTAATTTAGTCAGTAATAAATTTTAATGGAAAACTCGGATACCCACTGTAAAACCCAATAGTGGTATCAGAGCCACGATCGCCGTGTGTAAATCAGAACCTGTCTTTTCGTAACCGGTGGTTCGCAATCTCGATTCATTTCCAAATTGCGAACAAAATTACTTGTTTAATTCAATTTTAATTAATTGTGTGTTACGGCGACCCTTTTATTTTAATTACATGTTCGTATGTTTGGCATGTTGTTTTTCTCTGAATGGCCTAAATGTATTTTATTTGGTTTTGGTGGACCCGCTGTTTTCGGGTTTCAAAATTGTAAAAGAGGGCTAGGTTTACTAAAGCGTTAGTAAATTTCAATTTTGTAAAACCAAGACCTGAAGATCGGTCACTCGCCAAAAGGAGTCTAAAGGCTAATGGGAGCTGAACCGGATCCATGAACACACCGAGTTGCCTTCCTTGTGGTTGTTCACTTTTATTGTCATGTCCCAGTTGGTCTTGCTAAATGGCTCTAGCAAGACGATGCCATTATGCCGTTAACACACAATTGACCATTCGCGACACATAGATATTTTAAATAAGTGATTTAAAATAATTGTCCATAGTGAAGATAGGGTTTGTCATTTTTGTCTAACGATCACTAATTATTAAAATTGGTTTTAATATCCCTATCCGGTAAATAAAAATTAATAGTTCATGACGTCCAAAATCAAGTCAAACTTGGAACGTATTGACCGAATCATCAGTGTTGGAGTATTTCAATACCGCACTTGGTGCCTAGGGTACCTTCCAGCCACATTGACCATTTGGGATTACTATCGCTTTCTTTATGTACGTTTGTAGTGTTGGAGTATTTCAACACCACACTATGAACATATATAGACAAAGTGGGCATGGACGAGGCTAAACGTATCGCAAAATATAATTTGTATTATGCGGCCTCATAAACGAGATTCACGACTGAGACTTCACGATTGACACCCGTTGTCAGTTTGGTGACACGAGTTTGCTCCTGAGGCTCATTTGGCGGTCTCAAGTAAATTCGTCTAATCGAATTCTCAAATTTCTTATTAAATAAATCTTACCAATTTATATAAGAAAATACTTTACACTGAAAATACTAATTTAAAATTACTTTGCTTATTTCAGAAGGCTAATGAAAACACAGTTCCTCTGAGTTCTATGGTATCTCTCGACCCATTCTGTAAGGAATATTGCTTTGGAGATTTCCGGGTGAAAGCCAGTTTTTATGTTTTCCGGCTGAAGTTGAAGTTTAAGCGGAAGTCTCAACTTCAAGCGGAACCGGCAGTTCAAGCGGAAGAAGCATTTTTGTCTGACAGCGAATATTCCGGGTTAACTCGATTATCCACCAGATAAAGAGTTCAACCGGACTTTTCCTGAGATATCTTTTCAGTAGTCCAATCCTGCAAAAGCTTCTCAGTTGCTTCCAAATCTATCAAAGCCACTCTCCTAAAATAGGTTGTTGCTGTCAACACTCAATGGCTCTAGATTAAATCTCATCTACACTATATATAGCATTAGTTAGCTCTATTTTAGACACGGTTCTTGATCACCTTGTAATAGTGTAACTTTGAGTTAATGCAAATAGTGCCGAGTATTTCTTACTTCGTTTTTACTATACTTATGCAAATCAAACACTACCTAATACAAGAGAACTAAAATCAGCTCAAGTAAAGTGAAATATAATTTTAATTCCGCAGGGTTATATTTACAAGTAAAGGGTTCTTGTTTAGTTAAAGACTAACTAATTTTCGATCTTACAAGTGGTATCAGAGCTTTGGCTCTCACTTTGAAGACTTCTAGTGCTTCAAAGTTGATACTTTACTTGTTTACTATACAAGCTTTGTTATTTCTGTCTTTCAAAAAAAAATTCAAAATGAATGAACTCGGTTTGGGATGTTCAAACTGTAGTGCTAACAAACCGCCAATGTTCACTCCTGATGACTTTGGTACCTGGAAACTCAGGATGGAAGGTTTTGTTAGGATCTTAGATCGCCGTATATGGAATTCTTTAACTGAAAGTCCTTATTCACCCACAGTTCAATCTGCTGATGACGCTAATGTTAGGATACCAAAACCTTTAGATAAATATGTCGACTCTGACTATGCTGCCCTCGAATTTGACTATAAGCCATATTGGACTCTACAAGCTACACTTCCCAACTCCATATTAAGTGGGTTTAAGGGTTGTTGATACATGGTCCTGATCGTCATGTGAAGTATCGAATACAAGACGAATCACACAAGATTGCTGAGGTCCGAACTCAGGCCGAACCTGAAGTTCGGACATGGCCGAACCTTGGGCTGAACCTCAGGATCGGACCAACGGGTTTAGCTTAGTATAAATAGAATGACTTGTATAGAATTCATAAGCTTCTGAGTGATATCTTCTCAATGTACTTTGTGGTCATCTCTTTGGTTAATGCAAAGCATATTTGTATTTACTCTTCGTGTTTTACTCGTTTACATTGATTTCATTACGACTAAGTAGAAGATCCACACGCTCAGGCAATTTCAAGTGGTATCAGAGTATTTGGTTTGCTCTACTAGTCGCAAATCATTATTTTTCGGAGTTTTGAGTTCAAATTCACGTTTTTGCGAAAATGTCAATCATTTTTGAGTTCAAATTCACTTTTCGAGTGTATTTCACATCAAAATTAATTCCTAATTCGTTTCTATCGAGTTTATCTGAATTCCTGTCGAAAATTCCAGTTCAAAACATTGAAAATCGAGAAAATGGTGTCGAGTGAGGTCGAGCTCGCTTGAGGTTCGCACACTTTCGGTGTAACCGCTCGGAACTCGAGGTTCGGACGGCTTTCGGTGAGTATATCGTTCGGTGAGAGTTCGGTGAGGGTTCAGAGGTAGTTCGGTCCTCGTTCGGACAAAGTTCGGTCTGTGCTCGGTGCTTGTTCGGACTGGTTTTTGTTTGTTCGTCCGAAGGTGAAGTTCGGTGGGAGTTCGGTGCTTTTAAGTTCTGGCGAAGTTCGGAGATATTTCGGTGAGAGTTCGGAGGAAGTTCGGAGTGAACACTAACCAATTTTTTTCAAAATGTCCGATTTTCAAGCGTTCGCGGCTATTCAAAATTCGGTTCAAGCTATGATGCAAACGATAATAAACTATGATAATGAAATCGGAACAAGTCAGAAAGTTCCCAAATTGCTAAAATTGGAAGATTATCATAGTTGGGTTAAACGGTTTGAAGCGTATGTCGATACAAATGACATTGATATGTGGTTATCTTTCACTGAGCAATATGTTTACCCTAAAGATGAAACTGGTGAACCTATTATTCAAAGAAAAATGTCATCTGAACAAAAGAAAGCTTATCAAGTTGAGAAAAAGGCGTATGGTACTTTAACGATGGCATTGCCTAAAGAGTTACTTCATCAATTTGCTGGCAACTACACATCAAAAAGTCTATGGGATGCTTTGGGAAAACGATGTGAAGACAATGATCAATACAAGAAAAGTCGACAAAAGGTTTTGAAGAAAGAGTTTGATAGTTTTAAGCATTATCAAAATGAAACGATTCCCAATCTGATTGCAAGATTCGCTCATCTGATGAGTGAAATGCGTTTGGTGAATCTTACTAAAGAAGAAGCTGATACGAAAGAAAAGATCTTGGAAGCTTTTCCTGAAAAATGGGAGAATTATGTGATGATGATTACTCACGACAAGGATTTTTTAGGATTGTCTTTCAATAATTTGGTTCAAAGAATTCAGGCTAGAGATATGGAGTTAATGGTGAACAAATCTCTTCCTACGCAAATTCAGAATCCTGTTGTATATCATGGTAAAAATGATTCTACATTGAATGCTGGAAAGTCTAATATTCTTAATTATGCTCCCCCTACAGCATTTTTGGCAGGTAAATCTGAAATTCCAAGTTATTCATCTGCTGGTTGTATTGTGTCAATTCCAAGTTCTTCGACTCAAAGTGCATTGTCTGTTCAAACTGTCGATGATTATAATGCGTTGATGTCTGCATTAGTATCTTCATACTTTGGTGTTATCACTGGTGCTGTGAGTAATGCTGAGTTAGCCAATGAAGATTATGATCAGATTGATTATGATCACTTAGAGGAAATGGATCTAAATTGGCAGTATGCTATGTTGGTTCGAAGAACAAATAAATTTTTCAATAGAACTGGTAAGAAGAGACTGAATCAGGAAGGGAAGATTGGTTTGGATAAGTCAAAGGTGAAATGTTATAAGTGTTCCGTTTATGGTCATTTTTCTCGAGAATGTCCAAGTTTTGCGGAAAGTAAATTGAAGACTGGTCAACATGCACATTTAGTTTTTCATCCATCAAATGAAGCTGAAAAGGTTGAGAAGAAATCTGTTACTTTTGCTCATGATTGGACCAATACATTTGTGCATTCAAATGAATTTGCATGAAATGCAGATTCAGAAGTTAAAAAGTATCATGTTCCAATTACTGTTGCTCTGACTGTTCGTCATGCTGATGATGACAGCTTTCTGACAGATTCTGATTCGTATTCGAGTGCATCCTTGGTTCAAGATGATTTGCCTAAAGTTTATGATAGTTCACAAATTGATACTTTTGAATGTCTTAAAAGTAAAAAATTGCTTCAGCAGGTTGCGGGTTTTGAACAAAGATGTCAAATGTCAACTGAAGAGATTATGGTGCTCAAGAAAGAGTTAGAAGATTTTCAAAAGAAGTATTATGAGTTGGTTCATGTTCATGAAGATATTTTAAAAGAAAGGTCTCAATTGGCTGAAGAATGTGAAAAAGCTAAAGCTGAAGCTTTAGACGCAGCTCATGATTTTGAGAATTTATTTGAGAAAAGTTATCCAGTTCAGCAAAAGTATGAAGAAGCTACTACTCTTATTGCTACAACCGCTGTTACTGTTGAAAAGCTTCAAAATAAAATTTATATGCTTCAAGATGAGAATGTTCTCTACAGAGACAAGAATGAGGTATTAACTAAGGATGTTGAGATTTACAAGCAAAAGATGGAAAATGTACTTGAGGAATTATATGCTGAATGTGAGATTCGAAAGTTACAAACTTATGAATATGATGATCTCAATGCAAAATACATCAAGCGACAACAAGAGGTGTTTGAGGGACAACAGAAGATTAATGATTTGAAATTGGAGATTTTGGAGTTAAAAAGGCAAGTGAAGAATTGCAATTTGTCTCCGACATTGCTAAACTTCTTATACGAACAGGATTAGAGTTCAGAAAGTTCTCAGAAGGAGGATGTTCATTCGGTTCCTCAACCAGTGGATTTGATTGAAGTTACTTCTGCTCAAATTGATCCAAAAGCTGAATTAAATGATTATTCAAAATTTGTTGCTCCACCCAAGAAGAACAAGTCCAAATCTAAAAAGAAGGAGAAGTTTTTGGGTATTGCTCCAAAATTTGTTTCCGAATCTGTCATGTTGGAGAATGAAAAAGTTTTTGATAAGGTTGTGTCAAGTTCTTCATCTGCAACCGAAGAAGAAAAAGGGTTAATTGAGAAGAACAAGCTAAAAGATATCAAAGCTAAATTCACTAGTGACACTAAGTCACGAGAAGCTTCAAGTTCTTCTTCCAAGTCTTCAAAGAATCAAGGATCTAAACACAAAGGTTTGGGTTACAAAGTGACGGAAGAACCTGTTCAAGCTAAGAAACCAGTGAAGGCTGAGAAGGTTTCTAAAGCAAAGGTTGCAAAGAAATCATCATCTCAGAAAGAATTTTCTTATTCTTCTGGAAGATCGTCATCTTCAAGGAGTCCATCTCCTAGGTATGATTCTTCTGATGGTTTCTTTGATAACTTTGATTCTGAACATTCATATGGTTTTTCAAAGTCAAAACAATTTTCAAGCATTTTTAGAGAACGAATTTGTTATGTATGTCGTCAAACGGGACATCTAGCTGCTGATTGTCCGACGACTGCATATATCACAAAACTGCAAAATATATGGATAACAAAGGTCAAATTTTTGATGAACCATGGTCTCCAAATATTAAGTCAAACTGTAAATCGTCTTGGTCTAAACCAAGTACGTCGGTTGAATCTGATTCAGGTTCAGATCAAAAATTAAAACTTTTACGAATTTGGAAACCGAAAATTGTTTCGAAGGCCAACGATGACTTTGTGGAAGACACCGGGCGACCCGACGCTGTTGAATCGGGTCGATCCCAGAGCGACTAATGATTTATTTGGTGTCCAGCAGGTATTTCAGGAAGACCTTTTGGTGATTGGAAAATTTCTGATTGTGAAAAGTATATGCTAATTTAACCTGAATTTCAAAATCAAAATTTTGTTTTTCAAATGCTAAACTGATGTATTCGTGTTGGTTGATCAATTTTTCAGTTGTGTTTTCACTCTATCTCAGTTTGAGGGGGAGTTTGTTTTTGCAAACACACAAAACTAGTGTGTTGTTTTTCAAATAGTAAAATGAAAAACTATAAATAGAGTTGTCATTTTTAGGGGGAGAATTTTAAAAAGACAAAAATATTGAAAAATGCAAAAAGTCAAAAACATTGAAAAATGAGAAATTGTATCTGACATGTTTGGGAAATGATGGTACATTGGCTGACTGTGTCTGACTCATGGATAAAGTAGATGAAACGGCCATAAGACCATTTGATCGATGTGCAAGGTAGGTTCGCCAAATCAGAAAGTATACAAATGTGATATACACTAAATCTGATGCTTGATCTAGTGGACAACATCTTGATGCATATCTCATGATATATCAAATTTAGATATGTGAAAAATAAAATGAGAAGTCACTGTGTATACATGTGTTCATTTTGCAAAGATTTAAACTTGTTTGATTTTCTTTATTTTGTCAAGCGATCGGACTTTCTCTGCGTATCGAAAGATGGACCTAATCGTTGTTCGTTTGACGTTCTGCTTTATTTTCTTTGGTGTTTCGTATAACTCATCGGACTTTCTCTGCGTGAACGGGAGTACCGACTTGATTTTTGTTGAGTTATACAACTTCAACTTGTTTTATTTTCTTATTTTGTTAAATCCGAGGCCTTATTTGCGTATCGAATGATCAACCTTAAGATAGACGATTTAACGTTCTTATTTCTTTTTGCATGGAACACAGTTGACTATATCATGGTTACAATCATTATATGATTAGAATCACATATGAAATTACAAAAATGTGATAAGCAAAAACATATCTGAGTATGTCTGATAGTGTGGGGGTACACTGGTCAATGTAAATTTAATCAATACTTTAACATATCCAGATGTTATGAGTATGATTGTGCCAGAGTTTAAAGTTGGACAAATTATATTTTCAATCGACATGGTTTATGTGCTAAAATAATTGAAATTGAAGTGCAGTTCAGCATATTATGACCAATATGATCCCAAGTTGTGATCTTTCTCCTAAAAGACAAAAATAGTGTCTGATTCTGTAATGCATTTATTTTTGTTATCAGAAAATACCAAAAAGATTTTAGGTGTGTTTTGATATAAAGTTTCAAAAAGCCAAAAAGATTTTGTTTCTTATTTGTTATTGATCAACACGAAATAGAAAATCAATTTCCAAAATCAAAATATCTTGGAGTCTCGAAGAGACATTTTGCACCAAGATTATTTATGTTGGCAGGTTTCTAAGTGGGAAGAGAATATCACAACTTCAAGTCTTATGAAGATTGTTGATAAAGAGATTATACACGATGCAATGTCAAGTATTCAAGATTGAACTCATCATCAAGATCAAGGAAGAGTTTGATTAAAGATACAAGATACAAGTTTAATGGAGGAGATGATACTGCACATGCCGAGGGGGAGTTTGTTGATACATGGTCCTGATCGTCATGTGAAGTATCGAATACAAGACAAATCACACAAGATTACTGAGGTCCGAACTCAGGTCGAACCTGAAGTTCGGACATGGCCGAACCTTGGGCCGAACCTCAGGATCGGACCAGCGGGTTTAGCTTAGTATAAATAGAATGTCTTGTATAGAATTCATAAGCTTCTGAGTGATATCTTCTCTGTGTACTTTGTGGTCATCTCTGTGGTTAATACAAAGCATATTTGTATTTACTCTTCGTGTTTTACTTGTGTACATTGATTTCATTACGACTAAGTGGAAGATCCACACGCTCAGGCAATTTCAAAGTTACAAAACTGCACATAGCCTGTGGAATGCCTTAAGTGAAATGTATGAAGGAACCAGTGAAGTTAAAGAAAACAAGAAAGATGTTTTAAAACATAAATATGAGAACTTTACCTACAAATCTGGTGAATCTATGACCAACCAGTATTTGAGATTTGTTTTCTTACTTGATGAACTGCAAAAGGTAGATGTAAAACTAGATCAGCATGATGTAAACATAAAGTTTTTACGCTCTTTGCCTTCTGTGTGGATAGTTTACACTGTAAGCATCAGAGAATGTAAAAATTTTAAAAAGATGAGGCTTAGTGAACTTCATGGCATACTCAGTGCTTATGAAATGGAACTCGATCTTAAGCAAAACTCATCTTCTGAGTCAACTTAGCTGTTTTCAACTGCTCTAGTAACTACTGATTTTCAAAACCAGAGATCTTCAAACTCTTCTTCATACTAGTCACCTATAGTCAGTTTCCCTGAGACACCAAGGTGTCAAGAGAGTTTTTCAAATTCCTTTGACAACTCTCACAATGCTTATGTTGCAACTGACTCATACCAAGGCTTCATTCCTGGAGACTTAAATTGTATAGGTGCTGATGATTTAGAAGAAATTGATATTTTGGCCCAACTTGCTATGGTGTCTGTAAGAGCCCAAAGATTTTACAAAATAACAGGTAGATCTTACAAAGGAGCAAAAGGTGCTCACATTGGCCTAGACAAAAGCAAGGTTAAATGCTATAACTGTCACCAACTGGGTCACTTTGCAAGAGAATGCTCCCAACCAAGAAGGGAAGGACAAAATCAGGGTCAAACTCAGATGAAGAATCATGGTGGAAACAACCACAACAACTAAAGCAACAATGCCGCTCATAGTTCAGGACAACAACCCACCCAACCAAAACCATCCAGAAGTCAAAACTATCAGAATGTGGTTACTGCTGTAGCTAACGAAACTGAATGTGTTGAATAGGGAGACTTCCTAGCTGAGTTCGAGCCTATCAACCATGCTTTGATGGCCAAGCAAGATTCTTCTTCTGATCAGGTGCAAAATAAAGGCGAACATAGCCTATGGGTAGTTGATAGTGGATGCACTTGCCACATGACAGGGAATAAGCATATACTGGAAAACACAAAAGGAATCAATGGAGGACCAGTTGCCTTTGGTAGCACTAAAGGCCACATCTCAGCACAAGGAGATGTGAGCCCTGGACTGGTAAGTTTTGATACAGTCAATTTTGTTGTCACATTGAATTTTAATCTTCTCAGTGTCTCATAATGTGTGACAAGAACTTGAATTTGATGGTTAATGAGGGGGAGGCTATAGTTCTCAAACCTGGTGTGGCAATTCCTGATGAGCTAATCATGCTTAAAGCACCCAGGAGTGATGGACTATATATTTTGGATATGTCAGTTGTTGCACCCTCATATGGCACTGCTTGCTTCATATTCAATGCCTCTTTGTATGAATCTGATTTGTGGCAAAGGAGGCTAGGACATGTAAACTATAAGAACATGAACAAAATTGTCAATCCTAGCTTGGTTAAGGGTCTTCCTAACAAGCAATTTACATGTTCTGAACATTGTGTGCCATGTCTTAACTCTCAAGGGAAAGTAACACAAAACCTCCTTCAAGCCCAAAGTTGAATCTTCTATTTCACATTCTCTAGAGGTGTTGCACAAGGATCTCTTTGGTCCAACTAGAGTGATGAGTTTGGGAAAAGGTCCTACTATTTTGTTATTATTGATGATTTCTCTAGATGCAAATGGGTTTTCTTTCTTAAAACAAAAGATGAAACTACTGAATTGTTAAAAACTCTTGTGATCAATTTGGTAAATCAATCAAATTTTAAAGTGAAAACAATCAGATGTGACAATGGCACAGAATTTAAAAATCATGTGTTAAATTCTTTTTGTGAGGAATAGGGAATTGTGAGACAATTCAGTGCTCCTAGAACTCCACAACAAAATGGTGTTGCTGAAAGGAGAAATAGGACATTGATTGAAGCTGCAGGTTAATGTTAGCAGACTCCAAGCTCCCTGTTATATTTTGGGCAGAAGCAGTGAACACTGCCTGTTATGTCCAAAACAGGATTTTAATTGTTAAAGGCAAGAAAAAGACACCATATGAGCTTTGGAGAAAAAGAAAGCCAAACATTTACTTTTTTAAGCCATTTGGTTGTCCTGTCACAATATTAAAAACCAATGAGCTATTGCCTAAATTTGTAGAAAAGGCAGATGAAGGATATATTGTTAGATATTCTGGTGTGTCCAAGGCATACAAAGTATACAACAAGAGAACCACAATTGTTGAAGAAACCATAAATGTGTCTTTTAATGAAAAATCTCCCAACAATTTTGAGTCTCAGCCCACCTGGTTATTTGATATTGATGCACTAACTACTGCTTTCAACTTAAATGTTGATAAGCCTGTGAGTACATCAGTGCAGGGACAGAATTCTTATAGGCCAGCTGATGATCATTGGAAGAGCAACCAAGCTGGAATCAAGAAACCAATCATCTTCTCTTCAATGAGTATCAAGCCTATCTTGCCAAACAATGGAAAGAAACCAGCTGAAATAGTTTAAATCGATGATGAAATAGTTCCGGTTGAAGTTCAGGCGGAACCAGTTTCTCCGGTTCAAGTTCAACCGGAAAACTCAATTTCAGAAACTAAGGAGAATACTGTGTCAGGGTCAAATGAAGCTAAAAATTCAGAAAATGCCACATCAAATGAGCTTAATTTAGAGCATCTGACCTATAATTCAGACACAAATTCTCATGAAACAGTTGAAGTTTCTGATCCTGTATCACACTTTGGTAATGTTAAGCTTGAACACATAGGCTCAACATACCATCAAATGGAAGAAGCCATGAGTTCCCCATGCAAGTAGATAGAAGAAACAACAAGAATCATCCTCGGGAGAATGTTATTGGAGACATATATGCACCTGTGTTAATAAGAAGTAAATCTGCTGATGCAAACATCTGTTTGCATGCTGCATTTCTGTCTCAAGAAGTACCCAAGAAGGTGGCTGAAGCCTTAGAAGATAACAGCTGGGTAGAGGCAATGCAAGAAGAATTATTTCAAATTAACAAGCAGAAAGTTTGGGAATTGGTTGATTTGCCTGCTGATGTAGAACCAATTGGCACCAAGTTGGTAGTCAGAAACAAAAAGGATGACAGGGGCATTGTCATCAAGAACACAGCAAGACTGGTAGTTCAAGGCTATGTACAGGAAGAAGGCATTGATTATGATGAAGTGTTTGCACCAATAGCTAGATTGGAGGCAATCAGAATTTTTCTAGCCTATGTTGCCTTTAAAGACTTCCAAGTGTTCCAAATGGATGTCAAAAGTGCCTTCCTGTATGGCCTACTGGAACAAGAAGTGTATGTCAAGCAACCTCCTGGTTTTGAGGACCCTCATCACCCAAACATGGTATGCAAGCTAATCAAAGCACTGTATGGTCTCAAACAAGCACCTAGAACCTGGTATGAAACTCTTTCAAACTATCTTCTAGAGATGGCTACAGGAGAGGAGCTATTGATAAAACACTGTTTACCAAACCTGTTAGTAAAGATATGTTGATGGTACAAATTTATGTAGATGATATTATTTTTGGTTCATCTAATACTTTTTTGCGCAAGGAATTTGAAACTTTGATGCAGTCCAAATTTGAAATGAGCTCCATGGGAGAATTAACTTTCTTCTTGGGACTTCAAGTGAAGCAAACTGTAGTTGGGATTTTTCTGAACCAGTCAAAGTACATTCAAGACATGCTGAAGAGATTTGATATGCTGTCATATTCAAGTGACAAAACTCCCATCTCCACTTCCCACAAGTTAACAAATGACTTAAGTGGCAAGCCAGTGGATGTACACATGTATAGAGCAATGATAGGACCGCGGATGTATCTAACTGTAAGTATACCTGATATCATGTTCAGTGTTTGCTTATGTGCAAGATATCAGTCATCACCAAAGGAGTCACACATGCTAGCTGTCAAGAGAATTTTCAAATACTTGAAGGGTCAACCAAAATTGGGTCTTTGGTATCCCAAAAATTCTGACTTCCCTTTCAAGGCATTCACCGATAGTGACTATGGAGGGTGTGACATAGATAAGAAATCAACATCAGGCGGATGTCAATTTTTGGTGAAAGACTTGTTTCCTGGCAGTGCAAGACGCAAACATGTGTTTCTACATCAACTGTTGAAGCTTAGTATATTGCTGTTGCAGTCAAGTTCTTTGGATCCAAAACCAGATGCTTGATTATGGAATCACCTTCATGGAAACTCTAATCTTGGCAGACAACAACAGTGCCATATCCATCATCAACAACCCAGTCAAGCACTCCAAAACAAAGCACATTGATATCAGGTATCACTTTATTAGAGATTGTGTAGAAAAGAATCTGATTAAGTTGTTCAAAGTTCATACTGATCATCAATTGGCTGATTTGTTTACCAAAGCTTTTGATGAGGCAAGATTCTTCTACCTCATCACAGCCATTAGGATGATGAACTTTGATTAACACAAAGCTTTTCACAATTTTAATAAAAGAGAGGCATGTGCTCAAGAGCTCGTCTTTTGATACAAAAAGAAAAGAAAAATGAAAATATCTTGTGTCAATTAGAAAACATTTTAGTTCATAGTCAGTAACTGCTATCAAACTATGAAAAATTAATACAAATTTTCAAAAATCATGTGTTTTGGATTTTAGGTCCAAGTTCAAGTTCAACTTGTAGGGAAATATATTTTGAGGCTTGTACATTAGACTTATTTTGTTTAGTTATTAGTTTTGGGCTTGGTATTGGGTATGTTAGGGTTTACGATTTGGGCTTGGTTAACTTGTCATGTGAGTCTCATTTTGTATATAAACCAAATCACTTGATGTGATTCGGTTAGACCTTTTGATTTAGAACTTGGGAGAAGGTGCTAGAGGATTAAGATTTGGTTATCTATTGCTTATAATCATACAATCACTTTGATCAATAGTAGGTATTTTCTTTGGTGTAACGTTCAAGGATTCTGGACTTACAATTGGTATTAGAGCAAAGAAACTCATGTTTCGTGGCTCACACGGTATCTAGTCAAGTTGTACTAACCGTTTTCTTGGAGTTTACAGGTTTTCGATTTTGGAAATAGGTTCTCGATCGACTGGTTTGCATAAAATCAGAAGTATTTTTGTGACTAACTTGCTTAGTTTTGTGCAGAAATCGATTTTGGTGATTGTCGTGCATTAACAGGTGGTTCTCGATTATCATCTGGTGGTTCTCGATCGCTGTCTGGTGGTTCTTGATCTCAGGCTGATGGATTTCGATCAGACTGAGGTTTTCGACTAATGAATTCTATTTTTGGAAAACTTCTGGTTGCTGAGTTGTCAAGTTTCGTGATTTAGAGAACATGTAACTGATTTTCGATCCAATCTGGAGAATTTCGATTGAGGCAATATTTTTGGAAAGTCGAAAATATCGGAATTATTACTTGATCAGTGGTTCATGTTTGCATATAGTGTTTCTCGATCGAATTTCACTAGTTTTCGATTCTGTTTGTGGTTTTCGATCGTGTTTCTCGATCTCGTGAAGGTTCTCGATTGCCTGCAGCCTTTTCGATCGAATTACTCTGATTTCCGATTGTGTTAGTGGTTTTCGATCGGGTCTGATCGAGTTTCTCTGGTTCTCGATCGAATTTGTGAGTGTGTTTGTGGTTTTCTGTTTGAGTTGTGGTTCTCGATCGAATTCAAGGTTTTCTATTGAGTTGAGATCTAATTTTCTATTGTGATTCTGAGATTTCGATCGTAAACTTGTGTCATGGATTACGACATGGGAAATGCTGAAACTATGATGTATCAGAAAATGGATGTTGAGATTGGAACATCCACTCAACCTCCAAGATTGTTGTCACCGGATGGTTTTCAGAACTGGAAGTATAGGTTTACAAATCATCTAAAGTGTGTCGATTCTAACCTATGGAGATCTATGAGTGTAGGTCCTTACAAACCTAAACATGAAGGTGGAGAGAAAGATGGAGAGGACAAAACAGCTGGAGAATTCGATGACACTGACTGGGATAGAATCACCAAAGATGGAAACGCATATTTAATAATGACAATGGCACTATCTCCTGAAATTGCTCAAGCTTTTAAGAGATATCAGACAGCAAAAGACCTCTGGGAAGCATTGATAAAGGCTTATGAAGGAAATGAGGATATGAAAGCTAGTCGTCAAGAAATTCTCAAACAAAAATTCAATATGTTCAACCATGTGATGGGAGAGAACCTTGAGGCACAGATACAAAGATTTGTTACGTTGATTACTGAGATGAGAAATGAAAAAATAGAACCCCCTATGTTTGAGCAAAATCTGAAGCTAATGAATAGCTTGCCAAAGAGCTAGGATATGAATATATCCATCATCAAGAATACAGTGAACTTGAGAGAATTATCACTTGCTGAAATGGTGGCAAAACTGAGATCCAAAGCTCTAGATGATAAACAACGAGACTTGAATCACATCATCAATATGAGCATGGCCGGTCAAGTTAACCAGGCACTTATGTCAGAACAGAAGCCTAGAACTACAGAGTCGAAGACTGCAGCCACTGTTGCACCTGCATCTGCACCACAAAGTTCATCATCTGGAAATCATGAAAATGTTTCGACTATTGCTACTGACCCAAATTTTGCATTGGGTGCAGGATTTATGGCATGCTATCAAGCTCTTGTTGCAGGAAAGTTGGTGCCATCAAAAATTATTTCTGACGACCTGAATCAGATCAATCCAGAAGATGTTGAGATAGATGTTTCCTGGAAAATGGCCATGGCTGTGTTCAGAGCTAAGAAATTTATGGCGAAGACTGGGAAAAATGTTTGGCAAGATCAGAATAAAATCAAGATGGGTTTTGATAAGACGAAGCTGAGATGCTGCAATTGTGATGAATATGGTCATTTTGCTAGGGAGTGCACTAAGCCAAGGAAGGAACAAGCTGATGAGAAGACTGCAGGAAAGGATAAGAATCAAGGTGAGAAGAGTCAAGCTTTGGTGGCTCAAGATTCTGGAGGATATGATTGGAGTGATCAATTGAAGGAGGTGAGACTGGCTCCTCGTGCATTTCAAGCCCAGGTGGAAGAAGAAGGCAATAATCATGCTTTTATGGCAGAAAATGATGATAAAAAGACACAGGTTTGCTCTAATCCTTCTTGTGCTCGATTAATTATAAATCTGAGAGAAATTCGTACAAATCATGAATTGTTATTGTATGATGCTATTGGTCCCGAAACAACAATTGTTCACGATATCGTAAACACAAACAAGTACGGAATCCTTGTTTGTGAGTGATTCGACAAGAAGATGATGAAATAGACTTGATATGAGATGAAGAACAAAGCAACACAATCAAATCTTGAATGAAACTTGATCAATCTTCTATTAGCACGAGTTCACAATCGTAAATAGAAGATATATGCTGAAAATCATAATCAAGAACTGGTAGTAAACATCAACTACTTGGGTATTTATACTACCCTTACAAAAGCCCTAGCAAAAATCGTAAACCCAATAAGTAGTCCGGCCCATGAAGCTCACATCGTAAACACATCAAGCCCAAACCAATGTAAGCCCACTTCTATAATGTTCATGCCTCACTAAGTATAGCCCAACAATCTTCGGTAGTTATGAGACTTCTCAATTGATGTGAAGTCCTTGATGGGGAGGTTTCTAACATGCTCTCCCTTTGCCAGCTTGGTTAGATTCTTCATGTTTGCATGTCCCAGACGACGATGCCATAACAATGCCAGATTTTTATTTTGCCCTGAAATAAGATAGGCCACATCAGATGTCGGAGGATTACCCATGTTGAGAAGATAAGAATTTCCTCGCCTTGGTGTACGCATCAAGACACACTCCTCGGGAATCTTGACTCCAGGTTTGAAAATAATGCATTCCTTGCTATTGAACAACACAGAATATTCTCGGTCACAAATCTACGAAACAATGAGCAGACTATGTGACAACTCTTCCACATAATGCACATTAAAGAACGTCAAGCTGCCATTATTCACCACACCTTTCTTGCTGATCTTGCCACCTACTCCACCAGCAAAAGAAACACCTCCTCCATTGAAATGTTGAAACCTCTTCCAGAAGTGTTAAGTCTCTGGTCATATGTTGGGAGCAACCACTATCAACGTACCAGAGATTGTTGACAGTTCTTCTTGGCTGTCCCTACATGAATCAAAGATCAGTTAGAGTCGGGTACCCAGGCCATAACATATCTGGGCACGCCCTTGGAGTCAATGTAGTTGACTAATTTAACGGACATTCCTGATTTTGATTCAGTTACACTAAAACTTTGAGCGTTGACTTTTGGTTTCCACAAAGTGTGTTTCTGAGGTTTTGACACATTGGTTGACTTCTTTATAGTTGCAGGTTTCTTTTGTGGAGATGTGACCCTTTTATCTGCACGTTCCTTGACATGTGTCCACTCAAGTTTCAATTTTGTTTGAACAACTTGTTTTGTTTAAGAAACATCTTTTGATTTAGAAACCTGTTTCTTAACATTTGTTTTACCTTTAGGTTGAGAAATCCTTTTTGTTTTAGGTACCTATTTTTCAAGAAGTTCAGATTTCATTTTATCTTTTCTTTGGTAAGCTCCTTTAGGTGTGTAAGTTGGTTTTTGAGTTTTGGCCACGTTCCATTTTTCATCAACAAGTTTTGTCACTGGAGTTTTAGTGTTTAAAACCTTAGACTGTTGAGTCTTCATTGGTTTTGAAATTTGCTTCCCCTGAGACACAGCTTGTTGTTTCTGATTTTTACTTCCACCTGTCATCATTTTCTGCAACATACTAGTCCGTGGGTTTTGCGGATAGTATGGTTGATAAGCTCTATTTAACCTATTTGTAGCAAAATGCCCTGGTTTTCCACACTAAAAACAATCCATAAGTCTAGGCCCATTCACATGGCTACAAACATGCGAAGGTCTTGGGTATGATGACTTCCATTCAGGCTTATCATCCCATATGTGTATGAAATGTTTTGTAACCTTTTCAGGTTGTGTGATTAAACAAAACTGTTCTGATTTTGACCTGTTCGTTCGGTTGAAAGTAGACACAACCTGGGGATAAGGAACAAATTCTTCGGGTTTAGACTCACGACCTGCTTTAGTATTGGGCACACGAATTTTAAAACCATTAACTGCTTCATTAGAATTAGAAACATGTTTTGAAGACATAGGAAACATTAATTGTTTTGACTTGGACGCATTAAGTTCAGACACAAATGCCAAAACATCGTCCTTAGTTAAATCAGAAATTAAACTACTAGACTCATGACACTCTTTGACTCTCAAGCATTCGGCATCCTTCCTAGAAACATCTTTTATCCCTACTCCATCTGCACATGAAACAAAAACATCAGAAGGACTAACATTATCGTTTAATGATTCCTGGGATGGACCCGCTTCACATGTGAGTGTCACCGGTTTATTATGATTACCCAAACCATAGGTCACATGTTTCTCATTTTCTAACTCCTCTTCGGTCATGGGTTTCTGTTGGGCTATATATATAAGAGG
>JBCNJP010000008.1:17592323-17662644 GCA_039602395.1 Deinandra increscens subsp. villosa
ACAATGAATTGCATGTAAAATGGAAGCTGTTAGGTTGATTTTTAGGCTGATCCGTATGTTTTTCGCGACCAGCGAAACTGTCTTGTTCTCTGGGCGAAACTGTCCAGCGAAACTATGTATATCTTCATCCAGCGACACTATGCAGCGAAACTGCAGTGTCGCCGGGTAAACCAACCAGACCAGCTCGAGCGAATCTACCGAGTGAAATTCCCTGAACGAAAGTTCAAACCAGTTTCGGGCGAAACTAGGCTAGCGAAACTGTGCCAACAGTTTCGAGCGAAACTAGCCTAGCGAAACTGTGTCATCGGGTATTGCCTAGCGAAAGTGCTGCCCGTGCACACAGCGAAACTGACTAGCGAAACTGCTAGCGAAACTGTGTCATCGGGTATTGCCTAGCGAAAGTGCTGCCCGTGCACACAGCGAAACTGACTAGCGAAACTGCTAGCGAAACTGAGACCAGAATCCAAACTTGTGCAATTTGCTTGAATATTATGCCATGACTTACATGATTATGCCATGATGATACATGCTTTGATTTCTGATTTATGTGAACCCTTGTTTATGATCAACCATCGGTGTCGTGTGTCGTGTGTCGAGTCATAGTTTCAACGTGCTATGTTATGGGCCATAGTGACGTTAAGTAAAGATTAGACACCAAACTAATACTTAAGACCTAAACGTGTTCATAGGTCTTCGTTAAGCTAAACTTGGATTTTATAACAAGTGTAGCAGTGCAACCAAAGGTGAGTGTCACTAACCCGTTTACTGTGAGCCCGTTTGGGACACACTGAATAACTTAATGGAAAACAATGCTGACAACTTTACGAGTGCTATGCACCACTTGATGAAACTGAAAACTTAGAATGCTATGCATCTACTTGATGAACTTGAAGTGTTTTATGGGAAACACTTGTGAAACTTGACAAACTATTTTCTGAAACGAAAACCGTTTTAATATGGCTAGTGTAGGTTAAAGTCTAAACCACATGATATCACATGATTTCTAAGGATTGCCTTTTTAACTGAAAAAGTCCTCAACTTAATTGTGCCATTAATTGTAAAGCGAGGGGATGTTGGGTAGATCTACTGGAGTTTGACAAACTCCGCCTCGTGACACTGGAGGTGCACGGAGGTACAATATCAGCCTATCTGACCGTGATCCCGAGAGGACACGGGGGAGGCAAAGCCGCGATGACGAATGTCCGCAAAACAAAATGGCTGAAGGCCCTGCCTCTACTATACTTAATCGTCAGCTTTGGTACAAACTTCCTTAGTGCATGGAAACAACGGATTAGCTACCCGCGATATCGGTTGAGCACTTTAATTATACAAGACTAGTACATACCTGATAACTCTGTTACGGACAATAACTTTACTAAATAACAAATGTTTATAAATTGGCATATATAACTGAGCAATGCTTTTCACAAACAAATATTACGAATACATATGTTGACACGATTACGATTATGAGACCGGGCCAATGCATGACATGCCCACTGTGAACTCACCAACCGTTAGGTTGACACTTGTGTGGTTTTCACTTTTGCAGATCGTTGAAGAGTATCCATTGAAGGTTGGCATGGCACGTGAAGACTTTTACTTTCATTAAATTAACTTGGGATTTTGACTTGAAACAATGATTTGTAAAGCACGTGGCTAGTGCTAAGATATTTATGTTTTAATTCCGCTGCGTAACTTTTGAAACTGTTTGAAATGAATGTGTTGGACTTTACTCTGATTCGTTTAGTATTTGTAACTAATGGTTGTGGTCCTGGTCTAGTCGCACCCCTTAACGGTATAAACTCCGTTAGTGGTAAATTTGGGGGTGTGACACCGTTCCTGCTCGTGAGCCATCTCCTCGAAAGAAAACTGATCCAAGGAGCGTACGGTTCAAGTTCACCAAGACAAGCTCAAGTTTATTGGTTGTACAACCAGCTAGACCCAGTTCTGAGGGTCCCAGTGCTCAAGTAGAAACAGCTGCTGAAGATGTACAAGATCGACCTACTTCTGTGCAAACTGAAACTCCAGTTCTAATCGAGCGTAGCCCAGTTCGGGAAGGAACTCAATTTCTGGAGGTTGATCATACTTTTGTTGCTCCAAGCCCAGTGAGAGTAAGTGCAGCTCCTGCGGTAACTCAGCCAACAGCTGCTCCTAGCTTCAGGCCATTTCAAGCAGCGGAGCTTCCAGTAAATATGAGGATAAGTGTTGATCCTCAGATCAATTTCCTGATCTCTCAAAACTGAATTAGAGAAAATGAGATCAAGGCTCTTCAAGCTGAGAACAAATATATGAGAGAAAAGGAGGTGGCGGACAAAGACAGAATGAAATATCTGTACAGCATGCTGGTGGACCTGAGGAAGAAGTATAATGAGTTGAAGGATGTTGTGGATTCCAACTCCTCAGGTGCCCCAGGTCAAGGTTCGTCACAGGGTCTGCAAGGTGCTGAAGCGTTGATTGAAGACGATGGAGAGGAAAATATTGAGATGTCTGAATATGCCAGAGGAGGTAGAGTGATCTCCAAAGCTCCTGAAGGTCACGATAATTGGTTCCGAGAATTCTTTCAAGGACCAGCCGCCACTCAGTATGCTCTTGATCTTGGAAGTAGCTCTTTAGACAAAAAGGGGAGTTGTGAATCCATCTTGTGCTGGCATTACGACGCTGAGAAGAAATTATTTGCTGTGATCCGTGATGGCTATAGTCCAGTTGAGTATTATAGAACTCGCGCACAATTCCACTCTTGGACTGAACCTGAGATCAGAAATCTGCTTCGAGCTCCTTACATAAACAGGTGGAACAGCCCTGACGGAGACCTCATCAGAAACAACCTGCTGAGCCATCTAGAAAACAACTTTGCAGATTTTGAGTTGAAAGAGGTCAGATGGAGAGAGACAGGGACTGACACAGTGACTGGAGAACCTATTGGTGAAGCAAGGAGACCACCCACCAAACGTACAAGAGTTATCAATATGTTGGACGAGATTGAAGATGGTACCTTGGTCAAAAACTTTGACTGCTGGTGTTATGATCCAACGACACACGAGGTGGTGGTTCTCTGCAAGGCCCTGAGGCAGTTTCGCTTTTACGATCCGGTGGATTTGCTAAGGTTTGGAGAAAAGGATATCAAGCTGCTCGCCTCACAGCCTATTCTTGGTGATGAAAATGACTTGGAAAACGCTGTGAGGGTGGGAATCTTCCATGGAACAGCAAACCGGATTGTGGTGAACAGATGGTGGTCGAACAACGTTCAAAGCACATTCAGATTCGATCTGCTGCTGCCGCAAGAAGGTCTAATGGTTCATGCCTAGGGGAAGATTGTTGGGCTATATATATAAGAGGCATGAACATTACATATTGGGCTAGTTTATTGTTTTGGGCTTATTAGATTATGGGCTTATATAGGTTACGATTGGGCCATGTGGGCTGATTTATTGTTTACGATTTGTACTAGGTCTTTTGTAAGAGGCACTATATAAGCCTCACTTGATTATGATTTTGAACAAGCTTTTCAATACACAATTTCAGTTTACGATTTCTGTCTCCATAGTGTGTTTACGATCAGCTTCAATAGTAGTTGTTCTTCATTCAAGACTTCATCTTTCTCCTAGATCTAGTCTATTCTTCTACTATTCTTCTTGAATCAATCGTGTTTGAGGATTCCGCACTCATTCACGATCAAATATCGTGTAGGTTGTTTGATCTCGGACCTACAGTTTCACACCAACCAGAACAGTATCTATGGGAGGTCCTGCTTCATGCATTTCTGATTTAGATCTATCTACCTGATCCTCCTCATAGATCATACATATTATATCTCTAGACACAGGTTGAGGAACACTATTCTTATTTTTTTCAAAAAAGCTAATTCCTATTCCTCCTTTATCCTTACCAAATCGAACATCAGTTAGGCAGGTGGACAAAGCCTTACCAGCTTCGAGCATTCTTTTGTTTCTCATCTGATTCACATCTAATTTCACTTGTAACTCATTGTTTTGATGTTTGAGTTCTACCTGCTTCCTAAGCTCAGCTATTTCTAACTTCGCATTATCATACAGGATAGACTTTTGAGTGGCAAGGGCTTGGTATTTCTCTATATCTAGTTTCTGTGCTTTGACTTTCTCCTCACTCTTTTCCCATCTTCCCTTAAACGAACTTCTAGAACATTGCATATCAAATAATTCTATCTCACTATTCTTCCAAAGTTGTCTAAGGCCAGGAATTAAACGTGCACAAGTGGGATTAGTACATACCTTTGTGTTGTCGACCTCGACGGAAAATGCTTCCTTGTCTTCAACCAGGTTCTCCTGCTCATCTCCTGACTTCTCCTTAGTGACCACAAATGCATGCTCCTCCTCATCATCATTCTCCTTCTTGGCAATCATAGTACGAGTCAGACTGAGTTCCTTTACCTGCGAAGCCCATTGATATTCCCCACAATCCTGCACAACCAAAGCCTTTGTCTCTCCCTTTCCTTTACCATCTCCAGCTTTCTTCTCTTCTGGTTTCTCCTTCTTTGGCTTAGTGCATTCCCTTGCAAAATGCCCGTACTCATCACAGTTGAAGCATCTGACCTTGCTCTTATCAAAACCCATTCTTATCTTATCCTGATCCTTCCAGACATTCCTTCCAGTTGTTGCCATAAACTTCTTGGAGCGGAAAACTGCCATTGCCATTTTCTAGGAAACATCAAGCATTTCCACATCCTCAGGATTAATCTGGTTCACTTCACCTGACAACATCTCAGCAGGCACCAATAGTCCAACCATAAGGGCATGATAACTATTCATAATCCCATTCCAAGTGCAAAGTTGGGATCATTTGTGGCATTTGCCTCATCAGGGTTGACCGTTCCACTAGAATTTGCTTTCGATCGAGCCACAAAAGCAGTTTACTTTGTGTTTGAACTTGAATCATTTGCAGACGAACTTCCAGCCTGTTTTGGGCCTACTTCTTCAGATAGGAGTGCCTAATTCAATTTTCCCGCCATGCTAAGTGAACTTAGATGATCTAGCTCTCTCTGTTTATCATCAATCATCTTTGACTTCAGTTTGTTAATTAGCTCATCAACAGTTAACTCATCCAGCTTGTTGTCTTTGATTATTGAAATGTTGGTATTCCAAGACTTGGGCAAACTGTTCAAGAGTTTCAGATTTTTATTCTCCAGTCTGGGTTCAACGTCGTAGCTTGACATCTCAGTAATTAAGGACACAAATCTTTGAACTTGAGCTTCAAAGGACTCTCCTTGAATGTGATTGAACAAGTTGAACTTCTGCTTCAGCATTTATTTGCGGCTTCCCTTGATATCGGGATTTCCTTCACATGCCACCACCAGAGCATCCCAGAGTTTCTTTGCAGTCTTGTACTTCTTAAATCCTTGTGCAATCTCCGGAGTCAATGCCATTGTCATGATAGCATATGCTCTCTCATCCTTGTTACATTTTTCCCAATCATCATCCGAGTATTCTGCTTCAGTCCACTCCAACTTTTCCTGCTTCAGTGTGAGTAGGAATGAATGGTCCATTGACAACTGATCTCCAAAGTCTCAGATCAACACTTTTCAAATGGTTCTGAAATCTGTATTTCCATTCAAGGAAGTTATCAGTAGATGTGAGTCTGGGAGGACAGGTAGTCGATCCAATCTCAAAGTCCAGTTTTTGGTACACGCTAGGTTCAAAATCCATGACGAAAGCTTAGGAAAACTTATGAAAAAGAGGTTTAAATGAGTTTCCGATCGTAAACACCAGTTTATGATATTGACACGCTTGCATATCGTAAACAGAATCGCAAACACCTCCGGGTCGCAAACTTGATCGTGAACCTGATTCCGATCGTAATCCCTGTCGTAAACTCTTTCGGATCGTAAACACTGTCGTAAACACTTAAAAATCGGATCTTGAAGTCGTAAACCCCTTTTTATCAATCGTAAACGTCCAAAGTTCGAGTCTTGATGTCGTAAACTCAAATTTCGCGATCGTAGACCTTCAAAGATCACTGCTTGAAGTCGTAAATACCAAACCAAAGAAGAATACCAGTCGTAAACACCAAGAACTGCCCAGAAATTGTCGTAAACACCAAGAACAGCAGCAAGCTTCCACTTTTTCCATCCAAACACTCGAATCTAATATCGTGGAACCTCGAATCATATGATTCTTAGCTCTGATACCAATTGTTGGTCCCGAAATAACAATTGTTCATGATATCGTAAACACAAACAAGTGCGTAATCCTTGTTTCTGAGTGATTCGACAAGAAGATGATGAAATAGACTTGATATGAGATGAAGAACAAAGCAACACAACCAAATCTTGAATGAAACTTGATCAATCTTCTATTAGCACGAGCTCACGATCGTAGATACAAGATATATGCTGAAAATCGTAATCAAGAACTAGTAGTAATGAAAAACCGTAAGACGGATCTTACTAAAGGTTTGCTTGATCGTAGAGTGAAAACGAGACGTAAATAATAGTTTGTTTTATTGAGAAACACTGTAAAAAATACATAGTTAAGAACTGGTCTCTCTCACTCGTCCATACTCGTACTAACATTCAAAGCACAAGTTCCTATATATAGACGTCTGCTCCGAACTCCCTCCGAACTCCAAGTTCGGCGTGTCCGAACCTCAGGTTCGGACCTAGTTCGGCCGACAGCATGAACTTGTCTTGAATCTTCATATCATCTTGTTCAGATACTTCACATGACGCACAGATTATGTATCAAGAAACTCCCCTCGTCATGTGCAGTATCTCTTCTCTTTTCTTCTCAACATCATCAAATATGTATCTTCAATCAAGCTCCCCCTCAAGTAAAGAATCCGTTTATCCAATAAAATGAATCTTCGAACAAACTCCTCCTCAACTCAATCGTAGCTTGATCTTGAATACTTGATGATACCTAGTATATCTATGGTCTTTATCAACAGCTTTAGAAGACTTGAAGTTGTGATAGCTTGCACGACAGCATCCTGCATTAACACTTAAATAATCTTGGCGCAAAATGTCTCTTCAGGACTCCAAGATATGATTTTGAAAAAAATGATTTTATATCACGTGTTCCCTCCGAACTCCAAGTTCGGCGTGTCCGAACCTCAGGTTCGGACCTAGTTCGGCCGACAGCATGAACTTGTCTTGAATCTTTATATCATCTTGTTCAGATACTTCAGATGACTCACAGATTATGTATCAACAAGTAAACATTAACTACTTGGGTATTTATACTACCCTTACAAAAGCCCTAGCAAAAATTGTAAACCCAATAAGTAGTCTGGCCCATGAAGCTCACATCGTAAACACATCAAGCCCAAACCAATGTAAGCCCACTTCTCTAATGTTCATGCCTCACTAAGTATAGCCCAACAGATGTTGAGTGTGGTAAGAGTTCGTTCAAAGGTAGATTAGCTAAGAGTGAGGAAAAAGTGAAAGCCCAATCTGAGGATATTAAGAAATATCATAGCCTTGCTACTGAAAAAACTATTTTATATGATCGAGCTAAAATTGAAATAGGAAAATTAAAGGGTGAATTAGATGATCTTCAGCATAAGTATGATGAACTAATGGTTAAGTATGAAACTAACAAAGGAAGAAGCAAGCGTATGATGGAACAAAGTAAAGGTCTGTCCTTAGCTATTGTTGAAGGTAGGCTTCAAAAGGATAAGTCAGGTCTTGGATCAGATAATTCTAGTTTAATAAGAACAGGTGTGCCTCCTCCTATTCCTAGAGACATTGTGAGAAATTTGTTTGAGGAAGATTATGTTGAAAGATCAGACCGAGATTATAATGAAGTTGCTCCTCCTCTAGATAGTGTGCTGATAGGTGTGTCCCCAAGAACTCAGTAAGAAATAGATAGAATGATTTCTTATAATATAGGATCTATGGCTGAGAGCTCTAATCTTGAAGCTGAATCAAAACCTGCTGAAAACAAAGTTGAAATTCCTTGTACTAACATTTCTGTTTCTTGTGCAGATGATGTGAAAATTAAGGATATTTCTGAAAGGGATCATGAGTGCCAATGGGTTGAAGCTTTTTATAAGTCTATACCTTTTGAAGCCTGTTTAACTAAGAACAATGTTTTTGAGTCTGTTTCCGTTTCTGTTTCAAAACCTTCAGTGTCAGTGTCAAATAAGTCAGATAAAACTAAATCTGACAAGTTGAATTCTAAAACTTTGAATGGTTTGTGTGGTGATGAATTTAAAGGTTCTAGATTGCGTGTGATGAATGTTAAAAATATGCGTGAAACTCGACGAAATGATTTTGTAACTTATCCTTAGGTTGTAACTGCTTTTAACCGACCAAAAGGGACAAAGGGTGATCAATTTTGTTTGATGACTCAACCTGAGGAAAACAAGGTCAAAATTCACAAATGGGAAGATAAGCCCTCATGGAAATCGTCCTATGCAAGACGATCATTTGAATGTAGTAGCATACATGGTCCTAAAAAGTAAACTGTTATAATTGTGGTAAACCAGGACATTTTGTTGCTACATGTCTAAACAGACCTTATGAACCATACTTTCCTCAATCACATCAAAGAGGTCAAAACTTGAGTGTTGGAAATGTCGGGTACACCAAGAACTCTCAGAAAGTTTTGTCTAAGGGGAAGCTTGACTCAACGCCAATGAAGTTTCACAACTTTGAGGCTAATATTAATGATTTACCTAAGACAAAAAGGGCTGAACAATAATGGAATGTTGACAAATCTAAAAACCACAGGTTTGTTCAAAGGGGAATTTTCAACAAAAAACAGAGATTTGCAAAAGAAATTTTTGATCTAAATCAGGCCAAAGCAGATTTTAAAAATGAAAAGAGACCAATAATATTTCAATTGACCCCATTCCAAAATAACATTCCACTTGAAAAAAACCAAGTTGCTGTTTGGAGACCAAAAATTGGTCCAAAAGATGAACATGTCTCAGGAAAGAAAATCGAAAGCAAGTTAGTACCCAGAAATGCTAAAACCTGGGTACGAGTTTCTAACTAATCTCGTATGTTGTGCAGGTACAATCAGGATGGACTGCCAACAATCTCTCGTATGTTGATAGTGGTTGTACCAGGCACATGACCGGAGACATATCCTTGCTTCAAGATATTCATGAATTTAATGGAGGATATGTATCGTTTACGGGGGTTAATGGAGGTCAGATTACTAAGAAAGGAACTGTGAAGAATGGTTGTCTCAGTTTCTCAGACGTTTATTATGTGCAGGAACTCAATCATAGTCTTCTCAGCGTGTCACAAATTTGTGATAGAAGATTTCCGGTGTTGTTTGATGAAAAGGAGTGTATCATTTTGAAACCAGGTTTTGAAGTCCCAGATGAATGGGTGCTGCTGCATACCCCCAGAAAAGGGAATTCATATGTTCGAACATGAACGATCCTCCAGCGTCAGATGCCACTTGTCTAATTTCCAAGGCAAATGAGCAGTTGGCTTTGTTGTAGCACTGACGCCTGGGGCATGCGAACTTAAAGAACCTGAATAAATTGGCCAAAGGTGATTTTGTAAGAAATTTACCTGTTAGTGAGTTCGCATCAGTGGAGAAATGCAGATCATGTGCCAAGGGGAAGCAACATAAACGTCCTCACAAACCAAATATGTTTAACTTAATTTCTTCAATTCTCCAACTCCTACACATGGATCTGTTTGGGCCAATTTCAATCAAGAGTGTGAGCAAGTTTTCATATTGCCTTGTTATCACTGATGATTATTCTCGTTATACATGGGTATTCTTTATGGGAAACAAGTTTGAGGCACCAGAGTTAAAAAACCAATTCATTACCCTGATTGAAAATCAGACGAACTTAAAGGAGAAAGCCATCCGGAGTGATAATGGTACTGAATTCAAGAATGCTGATATGAACCAGTTCTGTGCTGCAAAAGGAATTGCCCGTCAGTATAGTGCTCCTTATACTCCTCAACAGAACGGAGTGGCTGAAAGAAGAAATCGCACATTGATTGAAGCTGCTAGAACAATGCTTGTCGACGCAAAGCTTCCTATATTCTTCTACGCAGAGGCGATCAATACCGCATGTCATGTCCAAAATTGTGTTTTGATAAATAAGCGTTTACAGAAAATGCCTTATGAAGTGTTCTTTCATGAGAAACCATAAGTGGGCCATTTCAGGGCGTTCGGATGTCCTTGCCCTATGCTTATTTCTTCTGATATTGGTAAATTTGATGCAAAAGCTGATGATTGCTATTTTGTAGGTTACTCTGCAAGCATTGCTTATCGTGTTTACAATAAGACAACTTCTGTGATCATAGAATCGACAAATGTGGAATGGTCGGAAGAGAATCCTACTGATGCTGGATCTGGGCGTGATAGGATTTTCAATTATGGTTCTGTCTTTGAACCATATCGATTGGCAGAAATATTTCCAGAAGATGAAGACATCATTGATGACACTTTACCTGCAAAACATCCTGGCATTGTAAATGTGTTTGATATTCCAAGTACTTCTGGAGTTAAGAAGAATGTAGAAAGTTTATCTGAATCAAGCTCAATGAAAGATAAGTATGAAGGGTCAGTTCTTGAAGATATAATTGCTGATGTTGTTGCCTCGGTAGAACAGCAGAATATGGAAGTTAACTTGCCAGCTATGTCTTCTGTTCCTTCAATTGGGGAGCTCAGAATTCATAAGGATCATCCTATAAGCAATGTTATAGGCTCAGTTGGTTCAGGTGTAGTTACTAGAAGTCGTGCTGGGGATATCAACAGATGTTTATTTTCTTGTTTCATCTCTCAGATTGAACCTCCTAATATCATCATGGCTCTGAAAGATCCAAATTAGGTGGAGGCAATGCATGAAGAACTGAACCAATTTGCTAAGCTAGGAGTGTGGGAATTAGTGCCGAAGCCCTCAGACAAGGTTGTCATTCCTACCAGGTGGTTATATAAGAATAAGAAAGATGATTCAGGGGTAATTGTTCGCAACAAAGCAGGACTCATTGTGCATGGATATAAGTAGGTAGAAGGGATTGATTATGACGAGGTCTATGCACCGGTCGCCCGTTTAGAGGCAATTCGAATTTTTCTTGCCATTACATCCTATCTAAACTTCACGGTACGTCAAATGGACGTGAAGACAGCCTTTTCGTATGCTGAGATGGCAGACGAGGTTTATGTGGCTCAACCTCCAGGCTTTGTGGATGCTGAACATCCAGATCATATGTACAAATTAGATAGAGCTCTCTAGGGTTTGCATCAAGCACCACGCTCTTGGTATGATACTCTGACAAAGCATCTGGTCGAAAATGGATATACAAGGGGAGTGATTGATCAGACGTTGTTCAGAAAGAGGGTCAATGATGACTTTATCATGGTTCGGGTTTATGTTGATGACATCATCTTTGGCGCAACAAATGAAGACTTATGCGTAGAGTTTGAAGAAGTCATGAAGAAAAAGTTTGAGATGAGTGCGCAAGGAGAAATGAATTTCTTTTTGGCATTGCAGGTGAAACAGGATGAAACTGGGATTCTTATTCATCAAGGGAAGTATGTGGATGACATTCTGTCAAAATATGATATGAAAGACTGCAAGCCCATTTCAACTCCTATGGCATCCAGGCCTGCTTTCCTTCCGGATGAAGATGGGGAGGATGTGAGCGAGAATCTATACCCCTCAATGATTTGATCGCTGATGTACTTGACGGAAAGTCGGCCTGATATCATGTTCGCTGTTTGTCAATACGCACGATATCAGTCCAAACCTAAATTCTCTCACCTTTCTGCTGTTAAAAGAATGTTTCGATATTTAAAGGGCAGGCCTAGGCTTGGACTTTGGTATCCTAAAAATTCTGAATTTGACTTATATGCTTTTTGTGACAGCAATTATGGTGGTATGTCCCTTGATAGGAAATCAACTTCGGTTGGATGTCAATACCTGGGTGATAGGCTAATTTCTTGGCAATGCAAAAAACAGCAGACTGTGTCAACTTCCACTACAGAAGCTGAGTATGTGGCAGCCTCTGCTTGCTGCTCACAGATGATATGGATCCAGAATCAGCTCTCTGATTATGGTATGAACTTTGAATGCACTCCAATTTATTGTGATAACACAGCTGCTGTGCAAATTGTGAAGAATCCGGTAATGTTCTCCAAAACCAAGCATATTGACATTAAAATTCATTTTATTCGTGACTGTTTTGAGAGAAACTTGATTCGGATGGAGAGGTAAGCTCTGACCAAAATGTCACTGATATGTTTACAAAGGCCCTTGACCGAGCTAAGTTTGAAATGTGTGTTGAAGGTCTGAAAATGATCTCTTTCACTGATTGATCTTGCAGACAAATTTTAGTTATTTTGTACTGTTTATTTTCATTAAAAAAAATTAATGAAAAAATGGAAAAAAATGTGTTTTGTGCCATTAAAAAAAAAGCAGGGGAAGATTGTTCCTATGTCTCTCCTAAATAAGGCTTTTTAATTTTAATTTTCTGTTTGCCTGTCTCTAGGTATTGGTGGGAAATGAAATGAATTTCTGGCTTTTGATGACTGACACGTGTACAGCTAAGGTGAAAGACGTGATCCGCGGTGATATGCTCGGTAGGCTCTGTTTCAAAACAAAGGTATGCGTTACACACTTGAAGATAACGTATGTCATTTGACTGGCTGCACACACTTAGGTTAGATGTATGTTCTATTTGACTGCGCATGTGTTCCCGATACACACGCCGGACTCCAAGGTATCCAAACAAATCTCAAAAAAACGGTGTCTCCTCTGTTTTACGTAAGCAAAGACCTAGGGATGCTTAAGCCGTTAGTTGGTCTCGCCTCTGCTTAGCGTGAGCAATGACCTGGTGTAGATTGTACTAACGTGTTAGTAGACCTAACCTCTGTTTTGCGTGAGCAATGACCTGGTTAGGATTACTAACGTGCTTGCAGATCGTTGTATATTATTATAAGCCTAAAAGATGCCAAAGTGCACACTAAAAGAGACCCTCTAGTGTCCAAAACCCTTCAGCCTTGACTTGTGATGATACTTATGTGTTTGAGGGAAGGTTAACACCTGACTGAAAAAATGCCTCTAAGTTGAAATCAGATGAGTCTGTGTATATTATACCCATCTTTTATGATCTGTTCTTTTCTTTTCTCAACCAAGTTTGGAGAAATGTTTGAAGACCTTGGATATGGATTGTGAAAATATGTGGTAGGGAATGTGTGTGCTTGATAGACTACATGTTAAATTACCTGGGATTTGTGTGTGGCAGTCTAATGTTCATAATTAATGAACCTAAAAGATAAAATAAGTGACAAACAGCCAGGAAAATGTGGAACATGATTTTAAGGTGGACCAATATGCCGGCAATCACCTGGACATGCTCAAGTAATGTGGTCTAAAAACGTTCTTCAGTTCTAAGGAAGCCGGTTTGATCCCTATGAACCACCTCAGAACAGGTTTGGTGTTTTGTGTGTCTCTAAATTATTTATATATATTGTTGATACATGGTTTCTGATCGTCATGTGAAGTATCAAATACAAGACTAGGACAAGCTAGTTTGCTGTGGTCCGAACTCCTGGCGAACCCAGAGTTCGGATAGGTCCGAACTTGTCCGAACCTGAGGTTTGGACCAGCGGGGTTTAGCATGTATTAATATGTGTCTTGTGTTCAGTTTAGACAACTTCTGGTCTCATTCTACACCTTCTGTGTGTGTTTTCTGTGTGGATTCTCTCACAAGTTTAATAATACAAATTTCATTTGTATTTACATTTTGATCTCTTCTACATCTCATAATCACTAGATTAGCAAACGATCCAACGCTCACGTTATTTCAATTGGTATTAGAGCACTTGGTTCCATTTTCTAATCAAATTGAAGTGATTTTTTTTTTAGTTTTTCTAGAGAAAGGAAGTGGGTTTTTGCAAAATTTCATCAAGTTTCCTCAAATTCGAGAGTTTTTGTGTTAAATTTGATTTCAGAACGTTCCTATTGCACTTTTGTTCACTACTGCTGAAAATCTCATTCAAAAACATCCAAAATCGCAAATTTTAGATAAAATACGATTTCGTTCGTCTGAGTTCGGAGCATGTATTTTTAGTTCTTCTCAAGAACACACAGTTTGGACAAATAACTGCTCCGAACACACAGTTCGGACAAATAACTGCTCCGAACACACGGTTCGGACAAATAACTGCTCCGAACACACAGTTCGGATATAGTTCGGACATAGTTCGGACAGAGTTCGGACAAGGTTCGGAGAGAGTTCGGATATGCTTAGTTCGGACGAGGTCGGACGAGCTCGACCCCAGCCAAGGGCTCTGCCCCTTGGACCCCGCCAGGGGCTGCCGCCCCTTGGACCCCGCTTCTCAGGGGCGCTGCCCTCGAACCCCCGTTACGTGGGGATTTCCAAGAAGCTTTTGGGTTTGAAGTTTTTGGGGTGTTAGCTTTCGGTTTTGATAAAGAGTGATTCTAGCGTATTACACTAATTTTTCATAAATTGTTCAACAATGAGTGCATCACAAGTTAGTCCAATGATACCTATACTGATGAAATGGGAAGATTATTATGAATGGAAAGTTGATTTTGAGATTTACATCAACAAACATTTCAGAGATTTTTGGAAGATAATCGATAAACAATTCAAATGGCCTACTGATTCAAGAGGAAATGTAATAATTCATCGATATCTTTCCCTAGAAGAAAAGGCTTATACAGATAATGAAGACAAAGCCAACGACATTATCAAAACAGCTCTTTCAAAAGAGTTATTTTTTGACATCACAGTATATTGGACTGCGAAAGATAAATGGAATGCATGAAAGAAAAAGGTGAGATATGTGCACACATTCAGACCATGAAGGTTGGCTCAGATTCTGTTGATTCAAAATCATATTATTCAGCATCGAGTGGTTTAGAATCAGGAAGTGATAAGTTGTCAGACAAAAAGAGTTGTGATACTGATTTTGATTCTGAAACAGGTTCATGTGTGATATATGATAAAGAAGATGATGGTGATAGTGAAGAAGTTCAGAATGAAAATGCCTTCATATGTCCAAAGTGTGTTAAACTTGCTAAGATTAATGCTGATTTGTTGAAAGAGAAGAAAGTTTTGAGTGAAGAATGTGAAAAATTTAAAGCTGAAGCTCTATATGTAGCTCAAGACTTTGAGAGTTTATTTCAGAAAAGCTATCCTGTTCAGCAGAAGTATGAGAAAGCAAATGCCATTGCTATTGAAGCTGCTGATATAGTTTTAGGTCTTCAGGAAGAACTTTCTACACTTCGCGATGCGAATGTGCTTCTTCGAGATAAGAATGAAGTTCTAACAAAGGATGTTGGGATCCTTAAGAAGAAGTGGGAAACTGTAACGGAAGAAGTTTTAGCTGAATGTGAGATTAGAAAGCGACAGCATTATGAATATAATGATTTGAATGAAAAGTTCATTAAGTCACAGAAAGATTTGTTTGAAGCTCAGCATAAGATTTCAGAATCAAAGTTGGAGATTTTGGAATTAGAAAGGCAAGTGAAGAATTGCAATCTCTCGCCTATATTTCTGAATTTCTTATACAAACAGGATCGAAGCAATGATAGTTCCAAGAAGGATGATATTCACAAGGTCCCTCATCCAGTGGATTTATCTGAATTTTCATCTGCTCCTCTGGATCCAAAGGCAAAATTGCATGATTACTCCAAGTTTGCCACTCTACCAAAGAAGAAAGACACCAAATCGAAGAAAAAGTCGAAGTTGTTGGGTGAAGCTCCAAAATTTGATTCGAAGTCTACATTTTTGGAAAATGAAAATATATGTGAAAAGGTTGCTTCGAATACTTCCTTCGCAATAGAAGAAGAAAAAGCTTTGATTCAAAAGAATAAATTGAAAGACATTAAAGCCAAATTCACTAGAGAAGCTAAGGGAAGAGAAGCTTCTGTTCTGCTTCAAGTTCAAATAAGGTTCCAGGATACAAAAACAAAGGTTTGGGTTTTGAGATCAAGGAAGTACCGTTTCAAGTCCAACAACAAAAGAAGAAAGAAAAAGGTCCGAAAGAAAAGGTTCCAAAGAAATTATCTCCTCCGAAGCAACAATCTTATTATTCTGGAGGGTCATCATCGTCCAGAAGTCCATCTCCTAGGTATGATTCTTTTGATAATTTCTTCGATTCATTTGCTTCTGATAATGTTTTTGGTTACTATGATTCTCCTGCTATATATCACAGTTGGAAACCAAAGAATTTTGCAAAAGTTATCCCACAACTTCGTGAACGAATTTGTTATGCATGTCGTCGATCTGGACATATGGCTGCCAATTGTCCGACGACTGCATACGTTCACAACAATGCAAAATATGTGGATAATAATGGTAAAATTTTTGATGAACCATGGTCCCCAACGTACAAACCAACCAGTAAGTCGTTTTGGACCAAACCACAAACGCCGGTTGAAAATTTTTCAGGTTTTGATTCAAAAATTTCATCATCAATGATCTGGAGACCAAAAGTTGTTTCCAAGGCCAACACAGACTATGTGGAAGACACCGGGCGACCCGATGTTGTTAAATCTGGTCGATCCCAAAGCATCTAATGTTTTAATTGGTGAAAGCAGGTATTTCAAGAAGATCTTTTAGTGATTGGAAAATTGCTGATTGTGGAATATCTGTGCTAACTTAAACTGAATTTCAAAATCAATTTTCGTTTTCAAAGTGCTACACTGAAAGTATTCGTGTTGGTTGATCAATTTTTCATTTGTTTTTCACTCCGTCTCATTCTCAGGGGGAGTTTGTTTTTGCAAAAATACAAAAATAGTGTGTTGTTTTTCAAATAGTAAAAATGAAAATCTATAAATAGAGTGGTCATTTTTAGGGGGAGAAACTTGAAAAAGACAAAAACATTGAAAAATTTGAAAAAGACAAAAATATTGAAAAATGCAAAAAGTCAAAAACATTGAAAAATGAGAAATTGTATCTGACATGTTTGGGAAATGATGGTACATTGGCTGACATTGTCTGACTCATGGATAAAGAAGATGAAAAATCCATAAGACCATTTGATCGATGTGTAAGGTAGGCTCGGCAAATCAGAAAGTATACAAATGTGATATACACTAAATCTGATGTTTGACCTAGTGGACAACATCTTGATACATATCTCATGATATATCAAGAAAAAAGATATGTGAAGAATTACATGAGAAGTCATTGTGTATACATGTGTTCATTTTGCAAAGATTTAACCTTGTTTGATTTTCTTTATTTTGTCAAACGATCGGACTTTCTCTGCGTATCGAAAGATCGACCTGATTGTTGTTCGTTTGACGTTCTGCTTTACTTTCTTTGGTGTTTCGTATAACTCATCGGACTTTCTCTGCGTGTACGGGAGTACCGACCTGATTGTTGTTGAGTTATACAATTTCAACTTGTTTTATTTTCTTATTTTGTTAAATCCGAGGCCTTATCTGCGTATCGAAAGATCGACTTTAAGGTAGACGATTTAACGTTCTTATTTCTTTTTGCATGGAACACAGTTGACTACATCATGGTTACAATCATTATGTGATTAAAATCACAAATGAAATCACAAAATGTGATAAGCAAAAGCATATCTGAGTATGTTTGATAGTGTGGGGTACACAGGTCAATGCAAACTTAATCAATACCTTAACATATCCAGATGTTATGAGTATGATTATGCCAGAGTTTAAAGTATGACCAATATGATCCCAAGTTGTGATATTTCTCACAAAAGACAAAAATAGTGTCTGGTTCCGTATTGCATTTACTATTCTTATCAGAAAATAACAAAAAGATTTTAGGTGTGTTTTGATATAAAATTTCTTAAAGCCAAAAAGATTTTGTTTCTTGTTTGTTTTCGATTGATCAACATGTAATACAAAATCAATTTTCAAAATCAAAATATCTTGGAGTCTCGAAGAGACATTTTGCACCAAGATTATTTATGTTGGCAGGTTGCTAAGTGGGAAGAGAACTTCACAACTTCAAGTCTTCTGAAGTTTGTTGATAAAGAGATTACACAAGATGCAATATCAAGTATTCAAGATTGAACTCATCGTCAAGTTCGACGAAGAGTTTGATTCAAGATACAAGATACAAGTTTTAGAAGGAAGATGATATTGCACATGCCGAGGGGGAGTTTGTTTATACATGGTTTCTGATCGTCATGTGAAGTATCGAATACAAGACTAGGACAAGCTAGTTTGTTGTGGTCTGAACTCCTGGCGAACCCAGAGTTCGGACAGGTCCGAACTTGTCCGAACCCGAGGTTCAGACCAGCGGGGTTTAGCATGTATAAATATGTGTCTTGTGTTCAGTTTAGACAACTTCTGGTCTCATTCTACACCTTCTGTGTGTGTTTTCTGTGTGGATTCTCTCACAAGTTTAATAATACAAATTTCATTTGTATTTACATTTTGATCTCTTTAACATCTCATAATCACTAGATTAGCAAACGATTCATCGCTCACGCTATTTCAATATTTTTTATTTTTTTATAGTTTGTTGTTTGGTTCGGCTCAGTCAAGATTTTCTCATGCTCGGTCTGAGGGGAAGCATTGAAAAGAATAATAATAATTGAAGGGGTCTTATTATCAGTTTTTTTTTAAAGGGGGTCAAGGGGCTGAAAATGCATTTTACATTTGTTTGGAAAGGTTTGAGGTTGTTTTTTAAATCTTGGACATTGTTAAGGGGGGCAAAATGGTAAAATTTGAATTTGGATAAAAGAAAAGGGGAGGAGAATCTCGGTTCCTACTCTACCCTAATCTCTCCGCCTCCCTTCACCGCCCAAACACCACCGATCACACACCATCTACTCCGTCGCACACCACCACCGTTTGCCGTCATCCTCTCAGCGGCCCACCACCACTGAGTGTCACCAACTGTCACCCGCCCCTCACTAACCTCTGCCGACTTCATCCACCTAGGTCACTGCACACCGCCGCAACCCTTCCTTGCTCCTCGATCGGTCGGAGTTTTTGTGAAAATCTTCAAGATCTCTTGCTTTATTTCTCTGATTTAAGGTTGCTTGAAGTTGATTTTTGGAAAAAAAAAACTTGAGCTTTATGTTAAACTTGCAGGTTTCAGTGGAGAAGATGACCGGTTTTCGATCGAACTGGATCGAAAACCACCCGCTGAATCGAATTATGATACTTTCATGGGTTCGGTGACCATTTTCTTTAGGTTCGGTTCAGAAAAAATCAAATATATACTATAACGTAAAAAAAAATAATGGGTGTCTAACGACCCCCAAAGCTTGGCCTTGGGTTCGCTACTGAGAATTTACTTATCACGTTTATATTCAGTTTATTCTACACACGAGTTACAAACCTAATTTATTTTTTCATAACTCTGCTCATTCGATGCTCGACTCGTTAAAAAACCGAAATGAGTCGAGCCGCTCGGCTCACTTATAATCAAACTGAAATCGAACACGCGGATTTGCAAGTTATTTCCAATCACGCAGCCCCGGTTAAGAGTGTTAACTGTTTAATACATGCAAAACCCTAACTCGCCACCAAATCAGAAGTTACCACCGTTTTGAATAAACCCTCGGCCAATCCCCACCGTAGGAGGCCTGGTTCTGACCGGATCGAGAACCGATGGATCGAGTTCCTCTTGAGCTAAACTGGATCGTAAACCGGAACTTGGATCAAAAATGTTGAACCGGTTTACGATGGACTCAATCGAAATCCAGTATTTCGATCGAGATCCAAAGCATGGATCGAAAACCAAAAGTGATGGAAAACCTAATCGAAATCATATTTGCTTGGATCGAAAACCAAATCGAAATCCTTAAGTGCTTTCAAAATATCTTGGTTGATTTGAAACTTGGATCAAATTTCTTTGATGTGAATCTTTTCATTAACAAAACGTGTTTGTGAGTCTGGTTTTCGATCAAATCACAAAGAGGATGATTTTTCGATTGTGTGAATGATCTTTTAAGATTAATTGAGTGTTGATGCCACATGTATCTAAAACTGATAATTGTTTTGCAGCAATGGATCTACTATTTGCTTCTGATCACAACCAAACTGCATACTTGGGTGACCCACCGGAGATTGTTAAAGATGTTTTCAAGTCACTAATCGTTGGTCTAAACGTTTGCAAAATTTCTTATGCTTTAAGAGAGGAGGTAGAACTTGATGAACAGATGCTCAGAGAAGTCTGGGATACTGCAAGTACTAACAGCATCCAGACTGAGATTCGAGCACGTATTCAGAATACCAACATTCTTGTAAATGAGTCTGTGATTAAATACTCTACAGAAGTTATTAAAGATGGACTGGATGTGATGGCCTGTGAAGGTGTTAAGTTTCCACCAATTATGAAGAAGTTGGCTGCCTGGCTATTGGAGAGCCCTAGCACGTTATTTTTAGATGTGTTTTATCGGAAAACAAACCTCGACAGATCAGTTAAATGAACTGCATGGAACTGGTTTTGTTGCCTTGGCTCTGGATTGGGAATTTAATTTCTCAAAGATGTTGTTGATGGATTGGGTCAGGAATGTGACTGGAGATCGTGCGAAACGGTTCATCATGACTCCAAGATTTGTGCAAATGATTGCTAATGCAAAGTACCCAAGTATTGAAAGAAGAGTTGATAGGTTCGAGCTGAAGCCTATGACCTGTAATGTTTTCAATCTATTGAAGACATCTAGATCTGGGAAGCTGGTATTTGAAGGAAGGAAAGAATTTGTGAAGCTGGGTGCCTTTCCAGAAACAGAAGGTGTTGAACCCACAATAAATGCAAGTGTTGCAGATGATCAAGAGGGACCATCAAATGTGCATGAAACTGTGGATAGACAATCGTCTGAGTCTTATTTTGATATGTATGAAGATGTGAATGTTGTGCCGGAAATTATATTGTCTGATGTTGAAGCTGAGGAAATAGATGATTATGTTCCTCTTGTGACTAAAAGACGAAGTGGAAATTTGAATCCTCCCTCAGAAGATCCTCAGAGTGTCTCAAGTTCTTAAAATATTGAGAGCTCAAGCCAAAGCCCACCTAAAAAACAGCTGAATATTTGATTCAAAGCATCCCGTTCAAGTGTTGTACTTTGTGGATCAGGTACATCATCTACAGCTAATCCAACTGAAGAAGCTGTTGAAGTGATTGAAGGTCAGGAAAGTATACAGACAGAAGTTCATCCAAATGTATGCCCTGAAAATGTTGTTAGTGACAGTCTGGACAAAGGAAAGAGGTTCATGTTGCTAGATGATGCTACTGATAGTGAGAAAATAAAGTTTTTGCTGAAGGAGGATGAAAGCAAGAGTAGAAAGATCACTGATATGATGGCTTCTGAGGTTAGCTAGTCTTTGAAAATTCATTATCTAACAGGTGAAGTTGAAGCTGGAAAGACTCAAATTGCCATGCTACGTACGAAATTTGATGAATGTAATGCTAATCTTGGATATCTGACCTCTTTATTTTTTAGATTTACAAAGAATAAGTCAGTAGCCACCTCAAATGAAGAAAATGATAAAGATGATGGAGCTAGTGGTTCAAGAGATTTTGAAGGATTGTGTGATCCTGGAAATGTTGATAGTATGGAAGATATAGCAAAAGAGCTTGCTGCAAGTGGTTCTGGAAATCTAAAAGACACTGATTTGGAGACTATATTGGATGATGTGAGTGATGATCTGGTCACTGTTCCTACAGAAGGAAGTAGTGCTCCAAAGACAGTTGTATCTCATAGGCCAGTTGATACTGCAAACTGGTTTAGAGAATTGATTGCTCCACCTCAAAGATATTCTCTAAGACTCGGAGTAAGTGAGTTTGATAAATCTAGGAATCGAGACGGGGTATGTGCTTGGATTTATGATGCTGATAAAGAATTGCATGCTGTAATCAGAAAAGGTCATGCCCCAGTGGAGTATTATAACAACATTAATTACTTTCATTCCTGGACAAAGGTGGACATAAATGCCTTGCTTAATGCACCTTTCATCAATCGAAGACAAAGTAGAGATGCTGCCTAGTCTCGTCTTGTTAAGGAGAAGGATCCTGTGACAGGTGAGATTCGAAAGGTAGTAGTCTGGCCTCCTACACGGAAAGAGAAAGTTGTTCCATTGGGCGACCGATTTCCAGAAGGATCACTATCTTCATTTATTGGATGGCACTATGACCCATCAACTGCAGAAGCAGTGATTGTCTGTCCAGACTGGGAATTTCGTTTGTATGACACTCAAGATCTATTGAGATTTGAAGAGAAGGATATCAAGACGCTTGCTCAGAAGACTATTCAGAGAGTGACTTTGTACAAAGAATATGATCTTCGTGTGGATGTATTTAGAGCTGCTGCAGAGAAAATTGTTGAATATGAGATCTACAAGAAGCCCGGAATAGTTTCATTTCATTTGAGTTTACCTTGAAGTCTTAATGGTACAAGCCTAGGGAAAGATTGTAGGGAAATATATTTTCAGGCTTGTACATTAGACTTATTTTGTTTAGTTATTAGTTTTGGGCTTGGTATTGGGTATGTTAGGGTTTACGATTTGGGCTTGGTTAACTTGTCATGTGAGTCTCGTTTTGTATATAAACCGAATCACTTGATGTGATTCGGTTAGACCTTTTGATCGAGATTTTGGGAGAAGGTGCTAGAGGATTACGATGTGGTTATCTATTGCTTGTAATCATACAATCACTTTGATCAATAGTAAGTATTTTCTTTGGTGTTTGTTTGATTATTATTCATTACATCGTTTTCTTCTACTTGACACATACTAAACCGGATTCCGCACGGTTTAGTGTGAAGATATCGTGTAACGTTCAAGGATTCTGGACATACACAACCTGTGAGAAGAAAACTTTTGAAAATCTTCGGGTGAACTTCAACCGGAAAAATGCCTTGTAAATTGTGTGGAAATTTTTTTTAGAACAATTCTTCCAAGCGGAAAAATTATCCACTTGAACTTCAAACGGAAAAAATTAGGTTTTTAAAATAAAGGAGAAAATGGGTTCCGCTTGAACTTCCGGTTCAACAAGTCAAAATTACTTTTCATTAAATTACCTGAAAGGCATAGCTTTTTAAGCGGATACACATTTAATTACCCATTGAATTTTTAACCATTAAATATCCGAGGTTTCAGTAAATATCCTTTTGGATAATGTCATGCTTTAACATGTTGTACCGTATAACCCATAAAGCACCAGTCACGTCAGTTAATGAACAATTGGTTCAACACCTCTCTCCTCCACGTCACCGACGGAAAAGGTAAAAAGCCCTAAATTACCATCACTTCCCCATTTCTCTCAAACCCCACTCCGAAATTACTCCCAAACTCTCCCAATAACTTCCCAAAGATCGTCAATTCTCTCAAAATCCTGCAACAACAATGGCTCCGAAGGCGAGTACGAGTGGCAAGAAGCCGGCCAGTGACTCAAGGTTCCCTGTGGAACACAACCTGGTGGCTTACCTGAAAGCACCCAGTAAGACCAACATCTACAGCGGAATGATCGACTTCCTTAAAAATAGTCATCTTCATCACGCGCTTGACGGTTGAAGCGGTGATATTTGAAGAAATCATGGAAGAATTTTGGTCGCATGCTAGGGTTCCTGAAAGCGATGATGGTGGTGAAAAGATTGTGTCGGCTGTTCAGGGCACAATAGTGGAAATCGATGAAGCCAAAATCAGAAAGGTGTTAAAATTAAGGGATGAAGACGGTTATGTGTTTGTTAAATCTTCTGTTTACCTACCTCTTTTTAGAGACATTGGCTACGGTGGTTCAATGAAAAGAAAAACCATACAGAAGGGGCAACTGCCTTACAAGTGGAGATTCTTGGCCCATACCCTTCTGGTTTGCCTAACTCCCAAGAAAGGCGGCTTTGATGAGCTTGCTGCTGAGCAGGCCTCAACATTCTTTGGTGTGGTCAAAGGTCAAAACTTTAATTTCTCTAAATAGATTTTTAGGGGTCTTAAAACAAACATTTCACCAGACTATGTCTATTTATACCTAAGGTTTTTAACTTGTATTCTCAGAGAAGAATACCCCCAAATTGTTTTGGGTGGTACAATTTTGCAACCAAAACTTCTCAATGAGAAAACTTTCTCAAATTTAGCCTTAAACAAGTCTGTTTTTCTTGGAAGGGATACTGACCATCCCCTGCCAATTCCAAGGCAGTTTCCTAATGAACCTACTCAAGCTGAGGTTCAGACGGAAACTGTGGCAGCAACTGAGCAACCTGCTCAAGATGACAGGACTACTAACCGAGTAGCTCCTGATCCCACATCTGTCCTTGCTTCCTCTACCATTAAAACCTATCATTCCAAAAAGAGGAAAGCTTCCACTAAAACCACCACTGCCACCTCCTCATCTGAAACCCCTCCTGTCATTTTCAAAAGACGGAGAAATGTGGTCATTAGGTCTCCCTCCACCTACTACCACCAACCAACCTGAAGCTTCAAACACCACGAAAGGAAAAATGCCCAAGCGGAAACTGGTAAAAGTGGGATATTCTCTTAGGGATGAACCTTCTTCTGAGGGGGAGTCATTAGAAACTGATGTACCATCCCCATCCTTAAGGTTCTCACCCCCGCAACCCCTATCACCTAGGAGTGACAGTGCACCCATTTCCGGTCCAAATGAGGGTGTTATTAACTCACCCACCTCATTACATGAGAACATTCTGATGGACCTGGACCCTGTTGCACGGAACCCCCACTCCTCACTGGAGGTGAATCTCAGGAGTTTAGAAGAGATTCATGCAGAGAGGGATGCTGCTGCTCATGTGTCCCCACTGGGCCTTGATGTCAGCAGTAACATAAATAAGACCCAAACTGCGGCAATCTTCTCTGAATCAGCACCCACGGGTCCTTCATTGGAACCAAGGGCCGCTGACACAGTTGAAGAGAATACCAGGTGCCATGAAGCCTTGGGTACCACAGTTGATCAATCTCGGATTGATAACTTGGTTATGTCCAGGGATACTGGAAAAATGCCAGTTGAGGACAGCTATACACTACCCGAATTGACGAAACTGTACCTTAATCTCCAAACACAGGTTGATCACTTGAACTCAACTGTTGCTACTTTGGTGAAGGCTGCTCATACTGATGCTGAGGCAGGTACTTCAAACCCTAACAGAGAAGCAGATGAAGCTGAGACTGTCAAATTGGGGGAAAAGTTGACTTCAACACCTGTTATTCTTGAAATTGAAGAAACTGATAGGATTTCGTCTGAACTTAGAGCCACAACTTGCAAGAAAATTGGTGTCAAGCCCTTCACTGTGGAAGAAAGTTGGATGAAGAGCAGTCAACTGATTGTTATCTCTGCTTTTGAAGACCCCAGCCTCACTGAGTTAGTTCAATCTTCAATGTTGATTGCTGGTGCTCTCCTAGAGCATATCAACATGAGCACTAGGCTACTAAAAGATGCTATCTTTCTGGCTGAAAAAGCTAGTAATCAATCTGAACATAATATTGCTTCTACCAGCAAGGCAACAACTAAAATTGAAGACAGTACTAACACTATTGATGTGGCAACTATGACTGCGGGAGAAGATGAGAACCTGATCGGTGAAGAAGAAGGAACCGAGGTGTTAGAGCTGACAGATAAAGAACCTGAAGTCACCAAACCTCAGGTGGTGACTGAAGGTCTACAAACAGTTCAACCAGAAGTTCAACCGGAAGCTAAAACCCAGGTTAAAGTTATTCAAATTACTAAAGACACTCCTAATCCAACATACGGCCCTGGTCAATCAATTTTTGGGTCTGATCAACCACCTATGGTTTAACCGGAAGAACTGTTGAGTGAAGAGGCTGAAGACATAGCAGAAACTTTAATAGCTATGAGGAGTAAAGAGCCAGTTCAAGCTGAAGAGCCAGTTAAACCTACAACTTCAGAACCATTCAGCAGGTTTTTCAAACTCCTGAACTAGAGGCTATAAACAAAATGGTGGAAGATTCCATACTGATTGCTGAAGATGAGAGGCTGGCAAAAGAGCTTCAAGAGGAATTGGATTTGTTCTCACAAGTTGGTGTTGTTGAAAGTTTATTGGAAGAAGCTAAGCAAAGGTCCTTCAACTGGAGACTGAGGGAATACAACCTGGATGCAATAACTAATGCTTAAAGGCAAAGGCTAATTACAATTGCCTCTCAGATGCCTACCAAATTGGTAAAGAATGATGAGAACTACCTACTGTTAAAGAAGGTAAAAAGGGTCCTGGTTGTCAGAAACTTGAAATCAGAGGAAGAGGTTGATCAGATGAAAGTTAGGAGTTATGCCAATTAATTGACTCAATTTTTCATGAACTCAAAGGAGATCTAGCTGTTGTGAACCCAAAGCTGGTGCTGCCTTCACCTTCAGAATTCACAACAGGTATGGCAACTAACTTAAATGTTAAACCAGAATTCACTGATGATGTAGATATCTTACCTCCACCTTCCTTCATCTATAACCCAAGCCCTACACCTACAACAGTTCCATTAATCCTACAGTCACTTGCCATCATACCCTACAAACCTCCCTCACTATCCAAGAAGGTAGTCACCAAACTTTCAAACCAAAAATATATAACAGAAACTTCATTCCAATTATCCCTTTCAAAAAGAATCATGCTCCCACCATTGACTTTTCAGATATATTCCCACCTACTCCTCCTTCCAGTCCTACACCCGAAGCCAGTAGACCACCAACTCAAACATCCTTGCCTCCACTCACCATCAGAGAACCCACACTTACCAATATTCCTACACCACCTGCCAAATAAACAGAAGTTCAACATGGTCCCTCTTCTCGCTCATCAAAGGGTAAAGCCCCAATTAAAAAGGAATCAGCAGATGAATCCAATGAGGAAAGTACAATGAGAAAGAGGAGACTGATGCATCACAAAAGAAAGAAAGAACAAAGGCCCATGAAGAAAGGTCCCCCAAGGAAAAACAAAATTGTTGGATGGACAGTAAATGAAGACAACTTTGACTTCAAATTTTAACTCCTGAACGGCACTTCTAGAGTGGTCAATGCACAGCTTGCCACCAGAATGCTTGACATCTTCCAACTGACAGACATTTATGCCAAACTGAGAGACATCATGAGTCCTACCAGAGCAGAGCTCCTACTGAGAATGAGCATAGAAACCAAAGTGCTCGAGCATGGAATGCCTTCTGAAGCTTAGGGAGATGATGATATTGAAGAAGTGTCTAACAGTCCGATAAAATTAGTTATCTGGGAAGAAGAAGAAAAGCTATTTTATGTGCACAGGGCAGATAGCTCATTCACCACTCATGAAGCAATCAATGTTCAAGAACAATGGTCTGAACGAGATTGGGATGATCTTAAACATGTGAAGGTCACCATGACTAACATGAATGTTCTTTCGAAGGATGTGAATGCAGGTATCAAATCCTTTGACAAGTAAGTCAAGGAGATGATAATTTTTGGGTACAAGTTAGTTTTTGAAGATAGACTTTGAAGTTGAAGAATAATTTGACAGTATCAGCTTAGGGAGAGATTGTAAGGAATATCGCTTTGGAGATTTCCGGCTGAAAACCAGTTTTGATGTTTTCTGGCTGAAGTTGAAGTTCAAGCGGAAGTCTCAACTTCAAGCGGAACCGGCAGTTCAAGTGGAAGAAGCATTCTGAAAACGAATATTCCGGGTGAACTCGATTATCCACTAGATAAAGACTTCAACCGGACTTTTCCTAAGATGTCTTTTCAGTAGTCCAATCCTGCAAAAGCTTCTCGATTGCTTCCAAATCTATCAAAGCCGCTCTCCTAAAATAGGTTGTTGCTGTCAACACTCAAGATATTCCGATTGTCGAAGTTTATTCATTTGGTAGTTTGTATTTGACTTTGTAGTTAACGGTTTAGATTAAATCGTTCGAGATCAATGGCTGTCAATGATCTCATCTGCACTATATATAGCATTAGTTAGCTCTAGTTTACACACGGTTCTTGATCACCTTGTAATAGTGTAACTTTGAGTTAATGCAAATAGTGCCGAGTATTTCTTACTTTGATGTTACTATACTTATGCAAATCAAACACTACCTAATACAAGAGAACTAAAATCAGCTCAAGTAAAGTGAAATATAACTTTAATTTTGCAGGGTTATATTTACAAGTAAAGGGTTCTTGTTTAGTTAAAGACTAACTAATTTTCGATCCTACACATTCACTGAGACGAAAATCTTATCATGGCAAACTCTCCTAAGGAACATCTTGAGGCTTTTTGGAAATTTGTATGTCCTTAACCGACCCATCCCGAGCTTGTTGTCTTACTTACTAAATGGCCGCTCGTGGATGGAAATCTAAAAGCACAGTGATGACTCTCGGGAAGTCACTGAGCTGATGTTTTCTAGCATGACACCGGATTTTTGGTATAAGTTTACTGACATGGGAGCGTATAAGATCATGAGAAAACTGAAAGATTTATTTGAGTTGAGTCAGAGAGGTGAACGATGTAGAGAACTTCAACATTTTGTGAACTGTGCTATGTCGCCTAATTCCTCTGCATATGATCATGTCATTATGATGAAGGGGTATCGCGACAGACTGATCGACCTCGGCTACTCCACTCCTGAGGGCATGGATTTAGATGTAGTCCTTATATCTTTACCCGAGCATTATCGCATGCATGCGATTAATTGCTCGGCTCAGACTTTAGATGAGGTTCTGACATTGTTTCCAAATGTCAAGATCAGGACCACGCCGGTTGTGCTTAGAGTTGCTGATACAAGTATAACCAAGTCCAAGAACAAAGTTAAAGAGACCAAGGGCGAGAAACCATTGGCGCCTCCTCCTCAGGAACGTCAATGCTTTGAATGTAATCAGATGGGCCACTGGAAACGCAACTACCCCATCTACCTGGCTAAGATCAAGATGACTAGAAACTCCGGCAAGGGTTCCTCATCAGGTATGTCAATAAATGTTATTGAACTTTTTAATGTTTCCTCCGATACATGGGTATTTGATTGTAACATCCATATGTTTCAAAAACTCAGAAACTCGACCAACATCAAGATCCAAGGTTTAAGCCCAATTATCAACAGCATGAATGTTGGATTACTCTATTCCATATGATAATACTCTGAAAATGATGAACGTGAACGAAAACCGCGTGCAAAACCGAGTTATAACGAAGCAGGGATCGCGAAAACAAGTTTGATGTTTGTAGGTGAGTTGCTAGTCGCGAATTTCGTCCCACATTGCTCAACCAGCGAAATTTTCATTCCTTATACACCTATAAATACATCGTTTTGGTCCCTTATAATTTCCAACTCCTAGTTTGAGTATAAACAAGTGGAATAACCAAATTTTGGTGGTTCCACAAGTACAATACCCCTTCAGATGTCGTGCTTAGTAGTTTTTATGCTCTCGGCGAGGAGGTGCTACCCTTCAAGCTCGTCTCATTTGAAAAGCTTATTTGAGGTAATTCTTCTTCTTTTTCTTTCTTTGTTTCCTTTCTTTCTTTCCTTTCGTTATTCGTTTATTTATCGCTTTATTAGTTTAATTAGTTTAGTTTAGGTTCTTAGTTAGGTGCTTTAGGCTCGTTTAGGTAGCCTTGCTAAGGCTCGTTTTTAGAACGCCTAGCATTGTTAAGGTTTGTCCTTTGGACGGCCTAGCTTTGCAAAGTCACGTTATTAGCACGTGTTGCCTTGCTTAGGCTGATTTAGGCTTACTGTAGCCCTTATAGAGGCTCGTTTGGCCTAACGAGTCTAAACTATCATGTCTAGTTTCATCTATATTCTTCTGATCCAAAAGTCAACATTTTTATGCATGAAAATATTGGGGATTAAGGCTTGTTCTCCACAAATCAACAATTAAAACTAATTCTTAATCACTCTAATATGTAATTCTGGTTTTGAACATAAACTTGTTTTTAAGATTTTCAAATAGATTAGAAATCGATCTCTGTTTAACAACATATTTAGTGATGGTACTTGAGACGCGAATGACATGTAGTAACTGGAAGGGTGAAACCACCGGTAGTTGGGGTCTCTGTCAAAAGGATAAGTGTTCGCATAAATCCAATAGTCGGACCTCGATACTTACCTGGGATGCCCCGATGAGAGTGTCATAACCTATTAGGTCAAAGCATGTCTAGTAACGTTTAAGGTATTGTTACTCTTGAAAGTTAACATTTTTCAAACTTCAATTTATAACATTAAAACTCATCCCCCAAATGCATAAGAGCTTAGAATCCCATATTCCAATATTTATGTTGTCCCCTTCTATTCTTTTAGGAAGAATCTTTAGGACTAATCCTTTCACTTTCACTTTTCGCTTCATGGACTTAACTTCTAATCTAAGTGAGTAATCCTTGCCCCTTTTCTCATTTTTTCATTTTTGGGGTTGCAACATGTATCATATTTCAAAGTTTTGTCTTTCAAGTTTATCATTTATCATGCGTATGCGATCTATGTGTGAATTATGTGTTATGTGACTTCTAGCATGATTTGTCAATGTGTGATTTTCAAAGGATTTCATGTTTATCAAAGGTTTTCATGTTTATCATTGGATGTCAAGTATGTCATGGTTGTCATGTCTGTCATGTCTTTCATTTGGCATAAACATTAACGTAAGGCCTGGGGTAACAAAGATAGATCTATCGGTTGACAACCCACTCAACTTGACCGGTTAGGCGTTGGGTGTTTGGAGCCTATTTCATTATTTCATATAGTCTAACCTGCGGGTGAGGGAATCTTTCATATGTCATTGAGGTTTATTTATGCCTAGTATTTCATGTTGTAATTTTATACTAGCAATTTTGGTTATGCCTAGTCTTTCATGTTGTCAATATCTTCTAGCATGTTATATTTCACTTATTCTATCATATGACACGTAACACATGTTTTTCAAATATATGTTATGTATCAAACTTGTGGTTACTCACCAACTATTTATAGTTGACCCCCTTTATTTTATACATGTTGCAGGCTATGATGTTGATGTTTCAAGATGCTATCACATAGGGCTTTTGGACCTAATTTAATAAAGAAACTGTATTTGTTATCAATATGTGGTGTATTATTTTATTTTTCAATGTTATCAATGAAATTCATTATTTAACTATTGTCACTAAATTAGTTGTCATGAGCTTATGGGCAATCTAATCATGCCCCGATGTTTCCGCTATCGGTTGGGGTGTGACAGATTGGTATCAGAGCCATGGCTATAGGGAATTAGGTTATTAGAAATGGAATGACCTAGACTATCGCCTTAGGTGCCCAAACACGAGAACCTCGTGTATTGCATGCTTCGTTTAGAGACTGCCCTTTTCATGTCTTGTTTTACCTTAGTTAGGATGTATTTCAAGTTTAACACTTATCACACATCATGCACTCGATTTCAGGCTTCCTAGCCTTTTCCTTAGTAATGGTGCCTTACGCGCCATTTTAGGAATTTCATTTTATTGTTTTTTTTCTTTTCTAAATCTCGTCAGGGTTAAGTTCCTTAGTAACGAACATGTAGTAACAGGAAGGGTGAAAGCACTGGTAGTCAGGGTGTCTAATAGATAAGTGTTACCTAGGACATCGTGGCAAGAGTGCCTTAGCCTATTAGGCCAAAGCATGTCATAACAAACGTTTCTAGGAACCATATTAACCCTGATTAGTCGAAGGTTGCAGTTTTCCAATCGGGAAATGAAAACCATTCCATTGATTTTAAACAAGTCAATTGGATTTCGTGTTTTGCATGTGATTCCATGGTATCATGTTTATACTCCAATTTCGATCTATGATATTCTTTTGATATTCAAGATTTCATGGTTAAAACGCCACTTTTCATGATTCCAATGGCATTTTTGAAATTTTCACCATCGACACTTACTTTCACAATTTTACATATTTTTCCCTTCATGTTTTACTCAATTGATTTTCCATATTCAAAACTTTCGTGCTTATTACATCCTAATTCATCCTTGTGATTTCTATTTTACAATTTCATAACGTAGTACGACACTCTTGTGGCGTATCACATCCTACACCATCCAACGATTTACGTTATCGGTTCACAATTCCATTTCGACTCACATTTGAAAATTCAAATAACCCCTGGTTATTTATTTAGTAGCTCGAGTTTCATAATTTTCCGAATACACCCTCGAGGTATTTCATGATGTTTATACAATCAATTTGTTACCCTCACGATTTCACATACTTTTGATTTTTCACAAATCGTCCTTGTATCTCAAATTCATGTCATTCATCATCACCATAAATGTGCTATGGAGTTGATTATCCCATTTTAAGCCAAAACCTCGTGAGTTCATAAAACACTTTGGCATAGTTTCAAAACCTTCATTTCACGATACTCAAGTCGTGTTCGATTATTTGTTTTATCAAATCTTGTTGCCAACCTTTTTAGAGTCAACCCAGCAACCCATTGTTCCAATCATAGCCCAACCTATTGCACCAACGCCCAATAGACACACAAGCGTGGTGATTCACGTAACCCCATAATGTGTGTCCTAGGCTGGCCATTGCAGACAATGCTTCGGTCAAACTAGCCAAACGAGTGCGCATAGCCACGTTTTGATCTCAAGTCAAATTTACCGTTTGAATCCTGCCAGTCGGTTTTTAAGCTTATGATTAAAAAAAATCATTCGTGATTTCATTGTTCGATGTACAATTCAAAACAATTTACATTCATCATTTTAAAACCTATTTATATCACGTATTTTTTTTTCTTTTGAACTCATTTACAGGTGAGTGAGCGCTTGTCGATGGGTTCACAAGTTTACAAGTTTGAATGGTTACGGGATTACATTGCTTATGAGTTAACGCGTTTACCCATTAACGAGCCTACGGACTCACACTTACATGATATCCCGTTTTAGAAAATATTAAATTATTCATTTTTGAACCCCTCCAAAATATAACGTTTTGCACATTTAGGTATACATGTTTAGGAATTTACTCGTTTAGGAAATTATGAGTTTACTAGTCCACATGCTTACGGGATTGTATGTGTGCGAGTTTACGACTTTACAACTTTATGAGTAGATAACTATACATGTTTATTAAATTCGAAAAAAAAAACTCATCCTTTATATTCAAGGTTATATTCCAATCGCAATTACGCGATGTTCCAACTATTTCGCCTTAACATTCATTTTTATCCAAACTTATTTTTTTTACCCTAGCTAACGTCAAATTTGTGTGTATCGCGAATTCAAAGATCGTTCATTTTTCCCGTCGACAATCAACTCTAGGAAATCTATGGCGATAAACCACTCCATGGGTTCTAGCTCATGTCCGACGTTAAAGACCCACAAGTACTTGCATAAGGAGTACATGGCCTGTCTGGTCAGCATTGTGGACGTTCGTGATCAGGAATAGGGAGTCCAAGACATCCTAGTCGTTCGGGACTTCCCTAAAGTGTTTCCGAATACATATTGGGTCTTCCTCCCGTTCGCCAAGACGACTTCCGCATTAACTTACCCGGTACTACTCCTGTTGGCAAGTCACCCTATCGCCTCACACTGTTTTGTGTCAGCCACCTACCTCTAAATCTTTTGTTCCGCAATTACGGCTCCTATTTAGTCTCTTATTGCATTCATGATGACGATATCCCGTATCTATACTACCTATATAGTATGGATACTTCTCAGTTATGATCAAAGTTACCTTTCGAATCCTTGGTTGTGCTTAGCCATAAGCTTCTTTTGGCTAACCAATGACTCTTTTGAAAACACCTTGATTCTCTTGCAGCTCTTACCTGGGTAAATTCGTTATCGCCTTCGTTGGGGATGTTCGAAATTACTCGAATCCTATTTACAAAATTTTCATAAAATTTTCATGAAATTTTCACCCAAGAAATAATCTTTGGGAAGACTCGCATTATTTCACATTTCGATACAAATTGTAATTTTTTTTAATGTTTGAGCTATTCAATGGTTCAAATTTAAAACTGTGGTTTTCCATGCTCGGTGTATGAGTTCCAAACTCGCTTTATTCAATACTTAATGTGTGGACTCAATTTGCAGTTTCTAGTGTTGATCTATGGATTCAAACTCGTGGGTCAACACATGACATGTTTATTCAAAAGTTTATAACTCACATTATTAAAAAAATTGATTGGTGAGTTCGGTTTGCGATTTTCAACTCACAGATGGTGAATTCGGTTGTGATTTTCAACGTTTGGCTTGCGGTATTCAACTCTCGGCTCGCGAATTAAACTCTTGGTTTACAGTTTTCAACTCTCAGCTTGAAGATTTCTATATTTGGTGTGTAGATTCCAACATCCGGTTCAATTCATGTATTTCAAAATTTAAACTTGCGTGTTTCGACCTTCAATTTACGATTTCAAACTTACATGTTTATGCTCAATTGATATTCAACTTTCAAATTCATGTCATTTGATTTAAGTTAATCCATTCATTCGAATCATGCCATTTGATATACCACTTGGAAATCGTTCGCTTATCACGATTAGCCTTTGTGCTATCGTTATCCCATGTTTTCATGATCAAATGTTTTCACTATCTCATGCTTTCATGTTTTCACTACCTCGAGTTTTGATTATCACAAATTTTCATATTTATCATTGCCACATGTTTCCACTATTTCATGCCATAATTATTACACTCTTTCATTATCACATGACCACCTTATCACATGTTTTCAATATTGCATACATGTTTTCAATATCACGTGTTTTCACTATCACACGTTTTACCAATCTTGCTAACCAAGACTCATACGAACTATAACCGTTAATTGTATGTAATACTAGTTAACCATGCGATTGATTTTGGGTCATAGCCATGAAATATGGTCGTATTAGCAAGGAATTTGATTTTTTTTTGGATTTCGTCTAGACCCCGCGCCTCGAGAAAGGTGGACTGGGTGTGAGTTGCGACACATCTAGTTTGCCAGAATTGACGCGTTCTCTTGTTTGAAATCCGACATTTTTTTCAGTTAAATTAATTTCAATTTTGATGGATACATTCACTTACATTGATTTTTAATTAATCATGTTATCACTTTCAAATGGATACATGTTAACCCCTCAACCTCATATTCTATCCTCTGCCTCTCCTCGTTTGGATATCCTAAAGTAGGGGAGACTGTGGCTTTCACTTTACTGATCAAGTCGTTTGGTCAAATCATGCATTCTCGTCTTCGAATCATCTATGATCTTTGATTCTTGACATGGTACTCATTCCATGCATGTATTCGATTAACCATGTCATTATCAAATGTATCACATGTTATATATTTTACGTCCGGATCTTGCGGTGTCAAGTATTCCAATATCAAAACCTTTTCTGTACTTTTGAATTGCGAGAGGGAGTCTCTCCGTAAGTAACTAGCATGCTTTTGAAGTAGCAACGATGTGATGGATTAGCTGCGGTACACCCTATATATAAGCATCGGTGGTGCTTTAAAAGTTAGTGAGTTGTTGGTCATGTGTCAAAATTCGTGTCACAAGTTTATATCATCACTATTTCAAAGGAAACCTTTACAATTAATTTTTTTTAAGTATAAGTGTACTTTTCGGTATAACATTTAATTAGCCTCATTCCTTTTTCCTAAAGTCTCTACAAACTGAATTTCGGGACGAAATTTCCTAAAGTAGGGGAGACTGTAACATCCATATGTTTCAAAAACTCAGAAACTCGACCAACATCAAGATCCAAGGTTTAAGCCAAATTATCAACAGCATGAATGTTGGATTACTCTATTCCATATGATAATACTCTGAAAATGATGAACGTGGGCGAAAACCGCGTGCAAAACCGAGTTACAACGAAGCGGGGATCGCGAAAAAAGTTTGATGTTTGTGGGTGAGTTGCTAGTCGCAAATTTCGTCCCACATTACTCAACCAATGAAATTTTCATTCCTTATACACCTATAAATACATCTTTTAGGTCCCTTATAGTTTCCAACTCCTAGTTTGAGTATAAACAAGTGGAATAACCAAATTTTGGTGGTTCCACAAGTACAATACCCCTTCGGGTGTCGTGCTTAGTAGTTTTTATGCTCTCGGCGAGGAGGTGCTGCCCTTCAAACTCGTCTCGTTTGAAAAGCTTATTTGAGGTAATTCTTCTTCTTTTTCTTTCTTTGTTTCCTTTCTTTCTTTCCTTTCGTTATTCGTTTATTTATCGCTTTATTAGTTTAATTAGTTTAGTTTAGGTTCTTAGTTAGGTGCTTTAGGCTCGTTTAGGTAGCCTTGCTAAGGCTCGTTTTTAGAACGCCTAACATTGTTAAGGTTTGTCCTTTGGACGGCCTAGCTTTGCAAAGGCACGTCATTAGGACGTGTTGCCTTGCTTAGGCCGATTTAGGCTTACTGTAGCCCTTATAGAGGCTCGTTAGGCCTAACGAGTCTAAACTATCATGTCCAATTTCATCTATATTCTTCTGATCCAAAAGTCAACGTTTTTATGCATGAAAAGATTGGGGATTAAGGCTTGTTCTCGACAAATCAACAATTAAAACTAATTCTTAATCATTCTAATATGTAATTCTGGTTTTGAACATAAACTCATTTTTAATATTTTCAAATAGATTATTAACCGCAAGGTAACAAACATGACCTAAGTCAACACGCAGGGAAGGCGGGCAACAAGCTGCGCCGCCAACCCTTTTTGAATAGCAAAACCCAACCGTATAAAAACACCATTCTTCATTCTAGAGGTTGCACTATTCCCGCGCATGACTTTTTGTATCCGGTTCAACATGGCCACCGCCTCTAAGTCAAGATGCCCAAATGTATCGAAGGCGAAAGGAACAAACACATGTTGGTTTTCAATGCAAGCTTTCTCATGTTTGTTAACCTTTCCAGCCGCTGCTCTGGACGCCGCCTGACCCGCTGAGAAGGAGCTGGCCCTCAGACCCACAAGAGGGGAAACCCCTGTTAAATCGACACAAGCGTGTTTCCCGTTCTGCCACCCAAAGACGAGTATGTCGGCCGGCCGGAGAGTTGAACGCCCATCCAGGGGGTCAGATAGGAAGTTAACAGGAGCTTCCTTCCTGGCCGAGATCCCAGCCCGCCTGAAGATGTCAAACAAAACGTCCCGAACCACATCATGTCGATATTTAAAACCCGGGAGCTCTTTGCAATGGACGGTGTGCTCCCCGAACGAATCCAAACATGCCTTGTTGCAGACGGGACATTTCTCATCCAGGGGGAACAGGGGAACCATGAGGCGATACTTGAGAATGGCCCGGTATTCGACATGCGACATGTGCTGCCCCAGCCCGTCAATAGGGAGAGCGTGGAGGAAGTCTTGTGCATGTGGTTGTCGGAGGCATTCCCAAACGGCCTTTTGCCTGACTGTCATCTCAAAAGTTGCTTCCATCTCAAGCGTGGTTTTACCAAAGAGGGCATTCGCCAAAATGTGTTGAGCTTTTGGTGGGGCGGAGTCCTTATTGGTGAAACCGCTCAGATCAAAGCCCGGTAAAATGTCATGAAGACCAGCCAGAGCATTCTCGTAGTCGGGGCTCATACCGCAACCCCCGCACTCCCGTAGAATATGGTCTTGTAGAGTCCAAGTTTGGGCACGCGAAGCCACAAAGGCGTACGACGTCGCCTCTACCGCAGAATAAACCCCAAGACCCCCATGCCGAGTCGGCAAAGAGGCAAGTCGCCATTGCAGGTCCCCAAAGAAGGGACCACCGCACACGACAATGTCCTCGATGGCCGTCCGCAAATCCTTATCGAAACCAACCGCAGCTGCCATCATATGAGTGAGGGGGCAAGTTCGAAGGCCAAAGAGAAGCTTGGCGAGCCCCATGCACGAACGAAGCAGGAGGAGTTCGCATTGTGGGTCGTCAAGGGCAGGGAGGAGGCGCATAAGATTAGCAGCATTAAGGGCCCTCCTCGCAGCCACCCCCTGAATAAATGGGCCATCCCGACTAACAGCCCCCCCAAGGAGCTTCACCCCCTTGGTGGGTCTGCTAATGTCAGCAGGGAAGAGGCCCGGCCGAACTTTCTCACCATCGCAGGAAGGCCAAAAGAGTTCCGTCTTCCAAATATTAAGGGTCAATCCCAACGACGGCCCCCTCTCGTTAATAATCCCGAGGGCCTTAGCAACCTCCCTAGTATCGCCAATAATCGTTCCATCATCAAGGTACCAGGCATGGAGCAGCAGATGACATTTGTCACGGATGTGATGCACAAGCGGGTGAAGGACGAGGGCAAACAGGAGGGGCCCCAAAGGGTCACCCTGCTGAACCCCAGTAGTGGCCCATATATGATCATCCCCCAGGTATAAACGGGCTGGCTGCTCGTATAAGAAATCAACCCAAGGCGAAATGGACGGGCACCTAAGCCTGACCTCACGAAGAAGGGACGACCGATCAACCAGGTTGAAAGCATTGGAGAAATCGACCGTAAGCATAGCGAGCCCTCCATCAAGATGTCGTTCCTCCACGAGGCGGTTAACGCTATGGAGAATAGCTTCAGCGCCACCCGAAACCCCAACCCCAAACTGGAAATCACCGAGGTATTTAGCCATTTCTTTACAAACCCCCTGCATCGCGACCTTGGAGATCAACCGCCTCCAGATAGTGCCAACAGCAATAGGGCGAATCCCATTATCGGGCTTAAGGAGCGGCGTTAGGGGGGCCGAAGCAACAAATTCTGCTAAGCCGACCGGACACCGCCCCGCAAGCCACAAGTTAACGACCATGGTAATAGCGTCAAGGAGATCCCTAGCAGTGACAGACCCTTCCCCGCACAAGCTGTCCATAAGGTGCTGGGCACGCAATCCATCCCTACCACACGACGTCTCCTTAGGGAAGGATTTTATACATTCAAGGACCCGCACCCCACTCGTGACAAGCGGAGGCTCGGAAAAGGGAGCCGAGGGCATGGACGGCGACGGGAGGTGCGGGTGCTTGGCTTCTAGGGCACGCGTGGTCTCGTCGTTGTACGGCGCCACCCCAGAAGAAGAAAGCACCTTAACGGCAGCAGTGAAGTGACCGTCAGCGATTTTCCGGATGCAGCGCTTGACGTTGGGCGGCACATGGTCCCCCTTATCGTCGGAAACAGCGCCTGAATACCTCTTAGCCCCCGTCCCCCCCAGGATTGTCAAGGATACCCTTAATCAACAGTTCAAAACCACCCTCACGCACCCAGGTGGCCAAGGAAGCCATGATGGCCCTGCACTGCAGAGCCTTCCGGTTCCCGGAGCGGCAATCCTGCCGATTCTGAGGTCGGAAAACCTGCAAGGTGCACCGAGGGAGGAGAAGCAGCCGAACCCAGGCGTCATCAGAACAAGGGCGAGCTGCCACTCGAATGAGGGCAAATTTAAGGGCCTGGGAGAAGGCTAATCGACAACTGTGGGGAATGCTTTTGACAGTAGAAACACGGGCCCTAAAGACCCGGTCGAGCAGCCCCATATCCAACGGCAACGAACAAGGATCATTAAGCACATGGGCAGGGGGGGGGGGGACGGCCTTGGGATCCCCAAAATGTGGCAAATGATACCATCACTAGAGGCAGTCAACCGGACAACCTCGTCAGGGTGGTGGCAGCCACGGTTTAAGGCATTAATTTTCATGCACCGCCCACACATCCAGTAACCGCAGCCTTTTAAGGCGTCCTCCATAGCAGAGAAAGCCCCGGCATCAGATGCCAGCGCGTCCCGGATGGTGTCTCGACGCTCATCCGACGAAAGGTGAAAGGTCTTGAGATGCGAGATGAGGCGGGAAATCCCCCTGGAGCAAATAACACTATCGGGGCAGCAGTGGAAGGAACGTAAGGGGCACGGAACGGAACCCCTAGACGGCTCCGAGGAGGAAGCCATAGGAACACACGGTTCAAGAAGAAACGCGAGGAGGAAAAAGTGTTAAGAAAACACCACCGGGAGAACCAACAGAAGGTTGGCAAATCCCGTTTCCCGAAAAGGCAAAATTACACCAACCCCCGCACCTATATAAGATGTTATATAAAATCACATGACACTAAATTTATTAAAGTCATAGCCATCAGAGTTTATGTTAAACTTTCATTATTAATTATGAAAGCATATTGAAGCACAATTGTTTTACCCACATTAGCGGACCACACCAAGCCGGCGGACCAAGGCTAGACCAAACCGGCGGACCAGATTGGCGGACCACAGCCGGACCAGTTCAAACTGGTCCGGCGGACCGTTGGCCGGGCGGCAGCAGCGGGAAGGCAAGGGAGAGAGAAGGAAGTGGGCGGCCGGCAGCGAGGCAGGCGGCGGGTGGAGGAGGAGGGCGGAGGAGGCGAATGGAGGAGAGGAGGAGGGCGGAGAGGAGGAGAGAAGGAGGCGGCAGAATGGGAGGAAGGAAGGAGGAGGCTGTAGAAGGGGAGGAAGGCAACGGCGGCGGGTGGGGGAGGAGGGCGGGTGGGGGAGTTCAGGCAAGGGGCGACAGCAGCGGGAAGGCAGAGGGAGGGAGGAGGAAGGGGGCGGTCGGCCGCGAGGCATGCGGCGGGTGGAGGAGGAGGGGCCGGTGGGTGGAGGAGGAGAGAAGGAGGAGGGGCCGGCCGGTGGAGGAGGAGAGAACTTTTAATCGAGCCGTTTAGTAACTGGAAGGGTGAAACCACCGGTAGTTGGGGTCTCTGTCAAAAGGATAAGTGTTCGCATAAATCCAATAGTCGGACCTCGATACTTACCTGGGATGCCCCGATGAGAGTGTCATAACCTATTAGGTCAAAGCATGTCTAGTAACGTTTAAGGTATTGTTACTCTTGAAAGTTAACATATTTCAAACTTCAATTTATAACATTAAAACTCATCCCCCAAATGCATAAGAGCTTAGAATCCCATATTCCAATATTTATGTTGTCCCCTTCTATTCTTTTAGGATGAATCTTTGGGACTAATCCTTTCACTTTCACTTATCGCTTCGTGGACTTAACTTCTAATCCAAGTGAGTAATCCTTGCCCCTTTTCTCATTTTTTCATTTTTGGGGTTGCAACATGTATCCTATTTCAAAGTGTTGTCTTTCAAGTTTATCATTTATGATGCGTATGCGATCTATGTGTGAATTATGTGTTATGTGACTTCTAGCATGATTTGTCAATGTGTGATTTTCAAAGGATTTCATGTTTATCAAAGGTTTTCATGTTTATCATTGGATGTCATGGTTGTCATGTCTGTCAAGTCTTTCATTTGGCAAAAACATTAACGTAAGGCCTGGGGTAACAAAGATAGATCTATCGGTTGACAACCCACTCAACTTGACCGGTTCGGCGTTGGGTGTTTGGAGCATATTTCATTATTTTATATAGTCTAACCTGCGGATGAGGGAATCTTTCATATGTCATTGAGGTTTGTTTATGCCTAGTATTTCATGTTGTCATTTTATACTAGCAATTTTGGTTATGCCTAGTCTTTCATGTTATCAATATCTTCTAGCATGTTATATTTCACTTATTCTATCATATGACACGTAACGCATGTTTTACAAATATATGTTATGTATCAAACTTGTGGTTACTCACCAACTATTTATAGTTGACCCCCTTTATTTTATACATGTTGCAGGCTATGATGTTGATGTTTCAAGATGCTATCACATAGGGCTTTTGGACCTAGTTTAATAAAGAAATTGTATTTGTTATCAATATGTGGTGTATTGTTTTATTTTTCAATGTTATCAATGAAATTAATTATTTAACTATTGTCACTAAATTAGTTATCATGAGCTTATGGGCAATCTAATCATGCCCCGACGTTTCCGCTATCGGTTGGGGTGTGACATTGATACTAGATGTGGTTATCACATTGTTAATGTTTTGCTGGAACCTGATAAGTGGAAGAAGATAGAGCAAGGTGGAATGGAGCTCATCGTTGATGATGGGAAAAGGGTCCCGATCGTGGCTACTGGAATATATTCTCTTACATGTCTTACTGGCCTTGTAGTTACTTTAGCTAACTGTTTATATGCTCCTGGGTTGTCCAGAAACATTATATCTATCTCTTCCCTGTTTGAACAGGGTTTTAAGAACAAGTTTAATGGAAATTCCATTCTTACCTACTTTAACTATATCTTTTATTTCGAGCTAGACATAGACATGGTATATATGAGATAATTGTTCAAACACACGACCAACTGTATCATGTTTCTAAACGAAACAAAGTTGATAAAGATTCTTCATTTTGGCATCATTGACTAGGCCACATAAGCAAGGCCCGCATCAAGAAGCTACAAACTGCAGGGATTCTCGAAACCACTGATGCAGATTCCTTCGACGAATGCAAATCATGTTTATCTGGAAAATTGACCAAGTCATCCTTCACCCATGTTGGTGAGAGGGCTGAAGGTCTGTTAGGATTAATACACATTGATGTGTGTGGACCCTTTCGGACCAAAACGATAAATTGTGAACACTACTTTGTATCTTTCATAGATGACTATAGCAGATATGCTTACGTCTATCTGATAAAACATAAGAACGAAACTTTTGACAAGTTCAAAGAGTTACAAAACGAAGTAGAGAATCAACTAAGTCAAACTATTAAAATACTTCGATCGAATAGAGGTGGTGAGTATCTTAGCAATAAGTTCCTCGATCATCTCAAGGCTTGTGGAGTTATTTCACAACCCACTCCTCCTAGTTACCCCAGTTAAATAGGCGTTAGTGAAATGAGGAATCAAACATTGTTGAACATAGTTCGATCGATGATGTGTAGGACTACCTTGTCCCACTCCTTTTGGGGTTATGCTCTCTTAACCGCCGCTCGCCTAATAAATCTGGCACCGACCAAGAAAGTGGATAAGACCCCATATGAGATATGGCATAATTCTTCTCCTAAACTTTCTTACCTTAGGGTATGGGGATGCAAAGCTTATGTCAACTAGCGAATCTGACAACAAGCTTTATCCTCGAGGTGAAAAGGTGATTTCCATCGGATACTATTGTAATACCAGCTATTACTTTTACCATCCTGATGGAAACTATGTTTTTATCAAAAGGAAGGGTAAGTTCCTAAGGAATTTCTCAACAGAGGAACGAATATTGATCCAGTGGATCTCGAAGAAATTCGAGAAACACAAAACCCTGATATGGTCGCTATGTCTAACCGACAAATGGTTGCCGCACAATCAGACCAAAACACAAGTGTTCGCAGGAGCGAAAGGACACGCAGGGAACCTGATAGATACCTCGGTCATCTAGAAGCTTCCGATGTCCTGTTAGTAGCAGATTCTAATGACGAACCTATTAATTACAAAGCTGTAGTATCGGATCCTGAATCCAACAAATGGCTTAAAGCCATAAACGTCGAGATGCAATCCATGCGTGATAATCAAGTACGGGACTTAATTGAGCTACCCCTTGGTTCTCAGGCAGTAGGGAGCAAGTGGATCTTTAAATGAAAAACTGACATGCTTGCAAACGTCCAAACCTACAAGCCACGGCTTGTTGCGAAGGGTTTCACTCAAACCCAAGGGGTTGACTATGAAGAAACCTTCTCGCCTGTGGCCATGACAAATCGATCAGGATATTTCTTGCCATAGCCACATACTATGACTATGAGATATGGCAAATGGATGTTAAAACCACATTCCTGAACGGATAACTCATTGAGGTTGTCTATATGGTTTCGCCCGATGGTTTTGTCGATCCAAAATATCCAAATAGGGTTTGCAAGCTGAATAAGTCCTTCTATGGACTTAAACAAGCATCTATAAGGTGGAATCTTCGCTTCGACCAGAAAGTTAAGGAGTTTGGCTTTGCTCAAAACGAAGATGAACCTTGTGTTTTGTCAGGACCGATTCTCACATCAAGAATCCTGACTTTGAGCAAGAACAAGGATCAGATTCAAAAAACTCAAAAAATGAGAATGAAGATGAAGATGAGACGAATCATAGAATAATCAAACATAAGAAAGATAATAATCAAGTCGAATGATTTCATTAATCGAATGATTACAATCAAGAAATCATGAAGAACACACAATCTCTCTCTAGAAAATCCATGACTCACTCTCTCTCTCTAGAATGGAAATCTCACACTCTACAAGAAAATCATCATCTCCACACTCAGAGACTCTCTCTTGTAATGGGCACCCTCACTATATATAGTGAGGGTGACTAACAACAGAAAAACATAACATAACTAAAAATTACAAGAAAGGTAAATAACATAAATTATTAATTAAATCAAAGTTGATTTAATTAATCCGAAGCTTGACTCGCTCGAACCGATCTTCCGTTGACTTTTACGTTGGCCGTTGACCCGAACGGTTGACTTTTCTAGAAAACGGTCTTCGGTCCAAACTGCAAGCCTCGAGCATCACAACCCGCGTCTCTGAATCAATTCACATGGATTCTTCAGTCGAATGCTTCGGTAAACAGATTTGATGGCGTCAGTCACATATATTTTAAGTTCCAACAATTCCCCCTTGACTGATGCTTTCAAATCTGTTCAATTGCTGAAGAATCGCTCTGTCGTACATCTTCAATAAGAAATTGATAAACCGGAGACAATCTGTCGTAGAGATTCCCCCTCTGAATAAGCTTCTTCTGTTCTCATTGCTCCAGTTCGAGATCCAAGTGCTGCCCTCACTCGGTTCACACGGTCGGGTACAATACTGAGAAAATGCTACATCTCGGAGTCAAAACCGCAACAAACCAAATCAGATAAACCAATCAAACACTGAAAATGCTCTAACTCCGGATAATCGACCCGATATCCAAATTCATAATAATTCCTCTTATTTCTCTAAATCTCTCCAAAAACATCAAGTCGGAAGCGTAAAAACAGATGCGGAGAGTCGAACCGTCGCGATCGGTTGCCTAGAGAAACCAGATAAATAATCTTGAAATCGGACAATCTCGCGAAAAACCGGAAGTCGGATGCTGACAGTTGTGAATAATCTGTGTGACTAGGTTGGATGCGAAAATTAAAGATAAGTGTCAAATCTGTGAAAATTTGAGATCCCGAGCGAAAAATGATCATAACCGGAGTCTTCGTAATTTTGGTTGAAGAAAAACGAGCTCGGAATAATATTCCGTGAAGATTTCTGAGTTAACCGGTGAAAACGGCGCGATAAAAAAAAATCCATCAATTTTCGATAAGAAACGGCTCTCCGAGAGATTTAACGAATAAATTCCATAATTAACTGAGATTCCAGTTAATCTGGTTAGCTGACATCAGCTAAAAAATAAAACTGTGAGACATAACGAGAAAGTTTTGTAATTAACCGGATAATAAAGCTAACCCGTCAGTGGTCGATAGCAAACGTTGCGCGTGACGTCAATAAACGAGAACCCCAATAAATACTTAGAATAAATCCATGACCAATAAAATATTTTCGCAATTCCGTTCGGGCGTTATCTCGTAAGTCTCGGAAAAAAAAACCGATAGAAAAAGCCCGCGTATTTAATCGGAAATGCTGAAAATAATTCATTAATGGAATTAAATCCTTAAAGAAAACCATGATCCATGTGAAATTAAATGGACCAATCAGAATTTAGTTTAGAAAGACCATAATCCTCGTCTGATAGATTCAGCCAATCAGAATCAAGGAAAGAAATGATCCAACGGTGTGGAAACATGCGATCCAACGGTCAAAAGGAGTTGATCCGAGTGAAGCTTATTGCAGCCAATCAGAGAGTGCCAGCAAAAAGCTTATGACCGGATTTCTTGAGCCAGGCGGGTCCCACGAGATTCCTTTTTCCCAGCCAATGAGGAGCGACCAGCACTAAAGGAAACAACAGACATATTCTTTCTCCTGGGTCCCACGCGACTCCTCTCCACCAACAGAGAATCGACAATAGGATGAGGGATGTCATGTTTAACTAACAAGGGAGAGAGAAAACATTCTTCTCCAGCCAATCAGTGTCGTCCATGTAGCCAGAGAATTCTCCTTGTTCCTCATAACCTGCGAACCCTAATTCCATCGGAAAAGACCACCGGAATTTCGAAACTTGCCAGAAAAGCGTATTCGACCCATATCTCCATGAAAAATCGACCGTTTTTGACGATTCTTATACCCCTGAACTCGTAGCAACGTGCTCTACAACCTTTAACGATCAAAAACCCTTGAAAACGTCTTGAACGTAGACCCAGAAACCCAAGTCGTTAGATTTGAACGATCTGCCTACCAGGTCGTTAAGACCAAGACCAAGTCGTTAAGACTTAAGGTCAGATCGTTAAGACAGCTTCAAATGAACCCAAATCGTTAAAAACAACAACCTGATCGTTAACCCAGATCGTTTAGAGCCTGATCGTTTAAACAATCTTCAAACGAGTCCAGATCGTTTAGAGCATCTTCAAGCTGAGTCCAGATCGTTAAGACAATCTTCATATCTTCAAGGAAAAACCCAGAAAAATTGAAGAACACTGAAACACCCAGATGTGATTCTGATGGATAAAAAACTGGTGGTAACCAGTGATTGAAGACACAGAGATGATCGAAATACCACTTTGAATCAATTGTGGCCATCAACAAACTCAAAACAGCAACATAATCTCGAATCTATGCCCCAAAATCTAGAAATACCTGAAGAACACCTTAGAACACGCACTACTGTGTGTTTTTCCAGATCTGCCAAAATGGTTGAGATTCAGACGAATCGGATGCTTCCAATGGATCCGGAACGCGTTTTCCATCAAGATTCATGCTTCGTTTCATCCAAATCCATCAACAATAACACCAAAAACACAGAATCAAAGCTCCAAAATCTTCAAAAACCCTAAAAACATGAAGAACTCCACAGTTACGTTTTTTTCAGCTCTGATCATCAATTTCTCCACAGATTTGAAGAAGTAGAACATGAAATATCATCTAGATGAACTCCCAAACATGAAACAATCATCCATATCATCAGAATCCATCCAGAATCATCCAAAAAATAGAAGAAAAGTCTCAAAAATGAGTTTTCTCATCTTCACCCATTCAAGCTCAAAATCCAGATTCGAGTGACCAGATTCATCGTGAGATGAAATCTGATCGGTTACCCGCTCTGATACCATTTGTCAGGACCGATTCTCACATCAAGAATCCTGACTTTGAGCAAGAACAAGGATCAGATTCAAAAAACTCAAAAAATGAGAATGAAGATGAAGATGAGAAGAATCATAGAATAATCAAACATAAGAAAGATAATAATCAAGTCGAATGATTTTATTAATCGAATGATTACAATCAAGAAATCATGAAGAACACACAATCTCTCTCTAGAAAATCCATGACTCACTCTCTCTCTCTAGAATGGAAATCTCACACTCTACAAGAAAATCATCATCTCCACACTCAGAGACTCTCTCTTGTAATGGGCACCCTCACTATATATAGTGAGGGTGACTAACAACAGAAAAACATAACATAACTGAAAATTACAAGAAAGGTAAATAACATACATTATTAATTAAATCAAAGTTGATTTAATTAATCCGAAGCTTGACTCGCTCGAACCGATCTTCCGTTGACTTTTACGTTGACCGTTGACCCGAACGGTTGACTTTTCCAGAAAACGGTCTTCGGTCCAAACTGCAAGCCTCGAGCATCACAACCCGCGTCTCTGAATCAATTCACATGGATTCTTCAGTCGAATGCTTCGGTAAAAAGATTTGATGGCGTCAGTCACATATATTTTAAGTTCCAACATGTTTACAAAAAGGAAAGTGGGAGCACTATATCTTTCCTCATCTTGTATGTGGACGATATACTGATCATAGAAAACAACATCCCCATGCTTAATGAGGTTAAGAAATGGCTTTCGTCTTGTTCGCTATGAAGGATCTTGGAGAAGCCGCTTAAATTCTGGAAATTAAAATTCACGGAGATCGATCAAAGCGGCTCCTGGGTCTCAGTCAAAGTACATACATTGACAAGATTATAGCACGGTTCAACATGAGCAACTCCAAGAAAGGAGTCGTCCCTATGCCAGATGGTGATGTCTTGAACAAATCTCAATCTCCTCAGATGGAGAAGGAGATCAACCAAATGGCTTCGATCCCATTTGCTTCTGCTATAGGTTCAGTTATGTAAGCCATGCTATGCACTCGACTGGATGCCTCATTTGCGTTGAAGTTTACAAGTCGGTACCAACAAATTCATGGTCTAGCTCACTAGACTGATGTGAAGAACATCCTGAAATACCTAAGAAACACTAGTGGACTGCTGGATGAAGAAGTTCATCACCGATCTCGATGTGGTTCCGAGCGTGAAGCAACCAATCGAGATGATGTGTGATAACATAGGCGCTATTGCTCAAGCCAAAGAGCTAATGTCTCACAAGAAGGCCAAGCACATTCTAAGGAAATTTCACTACATAAGAGAAGTAGTTGAAAGAAATGAAATAAAGATATGCAAAGTAGACACATATCAAAACTTAGCTGATCCCTTTACGAAGCCCATGACTCACAAGACTCATGATCGTCACAAAGAGGCGATAGGGCTTTATTAGCTAAAGACATGTTTTGATTTAGTATTTGGGTGTACGAACATATAACAGTTATCTTTACTATTCATATTCCATCGGTAAATGCAATATGGAATTTCATAACTGTGTTCGATGTTAATACGTTTAATCATCCCTGAACAATTTTTGATATTGTTATAAATGTCCGTAGTCGGTTGGGGACGTGGAAACGGCTCTGAAATAAGACTATTCTGATTTTGAACCTTAAAAGGGTTTAACATTCAAGATCACATACCTCATTCAGGAATGATGTTCGACGTAACTCGCATCAAGCAATGCAATCATGGAAGCTTTGTCTGCTTGATTAATGGTATGCTCTAATGTTTCCTTAGACCTAAGACACATACTTGAACTCTCGTTTACTGCAGACTATTCTTTGATTGTAGCCTAACATTGTCGCGTAACTGCCAAAATAGGACTACTTTTGGGAATGGATCTAAAGTTCAGTGGGAGTTGTATGCCTCAAGACGGGACTTCATACTATTGCTTCGGCAATAGATAGACATAATGGCGCCCTCGTTGATTCTAAGTGTAAAGTGTGAGGCCTCACCCAAACTTACTGTGTGTTTGATTGGTTCACTTTGGATCGGAGAACGAGACTATAATTGATGAACCTAATACATGAGAGCCCATGTCTCATTATTCATCTATGTCTAGAACGGAAAGGAACATATGACAACGATTACCATAAGTCCTCTATCTGCTTGCTTTCCAATCAGATATACTTTGGCTGTCGACTTAAAGTGTCGAAACTGGTTGGTGTAGCCATGCATAGCTAGAGTGCCTCTGACTACAACGCTAAAGTGTTGCGATCAGTCCAAGTGGGAGACTGTTGGATATTAGGTGTCCTAACCCGACATTTAACATAACTGACCCGGTTTCGACCCAGAAGAGTTACACCAGAGTCAACGAAATAAATAATTAATTACTTGTTAATTAATTAATTTAAAAGGTTTAAATAAATAAATACTTGTTATTTATTTAATGTAACAAAACAAATAAATTCGTAAAACGGTTTACAAAATTCGACGGAATATTATCTAGTTGTTACCAGACTAACGAACTAGTAATATTGGATTGGGTTTAGTGTGTTGATTGTGTTGGGTTGCGACATGGGCCTAGATTTCCTACAAGCCCATCGTCTAAAATTAAAAGGAAGGGATTAGGGGGTGGAGAACCCTAATCGCGTTTTTGGCTCTCTCCCCTATCCCCTTGTCGTCGTCAACCACGCACCCCCACCTCTCTCTTTCTTGTTCGTCGCAAACCACCACCACCACCATATATGTTGCTTGTTGCCGCTACAATGGTGAAGCATGATCCCTATTTGATCGCTACCGCGTTCAAGCTAGAAACCGTCGCCGTCGCCGCAGAAGACAGGGCTGCGGCATTCGTCGCCACCGCCGCCAAGGACGTCGTCGCCGTCGACTTTTCGGCGAGGACCACCGTGACGTGGTTCTCGCTTTACCCACGCCACTGAGGCCTTTTTTGAGCTGTCACGTGCCGCCACCGTCCAATCCGGTGAAAGTCCCAAGTGGCCGGTGCCACTTTATACCGCCGCCGTTGCGCCACTTGCTCCATCGCATCCACACACGGTGGGCAAAATCGATGTGACGTCGGTTTCCTCGTCATGCATGACGGAACCTTTTGATTTGAATGCCATGATACATGGCATGGTTTCGTTACCACCACTGCCGCCGGTTTAACCGGTGAACCCGGTCGTGGTGCCTGAGGCCTCGTCTTCATAGTCGGTCGAAGGTTTGACTCGTCGATTCAAGTCTGGGGTTGCCGTTGATACTAGCGCCAGTTCTTCAAACCCCGGGGTCTCGAACAGATGTTCGGACTCCGCCAAGGTATATCTAACTCGCTTAGATATTTAAATTTAATTATTTATTTTCTGTATTTACGCGTACACGGTGATCAGACCCTATCTACGGTTTTACTAATTCGCGTTGTAAAACGATTTTCTGCTGCGTAATTAATTATGATTAATTAACCCGTTAATTTAGTCGGTAATAAATTTTAACGGGCAACCTAGATACCCACTGTAAAACCGAACAAGTTAGGCAATCTATGTATTTATACGCGGCATAGGTTTCATTTTTTACACTTACGAACACTTGTACTCACTCACATTCACTTAGCAACAACTGCAAATCATTGTACTCAAAACATTTTCAGTGAAATAAATCGGCAACGTGTGTTATTGTTGTCAAGGTTTTTTGTGCCGGCGGCTCTTGGAGACATCCAAGGGGTAAGGGCTTTTTCCCCTAAAAAAATCCTTGTGTTTTTGCTTGCATACTGGGAATTCATTAATTATGTTTGCATTTAACCTATTTTTTCCTTGAATTCAAACTGTTTTAAGTGATTTCACATACTTTGCAACCAATGCACCATACCTCACAAACGAATTTGGTAAAAAAAATCTTGTCTTGCAATTTTTAGCCAAAACAGTCATGAATCGCCAAGTTTCTAAGATGGGTCTTCCGAAAATTAAAGGGGCATCATCAAGGATGACGAAATCAGATGGTATATTAACGTTGTCGATTTGGATTACGGTGTCTTTGATGATTCCATTTAAAAATCGGATAGATCGATCAGAGAGAATGAATGGTAAACAAAACGGGGTTACTTCTCCTAACTCTAACTTATCAAGAATGGGGGTTGATATTACATTTATAAATAAACTATCATCAACTATAGCAGTGTACAAATTCTTTTTGATAAAACATGGAATCAAATTTTTATCAGAAAGGTTTCGAAAATGTAATGATTGTTTTTTTTAGTAAGTATCACATGCTGTATTTCTTCGAGTATTGGTGAAGTAAACATTTCTTTGAAAAACCTTGCGATAGTTGGTATAGAAAAACTTTCAAGGGAAGGTGAAAAAATGCGTACCTTAGTTGGAAGAGACTTGTTCTTACCGTTTGGCAATGATGGATCTAGTATTTCTTCCGCCTTTTGACTAGTTTTTGGAAATCATGACATTGAATAGAAGGGGTTGCGTCCAACTCCTTTTCTTCAGGACAAGCTGAAATGAGATGGGCTTCTGAGCTAGTAGGCTCTTTGACTATGACTTCTTCTCTTTCTTCCTCCTTTATCCTACTAAAATAATCATCTAGAACCTTTATATGTTCTAACATTCTTTCTGTGGTTTCTTCGAGGTCTGTCTTAGGTCAAATATATGGGGTGGGGGGGGGGGGGGTTTATGTCTGGGGTGTATGGAAAATTTTTGGATTTTGTGAATTTTGATCGGTACATTCTAGGCAAATGAAGAAAAAATCATAGAAACAAGATGTAGAACTAGAAGATGTTGAAGCTACTTCATTTTCATAATCTTGCAATCTAATATCTTTGTGCTAATGATCGTGATTTAGCTCAGATTGGTTAGTAGTATGACAAAAAGCATTATCTTGCACAGATTGTGAAAAAGAAGCATAATGATGGCTTGGACTTTTTTCAGGTGGTTCATCCATTCGCAAAAACGCAGGCGTTCTTACTAGAATGTAGCAGTCTCGAGAATAGTGGGGACCACCGCATATTTTGCAATCCATCATTATAACTAAAGTATTCCTGTGGACTGGTGTTCATCCTTGAAACACTTCTCGGAGAAAAGTAGATGAAGAGAATAATAGAAAAATTAAAAATAAAGAAAATAAAAGAAGAAAATAGTAACTAACACTAAAATTAAACTAATAGTTGAGCTACCGACTTAGAATTATTTCTAAGTTTTCGTTTGTGTCTCCGACAAAGGTGCCAAAAAGCTCGGTGTGTGCTGAGGTATATATAAAATATGGCAATATTTGTTCGTACCTTTTTAGTTGTTTTGAAGCTTTTAAATTTATAAAACATGATTTACTAGGCAACTACTATTTCACCATAGTACACGGGCAAGTGCACCATCGTGGAGCAGTATAGTAGTGGTAAGTTGAATCGAGATCGTTCAAGGACACAATGGAAAATGAGAACCATGGATACTTAGTCTGATGTCAGCATCCAACCAGGTTTGTTTTTAGATAAGGTTATAAAATTTTAGGGAAAGAAAAGGTTAATTAAAACTAAAATCTAATAAGATGGTGTTTTAAGTGATGTAAATCAAAGTTAATATTACTTGGGAGAACTTACCAGTGATAGAGGAGAGTCAAATGGACATTTATAATCTTGCTTAAGATTGCTCACTAGCAGAAGAACAACCACCTTTTGGAATCTTAGGCTGATTACCATCTCCACGGTCAGATTCGTCTGTGAGGTGTACGAACGCCGTGGGAAAGTGCTGCTAGTGAACAAACAAAGTGGTGTAATGTCGCGTAGTTGTAGGGTTCCTTGGCCGGGCAACCGTTACACTCGACACGCAGCCATGAACCAGCAGGGGAACAACCCTGTGTGCCGGATTATTTTATTATAAAAATGACCTTTTAAAGGGACCTTGGCCCGTATCTTTCATAACTAGCTCTCCGCATGTGTATGTCTGGCGTAGCCAAAGCCAAGTTCATAAACACGTACTTTTCGGCTTCCGTGAAGTGACAAAATATTACTAACCCTTTTTCCAACCCGATCTTATAGCCCGCACACGCGTGGTCAGCCGGGTTTGCTTACATAGACATAAGGACCCCTAACGTATCATGTAGCATGGGGCGTGAGTTACCCGAAGGATCACGCATCTTCCCCCGACCGGGTGTCACAAGCCCGGTCGATGAGATTTCGACTCCTCAAATGTTCTGTGATACGTAGAGAACGATTGTTCAAAGGAATCCATAATAAACATTCAATTAAAAGGGTTTTTATAAAGTCATTAGACACACCTTAAACAAGTTTATAAAGCCATTGACCGACCCACCAAAGGTTTGTTACATCCCAAGTTAGTATAAGAGTTTAGCCGAACATGGCTTTAAAGATTTGCTTAAAGGAAGGAGAAGATTTCATAGACAAAAGCTTACAAATTCTTACTTAAGTTAAAGTTCTTATAAACTTGATTACTGTAAATGCGTGAGCATTGGATCGTCTACTCAATCTAGCTATATCGGATATGAAACAAGTAATTAACTAATTGTTTTATTAATCATAGTGATTAATTACAACTGTTATACCCTGAATTTTCGTTCAAATTCTTAACTAATGATCTCCGACAGGTTAAGACCCCTGGATGTCGAACATATAGGGAACATACAGGATGTCTGCTTATAATTTATTTAATTGTTATCCTAGGATGTAATGCACTCTGAATCCGTTTATCTATATAATCCCAGCATGCACGGGTACCCTGCATGCTAGGAAAACTTTACTAATCTTTCTCTTTGATTTCGTGTGTCTAAGCCAGGAACAGAAGGGAAGATAACGGTCATAAAGACCTGGTCAAGGTCAGAAGCATGTGTGGAAAGGGAGACCCATTGTTAAACTCGGTCAAATAACGGCCGAAGGTGGTTTAAAGAAGATCCCAGGAATCTCGGGATGTTAGTTAGGTTTTCTATGTATTTATACGCGGCATAGGACTTACTTTTTCACTCTCTCGATTACTTGTATTCACAATACCACATAGCAATCAAGCCGCAATCAATTGTACTCGGAATATTTTACTTAGCAATAAATAGGCAACATGTGTTATCGTTGCCGAAGGGGTTTTTTATGCCGGCAATCCTTGAAGACATTAAAGGATTAAGGGCTTTTCCCCCTTTCAATTCTCGTTGTTCTTAGTGTTAGAGCATATTCCTATGCCACGATGTGTCTCGTGTATTGTATCTATGTAATGAGAGCAACTATGTGAGTCTAGCTAGGATGCTGAGCGTACCACATGGTCCGCCGGACCAGTTGGTACAGCGTATCATTTGATACGCTGGGTGGTACGCCAGTTAGTCTTAGTTACCTATAAATAGGTAGTTTGTGTTGAGAGCATTAGCACTGATAGAGAACTTCAAGTGATATTCTATATTTCTGTGTGTGTGTTTCTGTGTGTATGCTCTCAAGGTTTCATCAATACAAATCTCATTTGTATTTACTTTTGATCTCATTTCATCTCGTTATCACGTGATTAGCAAACGATCCGTCGCTCCATGGTTTTACAAGTGGTATCAGAGCTATCTGGTTCCATTTGCTGATCATATTCTGTGATTTTGGAGATTTTTAGAGAGAAAAAGTGGGTTTTGAAGCATTTTTCATCAAATTCTTCCAATTCCGGGTGTTTCCAAGGTTAACAATGATTTTCGAGTATTCCTGGTAAGTTTTCGCATCTGTGTGAAGCAAATTTCAGTTCAATTTGTCAAAATTTGCGAAATCAGTCGAAATCTGCATGAAAAACGACTGATCCGCCGGATGAAGAATCTGGTCCGCCGACTGGTCCGCTAGGCAATCTTCATCAGCTGGTCCGTGGCAGTTATAGCGTATCAGTGTGATCCGCTGGAAATATTTGGTCCGCCGTATCAATTTTGGTCCGCCGGATCAATCTGATCCGCTAGTACAATTTTTGGTCCGCTGGTTATAAATTTGATCCGCAAGTATAATCTGGTCCGCTGAGATTGATCTGGTCCGCTTTTGGTCCGCAAATACAAATCTGGTCCGCTGAGTTTGGTTTGGTCCGCTGGCAGAAAAGTGTTAATCACTAAAACTGACGTAACTTGAGAACCGTTAAGAGTTACGGAACCCAATACCAGTCAAAACGTTCGTATCGACGAGATCTAGGACGTGTACCAGCCTACGGCCAGTACCGACAAGTTTTGACCCCCTAAATCCGCTTGGAAAGCCTTCGTTTTTGAGTTCGAAGTTTTGAGGTGTTATATTTCGGAGAATATGTCGGATTTTCAAGCATTTTCCGCGATTCAAAATACGATGCAAGCTATCATGAACTATGATAATGAAATAGGAACAAGTCAGAAAGTTCCGAAATTGCTCAGATTGGAAGATTATCATAGTTGGGTGAAGCGATTCAATGCATATGTTGGTGCAAATGATGTTGATTTTTGGATATCTTACAATAATCTATATGAATATCCAACAGGACAAAATGGAAGGCCAGTTTTGCAACAAAGTCTTACTGGTGAGCAAAAGAAGGCATATCAAGCAGAACAAAAAGCTTATGGTGCTTTAACGATGGCATTACCTTCCGACTTATTACATCAGTTTTCTGCGTATACTTCTGCAAAAGAATTGTGGGATGCAATTCAAAAACGATGTGAGGGTAATGATCAATTCAAGAAAAGCAAACAAAAGGTTCTAAGAAAAGAGTTCGACAATTTCAAGCATTATCCAGATGAGAATATTTCGAAGCTTATCACTAGGTTTTCACATTTGTTAAGTGAAATGGCTTTGGTTGGCATTAAAAAGGAAGAAGCTGATCTGAAAGAGAAGATACTAGAGGCATTACCTGAAAAATGGGAGAATTATGTGATGATGATTACTCATGATAAAGAATTTTCAGAATTGTCATTCATCAATTTAATTGAGCAGATACAAGCAAGAGATATGGAGTTGAGTGTCAACAAATCCATGCCTGCACAAGTACAGAATCCAGCTGCATATCGTGGTGAAAATGATTCTACCTTAAATGCTAAAAAGGCAAACATTTACAGTGAAGGTCCTACTACTGCATTTCTAGCTGGAAAAACTGAGAGTTATGGTGATTCTCCAGGTTGTACTTTTACAAGTCCTAACCGATCATCAAAATCTACAATTCCTGATAAGGCATCTGAGGATCTAGCTTCATTGTTATCTGCATTTATATCATCGTCAAATGGTTCAATTTTTGGGAAACTTGGAGAAGTTGATTTGGTTGCAAATGACTTAGGTGAGTTAAATGATGATCATTTGAACGAGTTAGATTTACATTGGCAATTTGCTATGATTGTTGAACGAGGTAGGAGATACATGAAGAAGCATGGTAAACAATCTTTTATTCCAGGAGGAAAACTTGGATTGGATAAATCCAAAGTTAAGTGTTTCAAATGTTCACAAGTTGGACATTTTGCTCGTGAATGTAACAATTCAAAAGTATCTGCATCCTCGTCTTCAACAAACAATTCTAAATCACAAGCTTTGACTTCATACACGGCTGAAGGATATGATTGGGACAGAGATATAGCAATAATTGAAGAGAGACAGAATCAGATAGCATTAACTGCAACTCTCAATGCAGATAGTTCTACAGATTCTATCTACAAGACATCACCTGCCATGGTGTATAATGCTGATCTAAAACAATATGTTAAATTGTATCCTGATGAATCTGCACTTCTTGCCGAAGTTGATTGTCACGAATTACATGATTCAGATTCAGACACAAGTTCATGTGAAACAGTTGTGGAAGATGGTACCGCAGAAGTGACAAAAGAGTTTCAAGAAAAATATGAATCTTTGTTAGCAGAGAATGGTTTGATCTCTGAAGAACTCAAAGCTGTTAAAGCTGAATTAGAATGTTCACAACAAAGATGTGCTGATTTAGAAAGAGTCAATACAGAACTGGTTCGAAGTGCTGAAAAATGGGAAACTGAAGCAAAGGATGCTATTGGAGATTTTGATAATCTATTCGAGAAATCAACAGCTAGAGTGGAATCTCTTCTGAAATCTAATGTTGAACTTCAAAAGGCTTTTGATGACGTTACTGCTGCTGAAAATGTTCAAAACACAGTGATTTCTGAATTACAAGATAGAGTTCTAGAACTTAAAGAAGAACTTTCAAAGCTTAGAGATGAAAATGTTCAGGCTTGTGAGAAGAATGGGATTTTAACAAAAGATGTTGCTTATTACACAAAGAAGTGGGAAAAAGTTCATGCTGAGTTAATGGACATTTGTGATACAAAAAGACAACTAAAGTCAGAATACAATGAGTTGTCAGACCAATTTATTGATGTTCAAAAAGAATTGATGGATGCTCAAGTCAAGATTTCTGAGTTGAAAATTGAGATTCTTGTTCTTCAAAAACAAGTAAAGAATTCAGCTATGTCTCCTACTTTACTGAATTACATTTACAATCAGGAGAAGAGTGACGATAGTGTGAAATTAGAGGATTTGCATTCTGTTCCAGCTCCGGTGGTTATCTTAAATCCTCCATCTGTGTCACTTGATCCAAGAGCTGAATTGCAAGATTATTCTAAATTTGCAACTCCAATAACTAAGAAGAAAAACAAATCTAAGAAAGTGGAGAAGAAATTGGGTGAAGCTCCAAAGTTTGTTTCAACTTCCAATGGTTTGGCAGAGGAAAAGATTTGTGAGAAAGTTGATTCTGCTGTTTCTTCAGCTCATGAAGAGGAAAAAGCTTTGATTAAGAATAACAAATTGAAGGCTATTAAAGCTAAGTTCAATAGCGAGGCTAAAGAACGAAAAGTTCCAGAATCTTCTTCAAGTTCTTCAAAAATTCCAGGGTATAAACAAAAAGGCTTGGGTTATATTATTAACGAAGAACCAGTTTCAACACTACCACAGAAGCAGCCAAAGGAGAAGGCTAAAGAGAAAGTTTCAGGTCACAAGAATCAATCAAAGCAAAAGACACAAAAGGTGTTCACATCAAAGAATGCTGATTATTATTCTGGAGGTTCGTCTTATAATTCTGGTTATTCTCCACGAAGTCCACCTCCAAGGTATGATTCTTCAGACGATTTCTTTGATTCCTTTGGTTCAGAAAATATTTTTGGTTATCATGATGTGTTTAAACAGGACAAGAGAAATTTAAAGAATTTTGTTGATAAAAACCAAATTTTTGAATCAAATCTGGGTAGCAGTTCCCTTAATGTTTTTCACAGGAAGTGTTATGCATGTCGTAAACCAGGACACCTTGCTGCACAATGTCCTACGAATGCAAGCACTGATGCTTATGTGAACAAAACTGCTAAATATGTGGATTTAAATGGTCGTATTTTTGATGAACCACAATCATTCAGGTCCCACTCAGCTAGTAAGTCGTCTTGGGCAAAGACGCAAGTTGATAATTTTGTGGATTCATTGAAATATTTTCAATCGCCCAAGATTTGGAAACCCCGTGTTGTTTCCTTGGGTGTAAAAGACCATGTTGAAGACACCGGGCGACCCGAGGCTGTTGACTCGGGCCGATCCCAAAACCACTAATGTTTTATCTGGTGTCTGCAGGTTTCTTCAAGAAGACCTGTCATGCGTGTGTTGCTGATAGTGAAGAACTTGCCTAATTAAGTGTTTCAATGACATATCATTTTCAAATGTTTTTCAACCGATTTTTTCAAAATTAAAACTGCAAAGTGTCAGTGTTGGTCGATCAATTTTCTTTCTTGCTCATATGTTTACCTTTTGTAGTTGTACATATTTTTAGGGGGAGAAAATTGAAAATTCAAAAAATAGTGTTTGTTTGAATTTTAGGGGGAGAAATTGGAAAAATATAAAAAAAAAATTAAAAAATTGAGAAATTGATCCGACAAAAACGAGAAATGATGGTACATCAGCATATATGTTATCTGCCATGGATAGATTAAGTCTAAAGGCTGTAGGTACTTGCATAATCTGTGAATGTGCATGACTAATCTGATATCTGCAAGTAAGATATAAACATAAAGCTTGCCTGATAATCTTTGGTTATTTGCTTCTTGATGAATGCTGTGTGATGATTCCAAAATAGAATAAAGAGATATCCTGATGAATGCATGTTTTCATTTTGCAAAAATTTCAACTTGTTTGATTTTCTTTATTTTGTCAAACGATCGGCCTTTCTCTGCGTATCGAAAGATCGACCTGATTGGTGTTCGTTTGACGTTCTGCTTTATTTTCTTTGGTGTTTCGTATAATCCATCGGACTTTCTCTGCGTGTACGGGAGTACCGACCTGATTGTTGTTGGATTATACAATTTCTGCTTTATTTTTATATTTCTTATTTTCCTAAACAATCGGACTTTCTCTGCGTGCTCACAAGCCGACCTGATTGTTGTTTGTTTAGGGTTCTGCTTTATTTTTGCATGACTCATCAAGGATGTTTAAATCTCTAAGAAAGTTGGATTTATATGATAAATATGATGATTTACCAGTATTTCTGATAGAGTAGAGGCCGAGTTATCAGTGCATGATAAAATTACCTTAAGCATATCTGAAAACGATAAAAAAAAATGATTGGTGCATGCTGAAATAAACATAAATGTTGTATTTGCGATTATCTTGGCTTGCATGCTGATTAAGACCGAAATTGAAATGTGCTAGATGCGTTATGTCTGATATGATCTCGTGTCGTGATCTTTCTCGCAAAATACCAAAAATAGAGTGTAACTTTGTATTGCGTTTATATTTCCATTTTAGTAAAAATCAAAAAGATTTTTGGTGTGTTTTAGCATAACTTTGAAAAATCAAAAAGATTTTAGGTGTGTTTTGATCTAAAGTTTCTAAAAGTCAAAAAGATTTTATTTCTTAGTTGTTTTCGATTGATCAACACTTGATACAAAATCAAAATTTCAAAATCAATTTCTTGGATTCTCAAAGAGAAGTTTTGCACCAAGATTAAATTAATTTTGGAAATTCAAAGAAAAATTCTGCGTGTTTGTCTTCTAAAGTCGCAGGTTCTGTGTGTTAAGACTCGAGCATGGTGTAAAGAGGGAGTTTGTTATATCATTCTCAAGTGGATCTTGATGATCAAAGATGTTTCAAGAAGAGATCCAGCCATGCAAGCTCTGTTTCTGACAAGATTTCAAGTTGAAGATCTGATGCATCAATGTTGAAGATTGAAGACTAGAGATTTAGTTAGACTAGATACACTACACGTTAAGGGGGAGTTTGTTAGAGCATATTCCTATGCCACGATGTGTCTCGTGTATTGTATCTATGTAATGAGAGCAACTATGTGAGTCTAGCTAGGATGCTGAGCGTACCACATGGTCCGCCGGACCAGTTGGTACAGCGTATCATTTGATACGCTGGGTGGTACGCCAGTTAGTCTTAGTTACCTATAAATAGGTAGTTTGTGTTGAGAGCATTAGCACTGATAGAGAACTTCAAGTGATATTCTATATTTCTGTGTGTGTGTTTCTGTGTGTATGCTCTCAAGGTTTCATCAATACAAATCTCATTTGTATTTACTTTTGATCTCATTTCATCTCGTTATCACGTGATTAGCAAACGATCCGTCGCTCCATGGTTTTACACTTAGTTGCATTCAAGGAAGTGTTCAATTGTGTTTCCATTCATGTAAACTAAACCGTGAATTTCAACAAACTAATATGATTTTTAGTATCCTACATCCAGGGCACCATACCTCACAAACGAATTTGGTTACCTAATTTAGCTTCATAATTTTTTACCAAAACAATTTGGCGCCCACCGTGGGGCAATTGGTGTCAATATTTTTCCAAACTCTTGTTAGATTTATTCTCAACTTGATCTTTACGAAAATCTATCAAAAAATGGCAACACAACCAAGTACCTCGAATGCAACTACCCCTGCAAGCACTTATACTACTACTAGCACTGCTCTACCTCCACCACCGCCACGGGTCACCACATCAACAACCACTACCGTGAACCGCAATACCAGCAGGGCTACCAATCAGGGTGTCATGGGTAGGACGAGTGGAGAAATTCCACTGATGGTCTCCAATGATGAACTCCTTACCATGTTCGCAAAAGTACAGCAATATATGGAATAACAATAGAAGGTGAACCAGGACATGTTTGGAGAGGTAGACAAGCTGAGGTCAGAGATGAACAGGGTGGATCACACACCCGTGTCTCCTGTTCAGGCCAGGAGGCTGCAATACGGTAGTCCTGGGAACGAATCCAGTTTGGCAGATGACATTCAAGTCATTGATCCGAGACCTGCATATGCTGTTGCCCAAACTACCTTGTCTGACAGGCCCAGGATGTCTACATTCAGGGATTCCGCCTCGAATCCTGGGGGCACCACTACCCAGGTATCGGTAACATCCTTGGAACCCCTAACCTTAATGCTCATATTAATGAATCTGTGCAGGATACAGGTATAAGCCCGACAGTGGCAAAGGAACTCAAGAAACTGAAGGAGATGATCTTGACTGTTCCTGGGGTGGTCCAGCCTATCCCTGAAGTAGCACCATTGAGTCAACGACTTTCGAGGTTTACTTCCCTAATATGTGACGTGGAGATACCCAAGAGGTTTCAGACTCCCAGTATGAAACTGTACGATGGCACGACTGATCCGGAGGAACACGTGGCTCAGTATATGGAAAGAATGGATGTGATCTACATGCCTCCTGATATCAAGGAGGCATGCTTATGTAAGGGCTTTGGGTCAACACTAACAGGTTTAGCATTAAAATGGCTGCTGAGTATTCCTCCCTATTCTATCCCATCCTTTTCTCATTTAATTAATTTATTTAATAACCAATTTTCATGTAGTCGCAGTTTTGAAAAACTGACGAGTGATCTTTACAGGGTTACCTAGAATGCTAACGAGTTTATCAGGGATTATGTAAACAGGTTCGGCAAGGAGACCCCGGATATTCCCAACATGGACATGGCTATCGCTGTCCAAGCATTCAAGAAGGCATAGGGCCCTACGATTCATCAGGCTTGAAGAGGATAGGAAAATAGAAGAAAAAGCTGACGTTGTCCCAGGATACGGCTGTTCCAACAGAAAATCAGAACCGGCACATCCAAGGTCCCAGAGGCCTAAGCCCTATTCCAAACCCGATAATCCAAGGGTTAATAGGGTCGCTCAGGGTGAAGACGAGGATGATGAAGAGTATCCTACTTTCAATGAGTTTTGTTTTGCTACTGATATTGCAGGTGTGATTAACGCTATGCAGGACCTGGGGGACAAAGCAAGGTGGCCCAGAAAGACAGACAAACAAGCCTCCTAGAAAGATAAGTCCAGGTGGTGTGCATACCATGAGGACTTTGGCCATGTGACCGAGGATTGCATAGCTATGCGGAAGGAAATCAGTTATTTACTGAGCAAAGGCTTACTGAAGGAACTCCCTAAGAAGGAAGAAAGACAAATCCAAGGGCGTTGATCAGTCTGCGAAATCCAGGGGCACTGACCCGACCCAGGATGCAGACAGATCACGCGTACATCCCGAACGGGCAACGTCTCCATCCCCGGATGCAAAGGTAATTTATTTTATATCTGGTGGATCTGATATATGTGGTACTTCTTATTCTGCAGCTAAAAGGCACGCAAGGGAAACCAAATCAGACGTACCCAGGAAATCTGTCAAAGCCTCAGTACAAACAGACATGAAGGATGTTACCTTCGGTGAAGATGACAGATGCAACGTCATGGACCCTCACCATGATGGGCCCGTGATCACACTATATATAGCCAACCATTTCGTGAAGAGGATCCTAATTGACGGAGGCAGTTCTGTCAATATTATTCATCTTGAAACGTTGACCAAGATGGGGATACCCCAGGATGAAGTTATCGCCAAATCCACGTTTCTCGTGGGTTTCAGTGGGGAAACAAAGAATACCCTAGGAGAAGTGAAGCTTCCTATTTATGTTGAGGGGGTGAACTCGATGCAACGCTTTTTAGTCATGGATGCTCCATCCGGATACAACATTATCCTGGGCCGCCCCTGGATTCACGACATGAAAGTTGCCCCCTCTACGTATCATTAGTGCGTCAAGCTGCCAACACCCTGGGGAGTGGTCACTATCCATAGCGACCAACAGGAAGCGAAAGACTGCTACACCTCATCCATGAAGATTTCAGCCAAAGCCCGGCAAGGATAGCAATCAAAGAAAAAGGCCAAGGACATCCTAGAGGCAGGGGAGCAGGATGTAAAGCAAGTAGTCCTAGACCCCTTGCATCCTGGGAAGAAGGTGTCAATAGGTACTAACATCCCTGGCCCCATTAAAGAAGAACTGGTTAAATTTTTCCGGTCCAGAATGTCGACATTTGCATGGAACACTGAAGATATGACAGGTATATACAAAGATGTTATAACACATAAACTTGGTATTGATCCTTCTTACAGGCCCGTGCATCAAAAGAGGAGAAAGTACGGTCCTGAGAAGCATGTAATAATCCAAGAGGAGGTAGACCCTCTACTGAAGAATAAGATGATCAGAGAGGTTAAGTTCCCAAGATGGTTGGCCAATGTGGTGGTAGTGGAAAAGAAAAATGGCAAATGGAGGGTATGTGTAGATTATACAGACCTGAACTGTGCATGCCCTAAAGATCCTTTTCCTTTACCACAAATTGACTCCATGGTGGATGCAATGGCAGGTCATGAAATGCTAACATTCATGGATGCCACCTCTGGATTTCAACAAATTCAAATGGAGCCCAGTGATCAAGAGGATACAGCCTTCATCACACCAACAAGTATTTATTGTTATATTGTTATGCCTTTTAGATTGAAAAATGCAAGGGCAACCTACCAAAGATTGGTGAATATGATGTTCAAAGAAAAGCTGGGAGAGACTATGGAGGTATACATAGATGACATGGTGGTAAAGTCCCTGGATGTCAGAACACATGTCCAGGATGTTAAAGAATCTTTTGACATCTTAGACAAGTACAATATGAAGCTGAACCCAGAAAAATGTCATTTTATAGTGGGTGCTGGAAAGTTCTTGGGTTACATGGTTACCAAAAGAGTAATCGAAGCTAGCCCAGAACAAATTCGTGCCATAGTGAACCTGAAATCGCCGGAGTCAACCAAGGATGTACAAAGGTTGACAGGTCGTGTTGCAGCCCTGAATAGATTCATTTCCAAATCCTCAGAGAGGTGTCGGGATTTTTATGATATTTTGAGGAAAAATAATAAGTTTGAATGGACGTCCCAACACGAACAAGCCTTCCAGGATTTGAAAACTTATTTATCCTCGGCACCCCTTCTAATGAAGCCGAATCTAGGGGAGCCTTTGTCATTATACCTTGCAGTCTCAAGAAACACGGCAAGCGCGGTCCTAACCAAGGATGCAGAAGGTCAACAACACCCAGTATATTACATAAGTAAAAGTCTTTTTGATGTTGAATCCAGGTACTCTCATTTAGAGAAACTTATATTAGCCCTAAGTATGGCCTCTACTAAACTTAGAAACTATTTTGAAACTCATACTATACATGTGAAAACTAATTATCCTATAAAGTCTGTCTTAAGGAAACTTGAGATGTCAGGGAGGATGGCAAAATGGTCTCTGAAGTTGAGTGCTTACAACCTGGTATATGAAGCAAGAACAACCATAAAATCACAAGCTCTATCAGACTTTGTGGTTGATTTCAGTAATGATATCCAAGACGAAGCGGACCAAGAATTCCAGAGCCTACAGCAAGAAGAATTCTCAGGATGTTGGACCTTTTTCACGGATGGGGCCTCCAATGTCAGGGTGACAGGCCTTGGAATCATACTAAAATCGCTACAGGGGGACATGATACCCCAGGCTGTTAGGTGTGAGTTCCAGGAAACCAATAATGAAGCGGAGTATGAAGCCCTGATTGCTGGCCTACAACTAGCTCTACATCTTGGGATCCAGAACATCCAGGTGTACGTCGATTCCCTACTTTTAGCTAACCACTTTAATGGAACTTATGTAGTGAAAGGGGAGAAACTGGCCAAGTACCTAAAAGTCGTGAAAGCCATATCCCAGGATTTTCAAATTTTCGACATTCAGCAAGTACCCAGGCATGAAAATGCTGAAGCGGATGCACTAGCAAACCTGGGGTCGGCATTCCAAGCATTGGAGGATACACATATCCCCATAATCCATATACTAAATCCAGCAATCAATCAACAAGAGAACCTGGAAGACATTGATCCTGGGGGCATGGTTTTGGCATCTAATACCCAGGATGCGTAGTGTCCTGACACCCAGGATGCACAGTGCCTTGATACCCAGGATGCATAGCTTTCTAAGTCCCATGATACCTTGTCATCCTGGACCAGACCTATCATAGAATACCTACAAAACGGCTCCATCCCAAAAGAAGAAAAAGATACCAGAGCGTTCAGAACCAGAATGGCCAGGTACGTTCTCATTAAAGGTGAATTATATAGAAAATATGTGGCAGGAACATACCTAAGATGCTTGGAGAATAAAGAAGCTCAGGAAGTACTCAAATATATCCATGAAGGCGACCGTGGAAACCACACAAGGGGCAGGTCTCTAATGTCTAAAATCTTGAGAACAGGTTACTTCAGGCCATCCTTGAGAAGAGATGCCCAGGATTTTTCCCTTAAATGTGATGCTTGCCAGAGACACGCCAACATTTCCCATCAACCTGCCGAACCCTTGCATTCTATCCCTGCATCCTTGCCCTTTATGAAATGGGGAATGGACATTGTGGGGAAGCTACCCAAGGCGCCAGGATGCAAAGTCTTCATGTTAGCTATGACTGATTACTTCTCGAAGTGGATAGAGGCCGAAGCATATGTGCAAGTTAGGGAAAAGGAAGTTATTTCAATCATCAAGAGGAATATCATAACTAGATCTAGTATACCCTCTGAAATAGTGTGTGATAATGAGTCTCAATTCATTGGTAAGAGGACTACTGGATTATGTGAAAGTTGGGGAATAAAGATGATAACTTCTACACCGGTGCATCCTCAGGCTAATGGCCAGGCGGAGTCTAGTAACAAGATTATCATCAACAATTTGAAGAAAAGACTCAAGGAGAAGAAAGGAAAATGGGTAGAGGAACTACCATTAGCATTGTGGGCTGATAGAACCACATCCAAGAATGCTACAGGCCAAACCCCTTTTTCCTTGGTTTTTGGTACGGAAGTAGTCATTCCAACGGAAATGGTTATCCCAACATTCAGGGTCATCAGGCAGACCCAGGATGCAAATAATGAGTCTCTGGCTGACGATCTTGACATCGTGGATGAACTACAAGAACAAGCTGCTTGGAGAATGGCCGCGTATCAACAAAGAATATCTAAAACCTACAACAAGCATGTAAAAATCAGGAGGTTCAGGGTAGAAGACTTGGTATTAAAAAAGGGCATTCCAAAACACGACAAATCCAGGGGATGATAAGTTGGCTCCCAAATGGGAAGGCCCCTACTTAATCGACTCAGAGGCAGGTAAAGGGGCATATTGGCTTGCCAACATGGATGGTGAGTTACTACCAAGACCGTGGAATGCAATCCATTTGAAAGCTTATTTCATGTAAGTATGGTACCCAGGATGCGACATGTCAGGTATGTTTCCTAACTAATGAATAGATCGAGGTATTTCTCTTATAATTTTTATTATTATCAAATTCTTTTGTTATATTCTTACTTTCCCTGTTTTTATCATTTCCCATGAAAATTAATAACTCCTTTGGTTAAGATACTTGGTTGAAAACAGATAGCTAACCTTGGATGCATGAAGCCAAGGATGTGTTTCTCCTAAGTTAGAGATTGGCCATCTCTCCTCCGTTCAAGGTATCTAGTATACCTTCTAAGGTTTGAGAGGATATCACCTCTCCTACATGTGGGTAATCGACTATAGCACATGACCCCGCCTGTAGCGCACGTTAACCCACATATTGGACCCAGGATTATGGGATCGACCTGTGTTAACACCATGGGCGACAACCTCATGATTTATAGACATATGGGGGTTCCTTAAGGTTTTTGGTGTCTTCACGCCAACATAAGACACACGAGGCAATACCCTAGTTCTCCGGTTCGGCTCGAGGTGGACCCTAGAATTCGCCAGTATGGCACCGGGCATGACCCTAGTTCGTCGGATCGGCACCGGGTTTAACCCCAGGATTTTTGGGTTTAACCGCAAGATTTTTGGGCTTGACCCCAGGATTTTTGGGCTTGACCCCAGGATTTTTGGGTTTGATCCCAATTGTTAACATTTGTTCCTAACCTATGCAGGGTCTACTTGAATGATCATACCCTAGGATGGCACGGCAGTGCCAAATCCTAGGATTTTGGTGTTGATTAAGCAACATTTCAGGTTGTCACTGAGCAATCAAGAGCGGAATTGCACCAAGGACAGAAGATATTATTTGCTTCCACAAGAAAGAATTTAGCATTCAGGGACTGTCCCAGGATGTAGAAGAGATGGGTTAATTGCTTAACATTCTTATCGTACTTATGTATTTGTTTGTGCAGAAAAGTTAAAGATATCATGCAAGCATATAGTTCATAAGCAGATATATATATATATATATATATATATATATATATATATATATATATATATATAAAAAGAAACCACCCCTTGGTTGGAACAAAGTGCCCAACCACCTCAGGGTGGCTTCAAGTCAAAACCACAGGTGATGAACCCGTGGGTGGAGCATTGTAACACCAGGAATCAAACCTCCGGCAACCAAACAAAAGTCTTTGTTTAAAAACAAAAAAAAAAAGCTTCACGATAAACAAAGAAAGAGGTAAAATACCATGGATTATTGAACAGTATCCATGGTTGCCGCATCATCGGCGACTTCACCTCCTTCTTTCATGGCTTCATCACCAGCACCCTTCTCGTCCCCAGCATCCTCGACCATCGGCTGTCCTTCTCCAGTCCCAGATCTGGATGCACCAGCAAGTAGGGTCATCTCAACACCCTGGGTGTCAGCAGTCTTGTACCCTTGAGGGACTGAACCACCAAGGGCACGTAACTATATGAGCCATAAAGGAACAGTCCAGTTGGCGCAGGTGTGACCCTCTTCCTTGGCTTCTTTGGCCATCTTTAGTTTGGTCTGCAACACCGAGATCATGGCCGAGTTCCTGGACGTCTCCACGTACTCCTTCAGGGTTTTCTCATGCTGTTCCCGAGTTTCCACTGCCTTCTTCACGTTCTCGAGCAGCAGCTTCTAAACCTTGTCATGCTGGGCCTTGGCCCTGGTTGTTTCTTTGTAAGCCTGGGCGACCCTAGATTTCAGGGTGTCGGATTCAGCGGCGCACCTCTCGGCGGCCTCGAGCAGCTCCAGAAGACGGCAGTTGGCCTGCGAAAGGGTAAATGCATAATAGAAGTTAATACCGTAACAGACTGTGAAATACAAGAAAATCGGAAACAACCAGGGGTACCTGATGGGCGAAAACCTTAGCATGTTGCACAAGTTCCTAGGGAGACATTTCAGCCAGGGGATGTTAGACAGTAGCGGTGCTGGATCCTCGGGTCTTCCTCTTCATACCTGTTGCCCTAGATGTGGTAGCCTTGGATGCTGGAGTAGGTTCAACCTTGACGGTGCTCAGTGTTTTGGTCAAAAACTGCCTAAGCAATTAGTTGATCAAACTTTGTAAGTGAGGTAGAGTGTTTGATGGAAATAGAGATGAAAATGTAAATTTGGAGATTGACACGAGGATGTAACGAGGGAAAAATCCAGGAATCCTTGAGTATCCTCAAGGAGCCTAGCAAAAAACCTCGGGAGCCGGCTTAAAGTGCCTGCTGCCTGAAACTTTTATATAAACAGAAAGTGTTCCAGTACAAATAAAGTGAGCTTGAGTTCTATGTGTTACAGAGAATTCTGATAGCAAGTATCGTGTGTAGTGTGTAAGCCTAGAGCTCAATATATAAAGATTACATCGCAACTAATCTTCCTAAAAACTAGCAACTAACTCCACGTCTTCCCACTAGCTGTTAAGGTCCATCTGGTCCACGTTTATTATTAGTTGACCGGGTCTTTGGGAGACGTGAATTATATTGGAGATAATCTGCAAAAATAAATAAAGAGGATATAATTGTTAGTTAGAAATAAGTTTCAGGATCCTTACAGTGAAGTGCTTGCGAGCTGCTCGGCCTATCCTGAAATCTGGTACCAACAATTGCCCCCCAAATTTTTTACGGATGGCGTATGCAAGCCAGCTGTCAAGAATTTGAATTTTGATCTTATCGCTAAGTAATCATAATCTGAGAGAAGTTAGTTCGGCCCAACTTCCGAGGCGAAGTTCTCGTCAGCATATTCAGCCTTAAAACCTCCTCTCTTCTTCATATTTTCGCACCACTCTTTTTCGGAAACCCTGGAGCTCCTCCGATCTTCCACAGGTCAGTTTCTCCTCCCTACTTTTTGAGTATTCCTTTAACAATGAGCAAGAAAAACCTTCGCTCTAGCACCACTGTCTCCGACAATGTGGCGCAGGGTTTCACTGATCAGGGCCTTCTTCCGGCAACAGAGGAGGAGACCTGCAACTTCAATGATCGCTGTATCGAGATGTTGTAGCGATCCTCGTGCTTCCCTAACGGAACTGAATTCCATCCTTATGATGCTCATCTGAAATCCGATCATATCTCTTCCGACTGGGTTTGTTTCTTTTACTACCCTTTCCTCATCAGCATGACATTCCCTTTTCCTCCTTTGGTGAATGAGTTCTTTTCAGTCACTCGCTTAGCTTATTCTCATGTCATGCCAATGATTTGGTGAATTCTTTTCTCTCTTCACCACTTGAACCAAACCCGTGATTTGAACATCGGGGTCGCTGAAATCTGCAAGGTGTATCGGCTTGGCACACATGGCAACAGTCGGTTTGTTCTGAAAACCAAAACCGGAGAAGCCCAGATGATTCCTAGGGCTTCTCACAACGATCATGATTGGAGACGCCAGTTCTTCTTTGTCAAAAGGGAAAGTCTATCCGGTTGCAAGAACCTTCCTACCGAATGGGTTGTCAGGGGTAGGAAGAGTTTTCTGAACTATTTCAACTCTGTAATTTCTTTTACTTGTTTCACTAATTTTTGTATTTCATGTATCTACAGCTCCCAAGTTTGAAGCATTGATCAAACCTTCCCAGGATTCCACCAAGAAGCTCAAAGATCTTTACAGCATCCCAGCCTCTGAAAGAAGCTACCTTCCTGAAGGCATGGCAAGTGCTCGGACCACTTCTCAGCAATCCCTAAGCCCATCCAGGACCATGTCTGCAGGTACTTGTAGGAACTTGTTTCTATTTTGTTTCTGGCTACATCTTGTTGTCTCATGAAACTGATCTCTAATTGTCTCTGATGAAGCTCCAGGTTCAGCTTCCAACTTCTCTTTCCAAGACCTCAAGCTCCTAATTGACAAGAAGGAAAAGACTGAGGAAACCAGCAACAAGGCCCCTCAAGACGCTTCAGTTTCCAAATTCCGGCCTCCCAGCACTCGGTCTAAGACTTCATCTGCCAAGAAGCGCAAGGCTTCGGATACCACCATCAACATGGACAGCTTCGAGGGCCTTCCTCCTGTTGCAGCAGCCAAAAAGCTGCTCTCTCTACAAGCTGTGGTGAACATTGTAAGTGCACATAAATAACAGAGAAGTATGTTAAAATTA
>JBCNJP010000008.1:17663144-17679414 GCA_039602395.1 Deinandra increscens subsp. villosa
TCAGACACATGAGTTGGTGATTGAACGTGAAAATGCTGAACCAATCAGACTCTTTGCTGCAATTGAACTCAGGTTGTTGCCCATTTGCTACTTGCGTTGGATCTTTTATGGTCGTCTTGAAACAGTTCCACCCAGACTGAAGCCCTATGAGGTTGTTGATGCAAACTACTTCCTACTGTTCCTTAAATGGTGGAGTTGGGAATGTATTAACGCCGGAAGGATGAAAACTGAAAGTCTGGCGAACTTGGAAAGATGGGAAATAGACAGTCGAGGGATAAGTCATTTGTGCAGAGGGCCAGACAGGAAACTTGAAATGTGGCACTACTCAGATCTGAAGAAATTTGCAAGAAAAGATCTTTGGGTGCTCTGGGAAACCCAAATCTACTGCTATGACCGCAAGTACAACAGGTTGGCTAGGAGATACTGGCGATTCCTATTGAAGCTTCTTGGACAGTTAAGATGATGATGATGGAGGTTGTTCGTATTACCACCAAAGGGGGAATTGTTGGAACCTGGAGGTTGGTGATAACACGAACACGCGAACCCAAGTACAAGATCACAGGTGAAGCTGCAGAACCAACATGTATTTTGCTATCTATGTATTTTGAATATTTCAGTTTGTAATAACTTAGTTGACATTGAACTTTGAATACTTATTTTGTATGTTTGTTCTTTATTATATGTTGGTTCAGCTTGATTTACATGTGTGTTAATCTTGTGTTTGTATGTTTGATAGGTTGTTCAACACTTAGAATATTTTTCAGGTTTGAGTTGTTCTTAACGATCAGGCTGTTATGCCCTTAACGATTTGACCCTTGTTGTGATTAACGATTTGCTCAAAGGTCTTAACGACTTGAGTATATTTTGCCTTAACGACTTGCCTGAGAAATGTACTTAACGACCTGCCTCCTCTTGTCTACTTAACGATCTGCCCTCATGTCTTAACGTCTTGCCCATCCTGTGCTTAACGATCTGGTTGTCCCAACTAGCCTTAACGATGACATACCTTGGTCTTAACTATCAGGTTTGGTGTTAACGATCTGCATGCTTGTTAACGATCTGCTTGATTGGCTAACGATCTGCATGATTGTTTAACGATCTGCTTGTTTAGCTAACGATCTGCATGATTGTTTAACGATCTGCTTGTTTAGCTAACGATCTGCATGTTTAAGTTAACGATCTGCCGGACATGGTTAACGATCTGGTTTGTTCTTAACGACCTGGCTAACGACCTGACCTGGGCAACATAACGATCTGACAAAAGTGTTAGTCGAATTTAATGATTTCTTGATGTGACGTGTGATTCTCCTTGTATTCTGTGCATTGACACTTGTGCTCCTCATTGGGTATAAATAGGAATCCTTAGGAAACCCTAACCAAGCCTTGAGAGAACCTCCTGAGGAGCACTGTGTGTTTGTGTGTGTGTTCTTGGTGTTCTTCCTTGAGTTTCAGAGGTGATGGCAATGCAATGTTGCTGATTCAACCAAGAATGATCATCACACGTGATTTCCGCACCCGTGTGATGAATCAAATGATGTTAAATGGCTAGAAATCGGTCCTGACATATTAAGATCACACGAGGCTCGGGTAAGCCTCTAGTTCATCCATTTCTCCATTTTGAGCATGGTTTTGTTGTAATCCTCTTTTGACAAGGAGTTTCTAGGGCTTCTAAAGGCATTGCATGTCTGATCAAGAGTGATCAAAGGCTTGTGGGAGTGTTCGTGTTGCAATCCAAGGTTAGTTTGTGTCGGGTTTTACTTTATATCAAGATTTTGGATGATCCATTGCCTAAAATCAGTTTTGATGATGCATGCAAGGGTGGATTCAGCTACTGGAGTGTTCAAGAACCTTAGAGAACTGAAAAAACCCGCTTGGAGAAGCTTGGTACAAGAATTTGTGCATAAGGTACAAGTATTTGATGCATGCATGTTGTTATTGTGTGTTTAGTTTGAGAATCTGGAACTTGGTTAGGGAAACCCCACCATCTCAGTGGCTAAAATGTCACAAGAAGAGAGTTGGTCCAATGGGTGGAGACCCCTTTTGTTGTATTCTAGCATCTAACCCGAAAACCGAGCATTTTGGCATTATTGATAATGGGTTAATGACACATTGGGCATCTCAGTGGCTTAAAGCCTTAAAAATCTGAGTTAATCAGTCCCTAGGTGGAGACCATTGGTTTGGAACATGATTTTGGTTGTCGGTTTTGCAATGGAATTGAATTATGGACATTTTGTGTATAACCGAGACTTGTAACATTGTTTTGGTACGGCCTCAAAGCCTTAAAAATTTAAGTATTAGCTACTGGAACATGTTAGAACAAAACCCCGTTGTCGAAACGAGCAAAAATCAAATTTTGAGAAAATTTCACTAAAGGACAAAATAGTCGATGAGGACCGCATGGGTTTCGTTTGTTGGTATGATCGCGGTCCTCATAACCTGTAAAGTCAACGTGGTCTGTTGACCACCCATGAGGACCGCATGGGATGTTTTTCTGGTTTGTGCGCGGTCCTCATGTGTCCCTGGACAGTTTCATTGTTTTGTTTTGTTTTGTGTTTTGGGCAATATCGAGCGACCCGGTTTGGTTATTTTCACGAGTATGGGCATGTTGGTTTCTATTAAAGATATTTCACTTCCCGGTTGGGGCCCCATGATCTCGTCGGGTGTTTGTTGTCCGCTCGGTATGTTCCCGGGAGTGTTGTTAAACCTCCCATTTGGTTAGTTATTGTTGCTACAAATTGCTTAAGCGGTTATAGTTGAGGATAGGTTCTGATATAATTATGCATATATCATTATAATAGACTTGCCACTGTGATACACCTGGACGTTTGGATTCTCGTGCCCTGTGACGTTTGTTTGATCCACCGCTTGTTCATCTGTGAGTTGATAGCTTTTCCCCTACTTTAACTTTTTAACGTTTTGGGGTGTACATGAACCATGTCAAACTATTGCTTGTTTGTTTGTTACTGTGCTTAGGTATTTATTACCATGTTATAAATTTAAACTCGCATGTTATGAGACGTTCATGTTGATTAGTATGGTTAATTTGGGCCTTAGTGTTAGGTCACAAAGACATATATTGCACCAATACAGCTGTAGAGGTAGATCAAGGTGTCTCATACCCGTTTGTTGGATCCATTAGGAGTCGGGTGATGGCGTATATGCCTAGTCCACAATGGGAGGCGTGCAGCCGTAGGATCGTACCCCCGGAGTGCTAGTTTAACCATAGGAATTTATAACAGGCACAGTATTGTTACTTGATTTGTGGAAACTTGGATTTGAGTCAAATGCGCTACGACTCACGAACAACTTTTGTTGTTGACGTATTTTTGGTTCATGTGCAGGTAAGTAAAGCTTTGGGTGGATGTCACATTTGGATGTTAGGGACGAGTTGGGTTTTGTACCCGTTGGGGTTGATTTGGTTGATTTTGCGATTTTTCCCCATCATGACTATCCTTTGTTATTGTTGTCTTTTCCTTTGACTGTGTTAGTAGCCTTAGGTTCTGCCTGGGCGTAGACTAATGTGCATTACTTAAGACTTAACATATTAAGTCCATTATGGTTTGTATTTGATTTTGCATCTATCTGTTTGCTTCCGCGTGTTCTGATACGGGCGGCCGGTCCCACTCTCCTCTCCCCCACGCCTGGCAGGGCGCGGCGCGGCGGGGTGTGACAGGGGGGGGGGGGTAAGTTTTTGCAAGAGGGGGATTGCAAGGGGGTTTTGAAATGAACAGGTTTAGGCTCAAAGGGGGGGGGGGGGTGAAACTAGGGGATTTATTTGTGGGGTGAAGGAAAGGAGCCTAATGGGGCAGAAGGTCTGACATCCGAGAATTTCAAGGTTTACTTCCGTTAGACATTTCCGTTAGTTACGTTATAAGTGTTAACTTAGTAACTAATGCTTAACTAGGCCGAATACGTCCACGTCCTTTGGTTGATCACCAAACCCGTCCATACATGTTATGTGTTTATTTGTTTATTGTCATTATGTGCAATGTGATTTAAATGCATGATTTAACATTACGAATAGCATGACAAATCGTAAATCCTTGATTATGTGACAAATTTGTATGTTTTAGGTTTCCAGCGAAACTACCGAGCGAAACTATAGTGTCGCCCGGTAGTTAGCTAAACTGCCTGATTTACTCATAATCAGAGCCAGTTTCGCTGGCCAGCGAAACTGCCAGCGAAACTAGCCCCTGATATAAATAATCTTAATAAACCCTAGTTCTCCCATTTGCCTCATTTCATACAAAACACACACACACTCCATCTTTCTCCTGGAAATCTGGTCAGCCGAGATTCACACCGAGCCATCGAGATCTCAGCCCCGAACCATCATCCATCAAGCTTGGAGATCGAACCGTGAGTCCCAAAACCACCATTTTTATGTTTTCTATGTGTTTTACTTAAAAAGCATGACCAAACCTCCATGAAATCACTTGATCTTCTGATATGTTGCTTAGGATTGCTAGATCTGTTATAAAGTCAGTAACTTTACGTGTGAAATCCATCCATGTTGAAGATTTATGCTATTTAGGTCACTTTAGGGTTTTAAATGTATTTTGGTGATTTGATGAGAAAAATTGCATGTTTAAGATGTTAAAGCTTACTGATTTATGTAGGTAAATGCCTATGTATGCTAAACAATGAATTGCATGAAGTATGGAAGCTGTTAGGTTGATTTTTAGGCTGATCCGTATGTTTTTCGCGACTAGCGAAACTATGGTGTTCTCTGGGCGAAATTGTCCAGCGAAACTATGTATATCTTCATCCAGCGACACTATGCAGCGAAACTGCAGTGTCGCCGGGTAAACCAACCAGACCAGCTCGAGCGAATCTACCGAGCGAAATTCCCTGAACGAAAGTTCAAACCAGTTTCGGGCGAAACTAGGCTAGCGAAACTGTGTCAACAGTTTCGAGCGAAACTAGCCTAGCGAAACTGTGTCATCGGGTATTGCCTAGCGAAAGTGCTGCCCGTGCACACAGCGAAACTGACTAGCGAAACTGCTAGCGAAACTGAGACCAGAATCCAAACTTGTACAATTTGCTTGAATGTTATGCCATGACTTACATGATTAAGCCATGATGATACTTGCTTTGACTTCTGATGTATATGTGAACCCTTGTTTATGATCAACCATCGGTGTCGTGTGTCTGTATGTCGAGTCATAGTTCCAACGTGCTATGTTATGGGCCATAGTGACGTTAAGTAAAGATTAGACACAAAACTAATACTTAAGACCTAAACGTGTTCATAGGTCTTCGATAAGCAATACTCGGAATTATTAGCAAGTGTAGCAGTGCAACCAAAGGTGAGTGTCACTAACCTGATTACCGTGAACCCGTTTGGGTCACACCGAATACCTAAAAGTAAAACAATGCTGACAACTCGAGAGTGCTAGGCACCTCCCTGATAAACTTGAAAACTTGGAGTGCTCGGCACCCACTTGATGAACTTGAAGTGCTTTATGGGAAGCACTTGCGAATTACCAAAACAACGATTTCTAAAACGAAACTGAAAACACTTTTGAGATTCACGAGAATCCGGTAAACTGTTTTAATATGGCTAGTGTAGGTTAAAGTCTAAACCACATGATATCACATGATTTCTAAGGATGCCTTGAAAACTTAAAAGTCCTCAACTAAATTGTACCATTAATTGTAAAGCGAGGGGATGTTGGGTAGATCTACTGGAGTTTGACAAACTCCGCCCCGTGGCACGGGGAGTGCACGGAGGTACAATATCAGCCTATCTGACCGTGATCCCGAGAGGACACGGGGGAGGCAAAACCGCGATGACGTAGGTCCGCAGAACTGATGGCACGGCCACTACAATAATTTATGGTCAGCTTTGGTACAAACTTCCTTAGTGCATGGAACAACGGATTAGCTACCCGCGATATCGGTTGAGCACTTTAACTTTACAAAACTAGTTCATACCCGATGACGTAGGTCACGGACAATTCCTTTATAAACTAAGACATAACATTTAGCATTGCTTTTCTCAAACAAATACTATGTAAGTATACCTTGATACAAATTATGATTATGAGACCGGGCCAATGCATGACAAGCCCACTGTGAACTCACCAACCGTTAGGTTGACACTTGCGTGGTTTAAACTTTTGCAGATCGCTGAGAAGTATTCCGGAGCAGGTTGGCATGGCACGTGAAGACAATTTTATTTCTGTTAAACTTAATTGGGAATTTTAAACAAAGAATTTGTAAAGCACGTGGTTAGTGCTAAGACAATACTTATTCCGCTGCGTTGTGTTTGAGACTTTACTTTATAATTGGTTTAAACTAACTTTGATTCATTTAGTATTTGTAACTAATGGTTGTGGATCCTGGTCTAGCCGCACCCCTTAACGGTATAAACTCCGTTAGTGGTCAATTTGGGGGTGTGACAGAAGGTGAAAAAATCCTAGGTGCCTCAATTATGTAAAATGTGTGATCCCAATTTTGTCCATTTTGCAACATATGCACGTGCCAAGTTCTACCTTCGTCGAATCATCAGGCTTCTCTCAATCAAGGAAGAAACGAGCATGCTTACAGGCGATCATGCTATAAAAGGCTCAAATTCTCACTGGATCTAGGAAAAGGGATAATTTAATCAGAAGCAAATCTGTACAAACTGCCATAAAAGAATATTTCAAATATTTGAATTTTTTTTACAATTCAATGGAATTTGAGGTTTTCGTATTCTGGAGGAAGACTCTTATGTGCTTTATTCCATTTTAGACATCAATCTTTTGAAAACTTTGGGGACAATCGAGGCCCATTTTTAGAGAGTTTAGTGTAAGGCTTAAGTTTGGACATCATAATTGCTTAAGTTTTCAAAAATGTATTCCCGAACTTTACCTCCCCACACTTAAAATGTACATTGTCCTCAATGTACCCGTACGTTAGTAAAAGAGACAATGAACAATAAAAGAATAGTTTGGGTTAGAAAAATTTTGGGTAGCATTTTCTCTGTTTCTCAGCCAATGAGTCCGTGAAATGGTTACCACGCCATGCCTTGTGACCTCCCGGCCTAATTAGCATATCCAAGGAGCTTGTACCTGTTCAACTTGCTCAAGAGATTAAAATTAAGATAAAGATAAAAATTAACTACTAAATTTAACTACTAGAATACTATTACATAATTCCTAATTTGAATGTTTTTTGTGTTACAATTGGTCCCAAAATCAAAACCAAATGCAGCTAAAACATTTATCAAAATATTCAGCTTCTGACTGTTTTTATCGACGATCATCACAAACCAACATTACAACCAAGTACCATAACAGACTTCTTAAACGAACACACTTAACCTACCTATGCTACTTATTCATGGGGTCCTAGGGGCCCTAAAAGCTACTTCTCCATCGCACCTCCTCAACGGCCTCCAAGCTCGTGCGGGAGCTGGGGGATGTTGTCGTTGTTAGCCAGGTTGATGATGAAATCATCAATGAAACTGTCAAGAATTGGTGCGGTGACAAGCGTAGCATCGCTGTCATACTGTCCCAAGGCTGTTGAAACCCTATGGATTGCTCCATAGCGAGATAGAACTCGGTCCATTTGGTGATTACAGAAGTGGGTACCTGTGACAGCTGATCCGTTCTTTTGGAGTTCCGAATCTAGAAAACAACTTCTTGAGGAACTTAACAATTACACGGCCATCATTTGTTGGCAAAGCCTCGGCTTCCACCCATTTGGACTCGTGATCTACGACCACAAGAATGTAATTGTTTCCCCTTGAGGTTGGGAATGGTCCCATAAAGTCAAGTCCCCATACCTCGAAAACTTCACAGATTTGGATATTGTTCTGGGGCATCTCATTTCGTGCGGAGATGTTTCTAGACCTTTGACAGGCATCATAGGTTCGTACCATTTTGTGAGCATCTTGGTAAATGGTGGGCCAATAAAATCCGAAATCAAGGACCTTACGTGCGGTGGAGTTAGCTCTGTGGTGACCACCACAGGGTCCAGAGTGACATGTTTGAGTATGTTGGTGGTTTTTGCACCATAGACACATCTTCTAGTTAGTTGGTCGGCACATATCTTGAACAAATATGGGTCTTCCCATATGTAATGCTTAGCGTCAGCGAAGAATTTCCTTTGCTGTTGATGTGTTAACCCTCTAGGCACAAAGCCACTTGCTAAGTAGTTTGCCATGTCTGCAAACCAGGGTTCTTCAGAAGAGTCAACTCTTTCAAGATATTCTGTAGGAAACTTTTCGTTTATTTCTCCTCCTGAAGATTGAGCATTGCTTTCAAGTCTTGACAAGTACTCAGCTGCAGTATTCTCAGCACCCTTCCTGTCGCGAATCTCAATGTCGAATTCTTGAGCAGAAGGATCCAATGAATGAGCTGGGGCTTAGCGTCTTACTTTTTGAAGAGATATTTAATAGCAGCGTGATTAGTGAAGACGATGGTCTTAGATGGCACCAAGTATGAGCGAAATTTATCGAAAGCAAATACCACTGCTAATAATTCCTTTTCGGTAACTGTATAGTTTTCTTGGAAATCGTTGAGCATTTTACTAGCGTAGTAAATGGGGGTGGAAGTGCTTATCTTTTCGCTGGCCTAACACTGGCCCTACAACGTAGTCACTAGCGTCACACATTATCTCAAATGGAAGAGACCTGTCTGGCACATTCATGATTAGTGCATTTACTAGTTTATCTTTGAGGAGAGTGAAGGATTTCAAACAATCTTGATTGAAATTGAAAACTGCTTCTTTCTCCAATAGTTTCGTCAAAGGTCTTGAGATCTTGGAGAAATCTTTGATGAAACGGTGGTTGAATCCTGCATGTCCGAGAAAACTACAAATGTCGCGAATGGAAGATGGCGGTGGTAGGGGAGAGATAGTGTCTACTTTAGCTTTGTCCACCTCTAATCCAGCTCGGGAGACTTCATGACCAAGAACTATGCCCTCTTGGAACATAAAATGACATTTCTCTCAATTTAGGGCTAGGTTAGTTTCTTTGCACCGGGCAAGCATTTTCTATAGATTAAGCAGAAAATGGTCAAACGAGTTGCCAAAAACTGAAAAGTTATCCATAAAAACCTCCATGGATTTTTCAATCATGTCATGAAATATTGCAACCATGCAGCGCTGGAATGTAGCGGGAGCATTACATAGGCCAAAAGGCATTCATCTGTAGGCAAAAGTGCCGTAAGGACATGTGAATGTTGTTTTCTCTTGGTCCTCTGGGTCTATTGGAATTTGGAAATACCCCGAGAAACCATCAAGAAAGCAATAATACATGTATACTGACAAACGTTCTAGCATTTGGTCTATGAAGGGCACAGGAAATTGGTCCTTTCTGGTGGCATCATTTAGCCTTCTATAGTCTATACAGACTCTCCAGCCAGTGACTATGTGGGTAGGACTGATTTCAGTTTTATCGTTGGTGATGATAGTTATTCCACCTTTCTTGGGCACCACTTGAACATGGCTAACTCAAGGGCTGTCAGATATAGGGTATATAAGTCCGGTGTCCAGAAGTTTGACAACTTCCTTTTTCACCACTTCTTGAACATTGGGGTTTACCCTTCGTTGTGGTTGGACAACGGTTTATATACTTTTTCCATGAGGATTTTACGAGTGCAGAGCGATGGGCTTATTCCTTTGATATCAGAGAGCTTCCATGCAATAGCCTTTCTAGTGCGTACACAGAACAGTGAGTAATGCTTCCTTTTCTTGTGAGCTCAAGCGTGCAGAAATGATCACTAGTGACTTGCAATCGTTGTCCAAAAAGGAGTACTCCAGATGTTCTAGGAGTTCCTTGAGTTTCAGAGCAGGTGGATCTACAGCTGCCAGCTGGCTCCGGGTTGGTTTGAATAGTTATTTGGACAATTTCAGGCGTCGAGTGATCATGGTCAGGAGATGGGTTCTTCTCCTCTTCCAGGGCTTCCTGGGTGAGTTCTTCTTCTTCTACCTCTTGTAGCCAAGGAGGATCATCGGATGAAGGGTACACTAAGGATCTTTCTACCTTTACAGAAAGCTTATGGTCCCCAAGTTGGAGCGTCATCTCTTTGTTGTCTGGGTTGGTCACTATTATACCCTGAATTTCAATTTTAATTTCTCGCTACTCATTGTCAGGTTTATATCCCAGGATGTCATACATCCACGGACTGCTTATTTGCACCGTATGATCCTACCATGCACGGTTACCCAGCATGCTTGGGCATCGTTACTAACAATTTCTTTTGACTTTGTTAGATCTACAGCCATGTGCAGAAGGTCGAATAACGGTCACATGGACTTAGTCAAGAGCTGGAATATGCGTGGAGATGAAGACTCGCCATTAAAATCGGTCTATAACAGTCAAATATCGTTGGAATAGAGATCCCAAGAATCTCGAGATGTTAGTTAGGCAATCTATGTATTTATATGCGGCATAGGTTTCATTTTTGACACTTACAAACACTTGTACTCATTCACATTCACTTAGAAACAACCGCAAATCAGTGTACTCAAAACATTTTTGTAGAACACAGGAACGGTATTGCTAATGCATAACGATCTCAATTCGGTAAACACAAAGGTAAATAACACTTCTTTATTGCTCAACCTTTAGAGAGAGAAAGTAAACAGGTTTCACCTTACAAAAACACACAGTTTAGAACTCAAACCTCACAACTACTCTCCTCTAAACGAGCAAAACCTTTTTATACTAGTTCTGGCCAGCGGACCAACTAACCAGCGTACCAGATGGTCCAGGCGTACCATCTGGTCCGCCCCTGGTCCGCTGAGACCAGATTACACAAAACATAATAAATACAAGACCTAGCACTAGACAACTATATATGCTTCTACAAACTCCCCCTTGTCTTGTGCTAGTCTTCTGAAGCTCTTGATTCAGTCTCCATCCAGTGTTGTCTTCTGTTGTTCCCCGCATGAATTCCAAAAGCAAAACATACTCTAATCACCCGTTGAAACTGCAAAGCTTGTTCAGCATGCTCAGCCTTGTAAAGAATATTACAGTGACAGAGTTTCTCAATGTCATTCTTGGATAAGTTGATTAACCACATCGGGTCGTACAGTCTGACTACCTTGTTTTCTTCTTCCACCACTATCACTGCTTCACCAGTATTCTCATCGTAATACCACCATCTCAATGATTTGATAAAGTCTTGTTCAAGTTTCTTTAACGGAATCTTCTTCAATTGAACTGGCTTCTTGTATTTCACTACAATCATTGGCTTTACAGTTTTTGGGTTGATATCAGATGAAGACTTCACAAACTTCGGTCTTTGAGGAGTTAAAAACTGAAATTTTCTTTGACATTCTTCAATCAATTTATCCTCGAAGACTCTAGCCAAAGTATCATTACCATAATTCAGAAATGGACATCTAGATAGATCCCTCACATCACAAACTGGCAATGTATTGAATCTGGTTGCATACTTCAGATAAATGATCCCAAACTCCTTCTTGATTGCATAGCATTTAAGCTGAGAATCATATATCCAACTTATTATTCTGCCAGAAGCTTCTCTACCCTTCTTCTCAAAAAATATCGTTTGATCAACAACTTTGGTAGATGATTTCACCAGCATCTTCTTTGCCCTCTGCTCTTTCAACCAAGCATCAAATAACATTTTCTTTTCTTGCTCTTCAGTTAAATCTTCAGATTCTGTTGATGCTGGCTGTTCAGATTGATTCTCAGACTCTTTCTTTTTCAATTCTTCATCAATCATTTCTTCATCATCTTCACCAAAAAAGTTGAAACCTCCCGACTGATCATTATCAGTAAAATTATCCATAAACCTTCGGATCAGTAAGATATTCTTCAGCAGTGATATCTTCCACTTCTACTTGCTCTTCTTCATAATCAACATGTTCCTCTGAATCTTCTTCGTTATACGGATCAGCAAATGGAACATTATCCACATCTTCCACATTTAAAGCAAAAATTGCAGCAAGCTGCTCTTTTGTATAAGGATTCACAAACTCCCCTTCTCCTAACTCAACTCTTGTAATTGGGGTCACATCATAAACATGATCATCAGACTCCCCCTGAGATGTGGTAGACGTACCAGCAGCAGTAGATGAACCAGCTGCCCTAGTACCCGATCCAGTACTACCCACACCTTCTTCAGGATCAGGGTCATCATTCAAATATTTCAATATATCATCATCTTTACAACCTTCATCAGTATTCGGCTTCTCCCCCTGAGCAGGTAAAGCTTTGAGCAAGAGATTTAGCTGCTCACCCAGGGAAAGAGATAATTGTTGTAACTTTGCAATTTCACGACCCTTTTCTTCATCTCTAGATTTTAAACTGGCAATCTCACGATCTTTAGATTGATCCTGAGACACCAATTCTGCCACTAGATTCTTTAATCCTCTAATTTCATCTGCCTGCTGACGATTCGTTGATTCTAATTCATCAAGTCTAGTCTGATGGATCGCCAACTTCAGATCAGCAGAAGAAATGGTTGATCGAGTAGCAGCCGCAGTAGACGAAGCAGTAGCAGAAGTAGAAGCAGTAGAAGACAGTCTTCTGATTATTAACTTCTTAGCAGGTAGAACAGAAGAACTTTGAACATTCACACTTGTGTCGTTGGTTGCACTGGAACCGAAGACTGAGACTGAACCTTTTGTTTCTTAGCAGGTGGACTCTGACCAGATTTTCTAGCATCGGCCAGAAATGAGCCTTGTTGCACAGTAGGTCTCCTAGCCATATGTTTGACCTTTCCAGAATAAATTACTTTAGCTTTGCCTTTATCTACTGGCTTAGGCTTTGCAACAGGTTCCTCCATCACAGGAGTATATAATGGATCATCATCGTTATCCTCAACCTGCTTGGTTCTAGACTCATATAGTGAAGTATCTTGATTCTGAGACTTTAGATAGGCAATGTGAGCCTTAGAACCCCTCTTCACTGGAATTTCTCTAGTATTATGTAAAATTGTGACATAATCACCAGAGTCTGAGTCGGTTTCAGAAGAACTCTCAGTAGCATCATCACCCTTAGACATAGCAGCATCATCAATCATCTCATCATTTTGAAGATTAACAGCTTCAGGTTCAACGATATTCTCATGAACAACAGGCTCATGTTGTTGTTACTGTACAGGTACGTGGTCTTGATTAACAGGAACATTCTGATTCTCTTCTTCATCTTCTGCTATTTCAACAGGAAAACCTTTATCATCATATTCCAACTCATCATCAGAACTATCAGGATGTTTGGCAGCTCCATCAGCCGGAGCTACATAATCCGGGTTTGCAAGATGACCAATTAAACGTTTAACCGGTGGAGCAGCTTTGTTTCCTTTACGCTTCTGATATATAGGAATTTTCCCAACAGCAACTCTGTTCATATGCTTCATATCAATAATTGCAGCAGCATTCTTTGGAAGATTTGGATGGAGATCATTCAAGATCATTTGTATAAATCTTGGATACATAATACTTCTCACTTGTTTCGTCAAGATATTCTCCCTCATGTAATTAGAGATCCATCCAGAGATGTTGAATTCTCGATTTAACACCAATGCACAGAAAAATGATAACACTCTCAGATCAAATTCCTCCTGCCCTCTCATTCGATTTCCAAAACACTTGATTATCACATGCATAAGATACTTGTATGGAGGACTCAAATTCGCCTTCAAATACCACAGCACATACAGTTGACCATCATATTTGATTCTTTTAAGTAAAGCTACTAGATCAGCTTCATCAAATTCTGTAGGATAGGCAGCTTGATCATTCAATTTCAGAACCCTCCTCACATCAGCTTCAGAAATAATCACATCAGTCTCAAGAATTCTTGCATGAATTACTGATGGATCCACTGAACAATCCACTTGTGCTGAATTCCAAAACATCACCAGCAAGTCTTTGTATGGAGGACACACATGAGTTGCAGCATATAATATTCTTGATCGTCTAATGAAATCAAAGATATTAAGAAATTGAGGCTTCCATTTTTCTGCTGCATCTAGAAATGCACAAACATTGTGTTCACCAATTGATTTGAAATCTACCATTTCTGTACATATCATCAAAACAAACATCATTAAAATCATTTAATATAATCATAATTATCAATGACTAACTCTGATTTTATGTGAAACGCTCAAACGAATAACTTTTGAAAAAATTTGATGAGCGGACCAAACATCGGATCACTTTTGGTCATCCGGATCATCTGGTCCGGCGGACCAGAAATATGTTGACCGCGGATCAGATTTGGTCAAACGGACCAGATTGCGGACCAGAATTGGTTGCGGATCATCTGGTCCGCCGCGGACCATTTGGTCCGGCGGACGAACAGACACCGAACAGTCTTTTTCGATTCTGATGCATCAACAAGTGTTTGTTTTAAAAATGAACATCAAGGTTTTGATCTATACAAGTTTCTGATCCTGTACATGTGCTCAAAGTGCATTAAGAGCAAATAAAACCAGTTAAAGCATCCAAGTCAGTTTTTCTTTAAAAACTGAGACACAAAACTGTAACAATCTAACAATCTAGACCATTATTTTACAAATCAAGACCATCCACAGATGCGCAATTTGAATACCTACCTGTTGCAACCAAAATTACGAGCTATAGTTCTGTATCCACAGAGAAATCGAGGAAAAACAGTGAAGTGAATAAAAGGGTTTTCAGAGTGAAGTGAATGTGATCCGCGGGTTATGCCAACCCCGGATCAAAATTCTTTATTTATATGCAAAGTGGTCCGCCGGCATACCACATGGTCCGCCGGACCACTTTATTACAAATATGCCCTTCAACTTTCAAATTGTTCAGTTTTCACCCAAAAACTTTAGTTTCTTCAAAGTTTAAACATGATGAGCTGATTTAGCATCGATTGTGATTCATTTAACCAAGAATTTTTCATCACCGAATTCAGTTGATCAAAAAATAAACCAGAATGAAAATCTTTTTGATTTTTATCAAATTTATATCAAAACACACTAAAATCTTTTTGGTTTTTCGAACTTATGCTAAAACACACCTAAAATCCTTTTGATATTTTCTAAAATAAGCAAAACAGCAAACCAACAGAAATCAGGAAATTAAAACGCAATAAGTTATATTTTTGTGAGAAAGATCACAACGTGAGATCATATCAGACATAACGCATCATACACACTTCAATTTCAAAATACTAAGCATGCAAGCCAAGTTGTCCGAGAATACAACCATTTGGTTTATTTCAGCTAAAGCAGGTCATGTTTATAGCTTTCTGATATGAAATTAAGTGTATTTATCAAGCATTAATAACATGGTACTCACACGATCAGGAATACTGGCAAACTGCTTATTTCATTTTTTATATTTTCCTTTATTCAAGCCAAGTTACTTGCAGCAGATTTCTCATACTGATAATGTAAACTTGCTTATACAGAATAGAATTCCACAGAGATATCTTGCTCATGATGTGTCTTGCAAAAAGAAAGTAGAACCCTAAACAAACAACAATCAGGTCGGCCGGTAGGCATGCAGAGAAAGTCCGATTGTTTAGGAAAATAAAAAATGTAAAACAAAGCAGAAATTGTATAATCCAACAACAATCAGGTCGGTACTCACGTACACGCAGAGAAAGTCCAATGGATTATACGAAACACCAAGAAAATAAAGCAGAACGTCAAACGAACAACAATCAGGTCGATCTTTCGATACGCAAGCATACTGTCACACCCCCAAATTAACCACTAACGGAGTTTATACCGTTAAGGGGTGCGACCAGACCAGGACCACAACCATTAGTTACAAATACTAAACAAATCAGGGTTAGTCCAAAGATATATCATAAAAACAATCTCAAGTTACGCAGCGGAACAAAATATCATCTTAGCACTAACCACGTGCTTTACAAATCAGTGTATTAATTTCCCAATTAGTTTAATTAAAATAAAAGTTTTCATGTGCCATGCTAACCCGCTCTGGATACTCCTTAGCGATCTGCAAAAGTTTAAACCACACAAGTGTCAACCTAACGGTTGGTGAGTTCACAGTGGGCTTGTCACGCAGTGGCCCGGTCTCATAAATCATAATCGTGTAAACGTATTCTTACGTACAATTTATTTGTGAAAAGCAATGCTTGTGATAACCAAAATCATAGTATCGTGGTTTAGTAAAAGTATTGTCCGTAACCTACGTTATCGGGTATGTACTAGTTTTGTATAGTTAAAGTGCTCAACCGATATCGCGGGTAGCTAATCCGTTGTTCCATGCACTAAGGAAGTTTGTACCAAAGCTGACCATAAATTATTGTAGTGGCCGTGCCATCAGGTTCTGCGGACCTACGTCATCGCGGATT
>JBCNJP010000008.1:17679914-17695914 GCA_039602395.1 Deinandra increscens subsp. villosa
AAGTGTTTCAATTGTTCATATATTGGACATTTTGCTCGAGAATGCAAACAACCGAAGGGTGGTCATTCTAATGTTGATACTAACAAAGATTCTGGAAGTAACTTGAGTCAAAAAGCTTTGGTTACTCAAAGCAACGAGGGATATGATTAGAGCAAACATTTTGATAATCCATCTGCATTTTTGGCTAAGGTTGAATCAGTTGCTGGAAGTATTACTGATGTTGAATCTAAACAAGCACTTCTGAGTCAGTATGTGAGTTATGTTCAAAGTATGTAAAGGATAATTCAGAGTTATTAAAAGAAAAGAGTTTGTTAGCTGTTGAAGTTGAGTTGTTAAAAGAGACTTTGAAGAAGTTACTGATCAGTTGTTTGAACCTACGAAGGTGAATAAAGATTTGTTAAATGAAAAGAATGTGTTGGTTGAAGAGTGTAACAAAACAAAAGCAGAAGTTAAAGAACAATGAAGATTTTGAAGCACTTTTCACTAAAAGTCTTCCTTGGAAGGAGAAGTATGAAACAACACAGAATAATGTTGTTGAGGCAGCTGAGAGAATAGTTAGTCTTTTCAAGAGGAATTTACAAAACTGCGTGAAGAAAATGGTTTGTTAAGAGATCAAAACACAGTTTTGAAAGAAGATGTTAGAGCATATTCCTATGCTACGATGTGTCTCGTGTAATGTATCTAGACTAGAGCGTCTTTGTGAGTCATATAGTCAACATACCAAGATGGCTGTACCATATGGTCCGCCGTACCAGTTGGTACGGGCGTACCAACTGGTCCGCCAGGTGATACGACGGCTTGTGTGTAAGTGACTATAAATAGTTCATGTTAGAGAGAGCTTAGTAGTTCTAAGAGTTTCATCTTCTTAACTGTGTGTTCTGAGTGTGTTTCTCTCTCTACATTGTAACTCTTTGTGAATCAATAAAGCAGAGCTTTATTTACCTCTGTGTTATTCGATTGACCGAATCTAGCAGTAGTAAGATCCCTCTGTGGTTTTACAAGTGGTATCAGAGCAATCCAGGTTGCTCTACTACTTTGATTTGGTCCATTTCGAAATTTTAGAGAGAGAAAGTTTGGGTTTGAGTCGTTTTTCATCAATTTTTCTCAATTCTGAGTGATTCCGAGGTCAAAGATGATTTCTGAGTGTTTGTAGAGTGTTTTCGCACCTCACTGATCCAATTTCCAGTTCCAAAAGTAAAAAATTTGAAAAATCAGTCGATCTCAGTTTGGTACGCCAATGGTACGCTCGAAGAACAGTTTGGTACGTTTCTGGTACGGAAGGCAATATTCATAGCTTTCTGGTACGCCAAAGTTTGGTACGCAAGGCAATCTGCAAAGTTGGTACGTGACGGTTATAAACTGGTCCGCTGACACTTACTCCGTACCATTGGTACGTTGCTCAAGTTGGTACGCTGAGGTTGGTGGTACGCTGATATTTCTGGTCTGGGTTTGGTACGTTGATTTGGTTGATCCGTTGGAGGTAGGTTGCATTCTGTTGGTATGGAAATCGTCTGCTTGGTCCGCTGGAAGATTTCCGTACGTTGAATCTCATTGGTACAAAAGTCGACGACTTGGTACACTAGCAGAAAAGTAGTCTTCACTAAAAATGATGTAACTGGAGAACCGTTAAGAGTTACGGGAGCTAATACTAGCCAAAACGTTCGTCTCGACGAGATCTATAATTTTACTGCCTAACGCCTAGTACTCCCCAGTTTGACCCCCAAAATCCGCTTGAAAGACCTTCGTTTTTGAGTTCGAAGTTTTGACATTCGTTTTCTAACTTCAAGATGAGTGATTTACAAGCTTTTTCAGCTATGCAAACCACGATGCAAGCCATGATGAACTACGATAATGAAATCAGAACAACTTAGGAAGTTCCTAAATTACTTCGATTGGAAGATTATCATAACTGGAAGAGAAGATTTGAATCTTACATATACTCATAAGATGTTTATTGTTGGATTCCGATTGAAAAACAATATGAGTATCCGTTGATTGCTAATACTTTACCAAAATCGATAAGTGATTTTGAGCCTAAAGAAAAGAAGGTATTTGCAAGAGAAAAGAAGACATAGTTTTCTGAGATGGCATTACCCAAATATTTGATGCATCAGTTTAAGAATTTTCCAACTCCGAAACAAATATTGAATGCTATTAAGGAAAGATGTGAGCGTAATGATCAGTACAAGAATACTCGAAAGAAAGTTTTGAAGAAAGAGTTTGATAATTTTAGGCTTTGTGAGAATGAGAAGATCACATATTTGATTGCAAGGTTTTCACATTTGATCAATGAACTTGACATTGTAGGTGTTAAGAAAGAAAATGATGAATTAAAGGAGAAATTCCTGGAAGCTCTACCCGAAAAGTGGGAGAATTTTATGATGATGTTGACTAATGATCCAAACTACTCAAGTTGGACATTCAATCAGTTGATAAGCAAATTACAAGCTCGGGAAATGGAATTACTTGTGAAAAAGTCAGCAACTCCATCTGTTCAGAATCCTGAGGTATATTTTGGAGAAAACAGTGCTACCGTGCATGCTAAAGCAAAGTCACATTCTAGTTCAAGCATTAATCCACCAACAACAGCATTTCTTACTGGAAAGTCTGAGAATACTGGTTATTCTTCGGGTTGCAGTTTTACTATTCCTGATAGATCATCAAGCAAATCTTCCTTTAATCAAGCAACCGAAGATCTAGCTGCTTTGATATCTGCTTTCATATCATCTTCATTTAGTTCCATATTTAGTCAAATTGGTAATTCTGGTTTGGTTTCGGAGGATCTAAAACAGATGGATGATGATCAGCTGCATAAATTAGATTTGGATTAGTTTGCTATGCTTGTTGAAAGAGGAAGAAGTTTTATGGATAACATGGCAAGAATTCTATAATTCAAGGAGGCAAACTGGGTTTAGATAAGTCTAAACTGAAGTGTTACAAATGTTCCAAATTAGGACATTTTGCTTGAGAATGCAAGCAATTTTCTTCTAAACCAAGTACTTCGGATAATCATGACCATAATAAAGATGCAAAAGCACTGGTGTCCGAGGAAGGATATGATTGGGCTAAGGATTTTCCAGATGAATCTGCATTTTTAATGCATTAATGGCTACTATGCAAGTTGAATCAAGTGATTCTGAATCTCAAACAAGTGCATCTGAAACAAGTGATTCTGAAGTTAGTGGGTATGAGTCAACATGTGAATTTTGTGCTCAAAAAGAGAGAAAGATTCGAGAATTGATTTATGAAAAGGAAGGGTTGATTGTTGAAAATGAGAAGAAAGAAGAAGAGATAGAAGGTTACAAAAGAAAGTGTGAGGTTTCTGATGAGATTTTCAAAGCGAATGCAATGTTGAAACAAGAAAAGAAGGTGTTGATAAAAGAGGTTTTAGAGCTAAAAGCAAGATTGGATGAGATGGTTAGTGTTAATAAAGAAAAAAACCTTAAAGCTAGAAAATGAAAATGCTGAGTTAGTTACAAAGGTTGAAAAGTGGGAGTTCGAAGCAAAGGATGCTATTGGAGATTTTGATGCCTTGTATAAGAAAACTAAAGCAAGAGTGGAATCACTGCTGCTTACCAATTTTGAACTTCAGAAATCTTATGATAAAATCATGGTTTCGAACAATGATTATAAAGTTCTTCAGTCAAAATTACAAGATAACGTCACCGATCTGAAAAAGAAAAAAAATTGTTGACAAGAAATGTAGAAATTTATCCAGGAAAGGTGGAAAAAGTTACACAAGAAATTTTTGATGCTCATGATAAAGTGAGAAGGGAAAAGTCTTTGTCTAACAAAGTTTCAGAACAGCTGATAGAATTTTAAAAGGCTTTGGGTGAAGCGCAGGAAAAGATAGCAGATTTAAATGTTCAAATTCTGGATTTGAATCGTCAACTAAATAACTTGAAGAATTCACACTCATTCACAAGTTATTTGTGCAACGACGGAAATTTCAAAAGAGTGTTTGGCGGTGAAGATTTCAATCAATTACCACCCCCATTGGTTCAAACTGATCCTCTGGCTGATGTCAAATCTTCTGAAACAATTGGTGATTATTCCGAATTTGTTTCTAAGAACTCTGAGAAGAAGGCGTCAATGGTTTCAAACAAGAAAGTAAAAAAGGAGGAAAGTGTGATTGGCAAATCTACTTCTAAATTTGTGTCTGGTGGGTTTATTTCTGATAAAGGAGTCATTTCTACTGATAAGGTGATTGAGAAAAATGAGGGTTTGTTGAGTGAAGCACAAACTGCTGCTAAGTTGGTTGAAGCCAACAAGTTGAAGGATATCAAAGCTGTATTTTCTCAAATGGCTAATGACGGTGTTTCTGGTTCTCAAGCTCAATCATCCAAATCTGATTCCAAACGTTCTGGGTTGGGATACAAGAACTAGAAATCTGAGAAGCAGAATAAGAAGAATATGCCCAAGAAAGCTCCAAAAGAAAAGAAAGACACAAGCTTGGAGCAAATTTATCATTTGGCTCAAGTGTTCAACATTCGGCCTGACAAAATGACTTGAACCGGAAAACTCAGTTCAAGCGGAACTTTTAGGTTCAACCGGAATCTAGATATTCAACCGGAAAATCTCACTTGAACCGAAAATCAACATGAACTGGAAAACATATACAATCAGAAGTTTAATCTTCAAAAGGAAGTTGATAAAGTTCAACCAGAAATCCGTCATCAACCGGAAAAACGGATTTGCTGGATAAACTGGTTGGTACAGTCTCTGTTCGACATCGGGTTTGAGCTTCTAGTTCACTAAGCGGCCACCAGAATACTGTTCAGAGCGTCGGGGTTCACCTCTGATCAGGTTCAAGTCGCCGATAATGCTCAGACAGCCGGAATTTGACTCTGATCGATTCAGTTCGCCAGAATTCACCCAGGTCGCCGGAAAAAAAATTTCTTCGAGACTGATGAACAGATTTGATGAAATTGTTTCCATTAAATGATGCTCATGTTCGATATCCGATTCGGATTGACGACGAGTTTGCTCGATGATGCTCATGTTTGGATTATTTATTCGGGTTCGGTTCCGGTTATTTACTTCAGTTGTCAACCTACAACCACAACAATCTTTTAAAGTCATGATAATTCAATCGCAACCTTTGATGAATCGTACAATCAGGTACATCGTAGCTACCAAACTATTCTTATATTTAATTCTTGCTTCCTTATAAGCATATATGTTTAGAAGCATAGTTGAAAATTAAAGATGTGCACAAGTTAGAGTTTGCTACATTGATATGAAGAAAGGTTAGCCACAGTTGAATTTTGGATCATTGAAATTCAAAGGCCTATTGTTGTTAAGGTTGTCTATGGGTTTTGATTACAACAGAACATGTTTATTATTTTGCTTGGTTGCAAAAGTCTAGGAGGAGGATATGTTATGAGACTTGTTGCAAGCCATGAGCAAAGAAAATGTGAATTTTAATCCTCGAGGCGTTATGGTAAAAATTGATGGCAAGATTAATAGCACAAAGATGAAAAGTGGGTTGTCTATGTGAAGAACATTGGTTAGTATTATGTCATGTATTTCAAGATTGTTGAATTATGGGATTAAATCTCTAATTTTTCATGGATCCTTTATCTTGTTTACTTTCAAAAATATTGGCACATTTGAGTGTGATTGAATCCTCAAGTAGCCGTCGTGTTGAGTGGTATAGACACCCTATGCACTTATGGCCGTTTTATGACTTTTGGGCTAGAAGAAGAGAATGCTTAATCATAGGGGGAGCTTCACAAAGGAAACATGTTAAATGAAAGATTTGAAACTACATGAAAATTTTCTTGAAGTCAAGTTGCAAAATACAAAGAACCAACGTCACAAGTGTTGAGTATGACATCTACCAAATACGGGGAGATTGTTGGGAATCTCGAGACTGAGCCAACAAGATTTGGTTAGATGTGATTAATATTCAACGACCACTTATCAGATACCGTCCATACAACACGGTGAAGACCATGACGACTCAAGACTAATAACTCAAGGCCTTAGTGATTATTATTTATTGTAATATTGTCACTAGCTTAGTATTTACTATATTGCCCTTGGTAGGTCATTTGTTAGTATATATAGAGGCATATCCCATAGAGGAAAGCTTGATGAGTGATAGAGACAGAGTTAGTCATGGATCTTTAGACGTTTGTAAGGGCTCATGAACACATATTTGTTCATGAGACCCGGGATGCGTGGGGTTGGTATTGTAATCAATCGGTTAATATTATCTACCATCTATCTTGTTCTTCACATATTCGTGTTTATTAGCTTTGCTCATCATCATCACATCTCAAACACCATCAATGTTCTTGTTCAGGTGTTCATTTGTTCTATAAAAACGAGTACACAAAGACTCTATCCGCTTCCGCAACCAAGGTATTTGCCCACCACCTCAATGAGATCACTACAGATAATGAAGCTGTTGATTTAATGGCTCATAATTTAAGTGATAGTATTTTGACTGATTCTGAAACAAGTTCAAAAGCAACAACAGTTGAAGAAGTTCAGGCAAATGTGGCTGAAAATTCAAAGGATGAAGAGATTAAATGTTATAAGTGTACTGGATTAAACAACAAAAATGCAAGTTTGGAAAGAGATCTTAAGTTGTTGACTGATGAAATTGTTGTGCTCAAGAAAGAATTGCAAAGTTTTTAGACGAAGTATTATGAATTGATTCCAATCAATGAAAAGTTATTGAAAGAAAAAGCTGATTTGTTTGAAGAATGTGAGAAAGCTAAAGCTGAAGCTAAAGAAACTGCTGAAGACTTTAAAGCATTATTCAAGAAAAGTTATCCAGTTCAACAGAAATATGAATAGCTAATGCAATTGTTGTTGAAGCTGCTGATAGAATTTTGAATCTTCAAGAAGAATTATCTACACTTCGGGATGCAAATGTACTTCTCCGAGACAAGAATGAAGTATTGACAAAAGATGTTGATATTTTTAAGAAGAAGTGGGAGAAGGTCACTGAAGAAGTATTAGCAGAATGTGAAATCAGGAAATGGCAAACGTATGAGTACAATGATTTAAATGAAGAGTTCATTAAGTCTCAAAAAGATTTGTTTGCTGCTCAACAAAAGATTTCTGAATTAAAATTGGAAATTTTGAAACTACAGAGACAGGTCAAGAATTGCAATTTATCACCAACATTGTTGAATTTTCTGTACAAGAAAGACAAAAGTGATGATAGTGCAACAGAAGATGATATCCACAAGGTTCCTTCACTAGTGGATTTATCTAAATTTTCATCTGCTCCTGTTGATCCAAATGCTTAATTGCTTGATTATTCTAAGTTTACTACTCCTGCCAGAAAAAAGAATACTCAGTCCAAGAAGAAGAAAGAGAAAGTTGGTGATGCTCCTAAGTTCACATCTGATTCATCATTAGTGGAGAATGAAGTTGTATTTGATGAAAGTGTGACCGAGAATTCTACTGCGACATCTTCTGAAGTTGAAACTGCCAAGATTTTGGTAAAAGAGAACAAACTACCAGAGATTAAGGTCACTTTTACTAAACGAGCACATCAAACAAGAGTTGCTGGTACTTCTCATGCTGAATCGTCAAAATCTTCTGCTTCTAAGCATAAAGGACTAGGATTTGTTTTCAAAGAGAAGCCTGTTCAAGCTCAAGTGTTAAAGAAGAAAGAAAATGTTCTGACAGTCAAGAATTCAAAGAAATCACAATCTCAAGAGAAACTAGATGTTGTTTTCTCTTCCAATCAAAACAATTCTTATTATTCTGGAAGTTCTTCATCTGATGTCAAAGTTTCTTCGAGGAGTCAATCTCCGAGGTATGATGCTTATGATGATTTCTTTAATCATTCTAGTTTTGATAATTCATCATTTTCTAAAAATTCAAGAAATTTTTCAAAAGATTTTCAACATCATGAAAGAATCTGTTATACATGTCGTCGACCTAGACATATGACTGCAAATTGTCCAACGACTAAATATGTCCACAAAAAATGCAAAATATGTGGATAACAATGGTAAAAATGAAGGGTTTGGACGGGTTTATCAAAGTCATATTAACCATTGTATATGTATTACGCGGCGGAAGCAATTTTTAAAACATATATTTATTCTCATATGTAAAACCGATTTTACACAAGTTAAAACCCGAATAAAGTGGATCCAAATATGAAGTGTATACTACCAAATGAAAACCACAACCATAGGAGGTTTAGGTATACCTTCAAGACGCAAGAGAACCGAAATGGAAATAGCGAGCTTCCAAAGAAGAAAGCCTCAAGCGTGTATACCCGTACGAGCCTCCAACAAACACCCAAGTTTGCTAGGATTTTCTTGATCTTCTCGTTTACCTTTGCATGGACCGATCCAAGACTTTTGAAAGAGAGTTTGCACTATGTATTTTAGAGAGAGAAACTTCCTAAGTTTTCTTGCATATTTTTCCACTATGTATGCATGTATGTATTAGCTAGTGGAAGACCCACATGGGGTGGGGGAAAAGGGTCGGCCGAAAAGGGAGAGAGGGAGGACAGAGAAATGCCAAGTTTTTTTACCAATCTCTTTGTTTGCTTACATGCAATCTAGTCCCACCTTTTGTGTTTCCACGTGATCATAATCATGAGATTCCTTTTGTCTTTATGCACACATATATATATATATATAACACTTATTTATATATATTAATATGTAAGTAACATATTATATATATATATATATATATATATATATATATATATAACCTTTATATATGTGTCATGTGACATGTTATTTAACCAATTAAATAACATTCCATTTTGACCCTTCTAATTAAATCATCCATATGATCTAATAACAAATAATAAGTACAATAATTTAGAAACCCACTTTCTAAATTGCCAAGTGGTAATATTTGTTTATATGATCATATCTAAATAAATATTATGGGTGTTGTCTAGCTCGTTATTGGGTATGACCCGACATTGGATCATAACGTATTAGCCACATCAATTTAAATATGTTCTTGGGCATAGCAAGTCCAATAATCTCCCACTTGCACATGATACATAGAAGATTAATGCAAGTAGCAAATACCGCCTAACAACGGTTTACTACCCCTAATACGTATGATAAGTGCCATTCAATAACATCATCCTCTTCAAGTTCCTTACTTGAAAGATGCTTTAGGTGAATTGGTCATTTATCCTTTTGTCACAGATGTCATGTTAAATCCTGGAGACACAGAGTGATCATTCTCCGCTGATTTAACTTTTTTGAGGCCTTAGACATCTAACTCTCAACGAATAAGAGGGACAAATTCCATCTCGACTACATACGTCTCTCACAATCACCTAGTACTACACTTGAGCTTAGCCTTATGTACTGCTTTGTTTCAGGACAGCGAGGAACCAAGTCAAAGTACAATATTCGGTGAATATCAAGACCCGATATGTATCTCAGGTCAAAGGATACTATGATATTCGCCTTTACTCAAAATTACTTATGATCAATCACAAAGATTCCATGTAGTAAGTCTTGAGAGCGGGTCAGTCCAATATTTGTATCCCATAAATATCTATGAACTTTGGCAGCATCCAATTGCTCTATATTCATACCGTATGAATATCCACCAATCCAAGTTCATAATAATCTTGCCTTCATATTTGTTCCCACAAATATGACCGACAACGGACATTTAGAATAATCAACTTATTCATGGATTTAAACATGCTAAAATGGAACATTACACAATTTAAATAAAAATACCATAATCATATAAATGTGTCAAGATAACAATCGTTCCGATATCCAAATACAAAATTAGACTAATTCCAATCACTAGAATATCGAAGTCCCATGGCACAAGTGTGACGCTCATGCTTTGGCCGTTCTAGGAGCTTTGTGAGTGGATTCGCAATGTTTTGATCGGTGTGAACTTTGCGAATACATATCTTTCCCTTTTAAACTCCATCCCTTATGTAGTTAAATTTTCTGCTCAATATGCCTAGTCTTTTGATGATCACGGGGCTCCTTGATTTGAGCAATCGCACCCGTGTTATAACAAAGAATCTCTAGGGGTTCTTGAATGGTAGGAACAACCCCTAGCTCGGCAATAAATTTCTTCAACCAAGCGGCTTCTTGCACGGCCAAAGAAGCGGTGATGTATTCTGATTCCGTAGTAGACAATGCAACCACCTCTTGCTTTGAGCTCTTCCAAGAGACGGCTCCTCCATTCATAATGAAGATGTACCCCGATTGTGATCGAGAATCATCTCGATCCGTTTGGAAACTCGCATACGTGTAACCCATTACAACGAGTTCCTCCTCAATAGATCCATATATTAGAAACATATCCTTAGTCCTCCTAAGATACTTCAATATGCTCTTGACAGCCATCCAATGACTATCACCTGGATTTTACTGGTATTTGCTTGTCATGCTTAAAGCACATGACACGTCCGGTCTAGTGCACATCATAGCATACATGATGGATCCTATAGCAGATGCATATGGGACTCCACTCATTCTATGTTACTCATACCTTGAGCTTGGACATTAGGACGTGCTTAATATAGTCCCTCTCTGAACAAGTACCAAACCTCTCTTAGAGTTTTCCATCTTGAACCTTTTCAGGATCTTATCTATGTATGCACTTTGACTCAAACCTATCAAGCGCCTTGATCTATCCCTATAGATCTTTATTCCCAAAATATAGGCGGCTTCACCTAGATCCTTAATAGAAAAGCAACTTCCAAGCCAGGATTTTACACCTTCCATGGTTGGAATGTCATTTCCAAATAACAGAATGTCATCAACATATAATACTAGAAAAGTGATAATGCTCCCACTAGCCTTCTTGTACACACAAGCTTCATCAGCGTTCTTGATGAATCCATATTTCGCAATTTCTTCATCAAAACAGTGATTCCAACTCCTTGATGCTTGTTTCAATCCATAGATTGATTTCTTTAACTTGCACACTTTATTAGGATGTTTTGGATCCACAAAACCTTCAGGCTGAGCCATATAGACATCTTCCTCAAGATATCCATTTAGGAAAGCGATTTTGACATCCATTTGCCATATCTCATAATCATAGTATGCGGCTATGGCAAACATTATCCTAATCGACTTTAGCATTGCCACAGGCGAGAAAGTTTCATCATAATCAACCCCTTGAGTTTGAGTGAAACCTTTTGCTACAAGTCGAGATTTATAAGTGTCCAAATTACCATGCATGTCGGTCTTTCTTTTAAAAACCCATTTACTTCTAACTACTTTAGAACTTGGAGGTGGCACAACCAAGTCCCAAACTTGGTTGTCATACATGGATTGCATCTCAACGTTCATGGCTTCCAACCATTTGTCCGAATCAGATTCGGACATTGCATCATGGGATGTGGTTGGTTCATCAGAATCTACCACATAGCATCCTTCCACGAAAAATCCATATCTTTCAGGTGGATTACTAGTTCTACCAGATCTTCGAATGTTGCGTGTGTCTTGATCAACCATTTGATCATCTTCATCAACCTTTTGTTGTGGGCTAGTATCAACCAAACGTGTATCGGCTTGTGGTTGTTGATCCTCATCAAGTTCCACCATTCTAACAGTAGTTTCTTTCGTAAGGAACTTAGTTTCCAAGAATTCAGCCTTTCTAGAAATAAATACTTTTTGCTCTGTTGGATTGTAGAAGTAATATCCTATAGAATCTCTAGGATATCCTACTAATATACAATTAGTGGATCAGGGTTCTAATTTGTTTGAAGCATCGTGTTTTACGTATGCTTCACAACCCCATACCCTTAGATATTATAAAGATAGACTCTTTGATGTGTTCGGAACTACACTAAAAATACTAATTAATCCTAGACCTTAACCTAGACCTAGACACACCTAATTTTACCGAAACTACCTAAACTGAATCGAACCTTGAGGCAAGTGTACCTGTCGGAATATAGTAAAGCTAAAGTAAGACCGGATATCGAACCTAGGACACTACGAAAACAAGAATTAACCTAGACCTAAGAAATGGAAATACTGAGTAATTGAATTTGGGTTTTTGATTTTAGGAATTAAATTAACTAACTTAACTAAATAACGCAACTAAAAAACGGAGCACTAGAAACCTAAGGACAACCTTGAAAAACAGAGAAAGATACCACCTAGACTCGGAATCCTAATCACTACTGACAACTTCACTCGGTCATGACTAATCTGATGGTGGCTAGTTCACCTTTTAAGTCCTTCCTAGCTGACAATCCTAACGCTCGAACAAAAGTTCACCTTTTGGGTACGTCCTATCTCAACTAAGCCTAACCGCCCTCGAAACAATCTTAGACACCCTAGGATAGAAGGAGCTACCACTAATTAACTGCAAATGACTCGGAATAGCGGCTTAGAAAATTAACCTAGGAAATTTCCTTATGGGACAATTCAACCCTAGACTATATACCAACCCGACTACCCGACAGCTATCACCCTTTTAAGGTTATTTAGAAGACCGCACACGAGACTCAAACAACTAATTACCAACTAAACCTATGACCACAATCAAGCAATCACATTAAATTGTAAGCATAACCTACAAGTCAACCACTTTACCCAAACCGAAAGACATCCGCAAGCAAAGCAAGGTTCAATTAACAATTAGGAATCCAATTCTAATATACATATGCATCATTGCAGAAAACTAATGGAATGGAATAGAATTGCAACATCAATCAATTAATCAAAACCGAGTTAAAGTCATCAATACTGAAAAGTCATCGTAATGAGTCTAGGTGGCTCTACAAATCTAGCCAACAATCATGTCAAACACATAATTCATCATAAATATTAAATCTTTAAACCCTAACATGATCAAGTCTAGAAATTAATAAAGACAAGAAAAGGAATCGGTGAACCGGTTAATGATCTGGGATGATGATTCGATCCACCGTTGGTTTCTCCTGAATTCCTAGCCTTCTCTTCTTCAAAAATCGTCCCCAAAGCTCTCGGTTGGCTGCCAATTAATTCTTTCGTACGTCCCCTGGTTGCTTCTGCCGTCGAGAGTCCCTTCAATTGTGTCCTCAATTCATATTTATATATTCTTATGATGTGATGGATCCACCCACGTGACCTAATTTTCTTCTTGCTTCCTTCGAATGCCAATATATATTACAGCCCAAACAAATCTCAATTATATGTGCAAGTCCACGTGCATAAGCTTCCCATTTACCTCTTCAATTTGTTTTATCACCTTAGAACACATCAACAATACACCATAAACCGACATATAAGTCGGTTTTACCGACTTCTCTCATTCGCCACTTTCCGATTTCACAAGTAACCCATTAGATTTCTTATACGGTTACACTTTAATCCCCTAATCTCTCATTAATGTAACGCCGGTCCTTCATCTTTCATAATTTATTTCTATAGCCCTTGAACTTTAATGAAATATCATACCATTCCCTTGGCCATTTATACAACCTACAAGTAAGTATATTTAATGATTTTGAGCACAATTCACCAAATAAATACAATTAAAACTAAAAGACTCAAACTAATGTCAAAATATACAAAAATGACACAAATATTACAAAATATACACGGGAAATTAGGATGTGTTTTGGACACATCACTCTTCCATGCCATAATTCAAAAGGTGTGTTTTCCACTTTCTTGGTTGGGGCCATATTCGAAATACGGGCCGCTGAGAACAAGGAATATGCCCAAAATGATAAAGGTAGTGAACTTCTACTCATCATAGATCGAACCATGTCCAATAGGGTTCGATTCCTCCTTTTCGATACACCATTATGTTGTGGTGTTCGAGGTGGAGTGAGTTGTAAGACAATCCCACATCTCCTAAGATAACTTTGAAATTCATCACTTAGATATTCACCTCCTCTATCCGAACGAATGATTTTTATTGTTTTGTTAAAGTGATTCTCTACTTCATTCTTAAAGTTTTTAAACATTTCAAAAGCTGCATGCTTGTGTGCCAACAAGTACATATACCCATAGCGACTATAGTCATCGGTAAAGGTGATGAAGTATCTCTCACCATTCCTAGCCGTTGGCTTAAAAGGTCCACATACATCTGAATGTATGATCCCTAGAAAATCTTTTGCCCTTTCGGTGGTCCCACTAAAGGGTGCCTTAGTCATTTTTCCTAGTAAACAAGATTCGCATACATCAAATGAATCATGTTCGTTTGTTTCTAAAAGACCATTCTTTTGTAATGCTAGTATGCGATTCTTATTTATATGGCCAAGGCAGCAATGCCAAATGTAGGTGTTACTCAAATCCCTTTTAAGTTTCTTGGTGCTAGTTTGGTACATTGAGCTATTATATGATGTGTTTTCAAGTACTAATTTATAAATACCATTAATAGGCATAGCTCTAAAATAATACACATCATTCAAGGAAACATGGATATCATTGTTAACAACTTTAAAATCATATCCAAGATGTCTTAAACAGGAAAACAGAAATTATGTTACAATACATTATTCAAAATTACTTCCAAACCATTTGGAAGCTTCAAAAGACAGTCTCCTTGGGCCTCAACATGAACTTTAGCTTCGTTACCCGTGAAGAGACTAATTTCTCTCGTTTTCACTTGTCTATTTCTTTTGAACCCCTGCAACAAATTACAAATATGTGTTCCACATCCGGTATCTAATACCCATGTGTTTGAAGAAATTACATTAAGCTTAATGTTAATCATGAAGATCGTACCAGAGGTTTGACCGGCATCCCTCTTTGCCTTCAACTCCTTGAGATAGGTAGGACAATTCCTCTTCCAATGTCCTACCTCACCACACTCAAAGCATGGATCATTCTCAGCAACCTTTTGCTTCTTTTCTTTCGGTTTTGGGGTTTCTTTCTTTCCCTTCCCTTTTCCCTTGACGTGCCCTTTCCCCTTGGCAACATTTGCCTTGGGGCTAAAGCGAGGCCTCTTCTTGTTGCCACCCTCATTGATCGTTAGAACCATTTTTCCCATCCCTTGCTCGGCCGTTTTGAGCATTCCATGAAGCTCGGGGATGGTCTTATCCCAACCATTCATATTGTAGTTTAAGACAAAAGTCTCAAACTTCTTCGACAAAGAGTTGAGGATCAAATCCGTAGCTAACTCTTGTGAAACGGGACAATTTAGCCTTTCGAGACGATCAATGTGGCTCTTCATCTTAAGTACATAAGATGAAACCGATTGGGACTCGTCCATACGACATGCATGGAGTGCTCGAACCGTTTCGAAGCGCTCAACCCTTGCCTTTTTTTGGAACATTTCCTTCAATTGGGTGATCATGTCATATGCCCCGTGATTCTCAAAATCCTTTTGGAGCTCAGGGATCATGCTCGCTAGCATGAGGCAAGAAACTTGCATGGAGTCCTCGGTGTATTTCACCCAATCGGCATAGGCCTCAACGTCTTCCTTATAGGGTTCATCGGGAATGGGATCGTCCAACACATAAGACTTCTTTTCTTGCTTGAGAACAATTCTCAAGTTGCGGTACCAATCCAAAAAGTTGTCTTGGTTGAGACGATTTTTGTCTAGTATGGATCTTAACGATAGGTGGTGGACGGGTGGGGGGTTGGCGTCATTATTATTGGCCATCTATAAAATTTAACAAAGTTCAATTTTAGTATTTTCAATATCATTATTAATTTTAAATTTATTAATGCCATTTTATGTCTCATAGACAATTAATAATTTAATATCTAAAATCCAACGTTGCATTTACATAATCGGTTAGGTGACCTTTATCCCGACTATTAATTAAATCAACAAGGTAGTCAACGTTTGACAATTGCAACCCCTTTGCAACTTCTAGAAGTATGGGATCGGTTAAACATCATATCTTTAGTTGGCATGTTTAATCCCATCAACGTCTTTGGTCCTCCATGCTTCGGTGACCCTAATCACATGGTTTCCAAATCAAGTTTGTCCTACTTATACGCACGTGTGGGTTTATTCATACAAGTGGTTAAGTGACCTTTATCCCACAAATATGGTAAACTCACCTCAACTACACAAGTTCCCTCAATGTGGTTAGGTGACCTTTATCCCA
>JBCNJP010000008.1:17696414-17792080 GCA_039602395.1 Deinandra increscens subsp. villosa
TAAACCCACTTTATTGTGCCATCATTGGTCCTAAACACAACGTATTGGTTATATGCACACATTAGTGGAACTCATTGGTCCCTACTAAACACACCTTATTGGGCCATCATTGGTCCTAAACATAATTTATTGGTTATATACACACCTTAGTGGGACTCATTAGTCCCAACTAAACACACCATATTGGGCCATAATTGGTCGTAAACACAACTTATTGGTTATATAAACACCTTATTAGGACTCATTGGTGCCAACTAACCCTCATTGTCCCTAAACCCACTTTATTGTGCCATCACTGGTCCTAAACACAACGTATTGGTTATATGCACACATTAGTGGGACTCATTGGTCCCAACTAAACACACCTTATTGGGCCATAATTGGTCGTAAACACAACTTATTGGTTATATACACACTTTATTGGGACTCATTAGCTCCCAACCCTCATTACACTAAACACACTTATTGGGCCATAATTGGTCGTAAACACAACTTATTGGTTATATAAACACTTTATTAGGACTCATTGGTCCCAACTAACCCTCATTGTCCACTAAACCCACTTTATTGGTGCCATCATTGGTCCTAAACACAACTTATTGGTTATATAAGACACACCTTACTAGGACTTATTGGTCCCAACCGACCCTCATTGCCCTACTAAACACACCTTATTGGGCCATCATTGGTCCTAAACATAACTTATTGGTTATATAAGACACTTTATTGGGCCATAATTGGTCGCCAACTAAACATACACTTATTGGGTTATCATTGTCCTAAACACAATTTATTGGGATTCATATAGGTCACACATTACTGGGACTCATTGGTCCCATACTAAACACACCTTATTGGGCCATCATTGGTCCTAAACACAACTTATTGGTTATATACACACTTTATTGGGACTCATTGGTCCCAACGGACCCTCATTGCCCTTAAACACACATTATTGGGCCATCATTGCTCCTAAACACAACTTATTGGTTATATAAGACACACCTTACTAGGACTTATTGGTCCCAACCGACCCTCATTGCCCTACTAAACACACCTTATTGGGCCATCATTGGTCCTAAACACAACTTATTGGTTATATACACACCTTAGTGGGACTCGTTAGTCCCAACTAAACACACATTATTGGGCCATCATTGGTCCTAAACACAACTTATTGGTTATATACACACTTTACTAGGACTTATTGGTTCTAATCGACCCTCATTTCCTAAGTAAACACACCTTATTGGGCCATCATTGGTCCTAAACATAATTTATTGGTTATATACACACCTTAGTGGGACTCATTAGTCCCAACTAAACACACCATATTGGGCCATAATTGGTCGTAAACACAACTTATTGGTTATATAAACAACTTATTAGGACTCATTGGTGCCAACTAACCCTCATTGTCCCTAAACCCACTTTATTGTGCCATCATTAGTTCTAAACACAACTTATTGGTTATATACATACCTTAGTGGAACTCATTAGTCCCAACTAAACACACATTATTGGGCCATCATTGGTCCTAAACACAACTTATTGGTTATATACACACCTTACTAGGACTTATTGGTCCTAACCGACCCTCATTGCCCTACTAAACACACCTTATTGGGCCATCATTGTTCCTAAACATAACTTATTGGTTATATACACACCTTAGTGGGACTCATTAGTCCCAACTAAACACACCATATTGGGCCATAACTGGTCGTAAACACAACTTATTGGTTATATAAACACCTTATTAGGACTCATTGGTCCCAACTAACCCTCATTTCCATTAAACACACATTATTGGGCCATCATTGGTCCTAAACACAACTTATTGGTTATATAAGACACACCTTACTAGGACATATTGGTCCCAACCGACCCTCAATCCCCTATTAAACACACCTTATTGGGCCATCATTGGTCCTAAACACAACTTATTGGTTATATACACACCTTAGTGGGAATCATTAGTCCCAACTAAACACACATTACTGGGCCATCATTGGTCCTAAACACAACTTATTGGTTATATAAGACACACTTTACTAGGACTTATTGGTCCCAACCGACCCTCATTGCCCTACTAAACACACCTTATTGGGCCATCATTGGTCCTAAACACAACTTATTGGTTATATACACACTTTATTGGGACTCATTGGTCCCAACGGACCCTCATTGCCTTTAAACACACATTATTGGGCCATCATTGGTCCTAAACACAACTTATTGGTTATATAAGACACACCTTACTAGGACTTATTGGTCCCAACCGACCCTCATTGCCCTACTAAACTTACCTTATTGGGCCATCATTGCTCCTAAACACAACTTATTGGTTATATACACACTTTATTGGAACTCGTTAGTCCCAACTAAACACACATTATTGGGCCATCATTGGTCCTAAACACAACTTATTGGTTATATACACACCTTACTAGGACATATTGGTCCTAACCGACCCTCATTGCCCTACTAAACACACCTTATTGTGCCATCATTGGTCCTAAACATAACTTATTGGTTATATACACACCTTAGTGGGACTCATTACTCCCAACTAAACACACCATATTGGGCCATAATTGGTCGTAAACACAACTTATTGGTTATATAAACACTTTATTAGGACTCATTGGTGCCAACTAACCCTCATTGTCCCTAAACCCACTTTATTGTGCCATCATTGATCCTAAACACAACGTATTGGTTATATACACACATTAGTGGGACTCATTGGTACCAACTAAAAACACCTTATTGGGCCATAATTGGTCGTAAACATAACTTATTGGTTATATACACACTTTATTGGGATTCATTGGTCCCAACTGACCCTCATTTCCCTTAAACACACATTATTGGGCCATCATTGGTCCCAAGCACAACTTATTGGTTATATAAGACACACCTTACTAGGACTTATTGGTCCCAACCGACCCTCATTGCCCTACTAAACACTCCTTATAGGGCCATCATTGGTCCTAAACACAACTTATTGGTTATATACACACCTTAGTGGGACTCATTAGTCCCAACTAAACACACCATATTGGGCCATAATTGGTCGTAAACACAAATTATTGGTTATATAAACACCTTATCAGGACTCATTGGTGCCAACTAACCCTCATTGTCCCTAAACCCACTTTATGTGCCATCACTGGTCCTAAACACAACGTATTGGTTATATGCACACATTAGTGGGACTCATTGGTCCCAACTAAACACACCTTATTGGGCCATAATTGGTCGTAAACACAACTTATTGGTTATATACACACTTTATTTGGGACTCATTACTCCCAACTAAACACACCATATTAGCCCATAATTGGTCGTAAACACAACTTTTTGGTTATATAAACACTTTATTAGGACTCCTTGGTGCCAACTAACCCTCATTGTCCCTAAACCCACTTTATTGTGCCATCATTCGTCCTAAACACAACTTATTGGTTATATAAGACACACCTTACTAGGACTTATTGGTCCCAACCGACCCTCATTGCCCTACTAAATACACCTTATTGGGCCATCATTGGTCCTAAACACAACTTATTGGTTATATAAGACACACCTTACTAGGACTTATTGGTCTCAACCGACCCTCATTGCCCTACTAAACACACATTATTGGTCCATCATTGGTCCTAAACACAACTTATTGGTTATATACACACCTTAGTGGGACTCATTAGTCCCAACTAAACACACCATATTGGGCCATAATTGGTCGTAAACACAACTTATTGGTTATATAAACACCTTATCAGGACTCATTGGTGCCAACTAACCCTCATTGTCCCTCAACCCACTTTATGTGCCATCACTGGTCCTAAACACAACGTATTGGTTATATGTACACATTAGTGGAACTCATTGCCCTACTAAACACACCTTATTGGGCCATCATTGGTCCTAAACATAATTTATTGGTTATATACACACCTTAGTGGGACTCATTAGTCCCAACTAAACACACCATATTGGGCCATAATTGGTCGTAAACACAACTTATTGGTTATATAAATACCTTATCAGGACTCATTGGTGCCAACTAACCCTCATTGTCCCTAAACCCACTTTATGTGCCATCACTGGTCCTAAACACAACGTATTGGTTATATGCACACATTAGTGGGACTCATTGGTCCCAACTAAACACACCTTATTGGGCCATAATTGGTCGTAAACACAACTTATTGGTTATATACACACTTTATTGGGACTCATTACTCCCAACTAAACAAACCATATTAGCCCATAATTGGTCGTAAACACAACTTATTGGTTATATAAACACTTTATTAGGACTCATTGGTGCCAACTAACCCTCATTGTCCCTAAACCCACTTTATTGTGCCATCATTCGTCCTAAACACAACTTATTGGTTATATAAGACACACCTTACTAGGACTTATTGGTCCCAACCGACCCTCATTGCCCTACTAAATACACCTTATTGGGCCATCATTGGTCCTAAACACAACTTATTGGTTATATAAGACACACCTTACTAGGACTTATTGGTCTCAACCGACCCTCATTGCCCTACTAAACACACATTATTGGGCCATCATTGGTCCTAAACACAACTTATTGGTTATATACACACCATAGTGGGACTCATTAGTCCCAACTAAACACACCATATTGGGCCATAATTGGTCGTAAACACAACTTATTGGTTATATAAACACCTTATCAGGACTCATTGGTGCCAACTAACCCTCATTGTCCCTAAACCCACTTTATGTGCCATCACTGGTCCTAAACACAACGTATTGGTTATATGTACACATTAGTGGAACTCATTTCCCTACTAAACACACCTTATTGGGCCATCATTGGTCCTAAACATAATTTATTGGTTATATACACACCTTAGTGGGACTCATTAGTCCCAACTAAACACACCATATTGGGCCATAATTGGTCGTAAACACAACTTATTGGTTATATAAACACCTTATCAGGACTCATTGGTGCCAACTAACCCTCATTGTCCCTAAACCCACTTTATGTGCCATCACTGGTCCTAAACACAACGTATTGGTTATATGCACACATTAGTGGGACTCATTGGTCCCAACTAAACACACCTTATTGGGCCATAATTGGTCGTAAACACAACTTATTGGTTATATACACACTTTATTTGGGACTCATTACTCCCAACTAAACACACCATATTAGCCCATAATTGGTCGTAAACACAACTTTTTGGTTATATAAACACTTTATTAGGACTCATTGGTGCCAACTAACCCTCATTGTCCCTAAACCCACTTTATTGTGCCATCATTCGTCCTAAACACAACTTATTGGTTATATAAGACACACCTTACTAGGACTTATTGGTCCCAACCGACCCTCATTGTCCTACTAAATACACCTTATTAGGCCATCATTGGTCCTAAACACAACTTATTGGTTATATAAGACACACCTTACTAGGACTTATTGGTCTCAACCGACCCTCATTGCCCTACTAAACACACATTATTGGTCCATCATTGGTCCTAAACACAACTTATTGGTTATATACACACCTTAGTGGGACTCATTAGTCCCAACTAAACACACCATATTGGGCCATAATTGGTCGTAAACACAACTTATTGGTTATATAAACACCTTATCAGGACTCATTGGTGCCAACTAACCCTCATTGTCCCTCAACCCACTTTATGTGCCATCACTGGTCCTAAACACAACGTATTGGTTATATGTACACATTAGTGGAACTCATTGCCCTACTAAACACACCTTATTGGGCCATCATTGGTCCTAAACATAATTTATTGGTTATATACACACCTTAGTGGGACTCATTAGTCCCAACTAAACACACCATATTGGGCCATAATTGGTCGTAAACACAACTTATTGGTTATATAAACACCTTATCAGGACTCATTGGTGCCAACTAACCCTCATTGTCCCTAAACCCACTTTATGTGCCATCACTGGTCCTAAACACAACGTATTGGTTATATGCACACATTAGTGGGACTCATTGGTCCCAACTAAACACACCTTATTGGGCCATAATTGGTCGTAAACACAACTTATTGGTTATATACACACTTTATTGGGACTCATTACTCCCAACTAAACAAACCATATTAGCCCATAATTGGTCGTAAGCACAACTTATTGGTTATATAAACACTTTATTAGGACTCATTGGTGCCAACTAACCCTCATTGTCCCTAAACCCACTTTATTGTGCCATCATTCGTCCTAAACACAACTTATTGGTTATATAAGACACACCTTACTAGGACTTATTGGTCCCAACCGACCCTCATTGCCCTACTAAATACACCTTATTGGGCCATCATTGGTCCTAAACACAACTTATTGGTTATATAAGACACACCTTACTAGGACTTATTGGTCTCAACCGACCCTCATTGCCCTACTAAACACACATTATTGGGCCATCATTGGTCCTAAACACAACTTATTGGTTATATACACACCATAGTGGGACTCATTAGTCCCAACTAAACACACCATATTGGGCCATAATTGGTCGTAAACACAACTTATTGGTTATATAAACACCTTATCAGGACTCATTGGTGCCAACTAACCCTCATTGTCCCTAAACCCACTTTATGTGCCATCACTGGTCCTAAACACAACGTATTGGTTATATGTACACATTAGTTGAACTCATTTCCCTACTAAACACACCTTATTGGGCCATCATTGGTCCTAAACATAATTTATTGGTTATATACACACCTTAGTGGGACTCATTAGTCCCAACTAAACACACCATATTGGGCCATAATTGGTCGTAAACACAACTTATTGGTTATATAAACACCTTATCAGGACTCATTGGTGCCAACTAACCCTCATTGTCCCTAAACCCACTTTATGTGCCATCACTGGTCCTAAACACAACGTATTGGTTATATGCACACATTAGTGGGACTCATTGGTCCCAACTAAACACACCTTATTGGGCCATAATTGGTCGTAAACACAACTTATTGGTTATATACACACTTTATTGGGACTCATTACTCCCAACTAAACAAACCATATTAGCCCATAATTGGTCGTAAACACAACTTATTGGTTATATAAACACTTTATTAGGACTCATTGGTGCCAACTAACCCTCATTGTCCCTAAACCCACTTTATTGTGCCATCATTGGTCCTAAACACAACTTATTGGTTATATAAGACACACCTTACTAGGACTTATTGGTCCCAACCGACCCTCATTGCCCTACTAAATACACCTTATTGGGCCATCATTGGTCCTAAACACAACTTATTGGTTATATAAGACACACCTTACTAGGACTTATTGTTCCCAACCGACCCTTATTGCCCTACTAAACACACCTTATTGGGCCATCATTGGTCCTAAACACAACTTATTGGTTATATACACACCTTAGTGGGACTCATTAGTCTCAACTAAACACACATTATTGGGCCATCATTGGTCCTAAACACAACTTATTGGTTATATACACACTTTACTAGGACTTATTGGTTCTAACCAACCCTCATTTCCTAAGTAAACACACCTTATTGGGCCATCATTGGTCCTAAACATAAATTATTGGTTATATACACACCTTAGTGGGACTCATTAGTCCCAACTAAACACACCATATTGGGCCATAATTGGTCGTAAACACAACTTATTGGTTATATAAACAACTTATTAGGACTCATTGGTGCCAACTAACCCTCATTGTCCCTAAACCCACTTTATTGTGCCATCATTGGTTCTAAACACAACTTATTGGTTATATACACACCTTAGTGGAACTCATTAGTCCCAGCTAAACACACATTATTGGGCCATCATTGGTCCTAAACACAACTTATTGGTTATATACACACCTTACTAGGACTTATTGGACCTAACCGACCCTCATTGCCCTACTAAATACACCTTATTGGGCCATCATTGGTCCTAAACACAACTTATTGGTTATATAAGACACACCTTACTAGGACTTATTGGTCTCAACCGACCCTCATTGCCCTACTAAACACACATTATTGGTCCATCATTGGTCCTAAACACAACTTATTGGTTATATACACACCTTAGTGGGACTCATTAGTCCCAACTAAACACACCATATTGGGCCATAATTGGTCGTAAACACAACTTATTGGTTATATAAACACCTTATCAGGACTCATTGGTGCCAACTAACCCTCATTGTCCCTCAACCCACTTTATGTGCCATCACTGGTCCTAAACACAACGTATTGGTTATATGTACACATTAGTGGAACTCATTGCCCTACTAAACACACCTTATTGGGCCATCATTGGTCCTAAACACAACTTATTGGTTATATACACACCTTAGTGGGACTCATTAGTCTCAACTAAACACACATTATTGGGCCATCATTGGTCCTAAACACAACTTATTGGTTATATACACACTTTACTAGGACTTATTGGTTCTAACCAACCCTCATTTCCTAAGTAAACACACCTTATTGGGCCATCATTGGTCCTAAACATAAATTATTGGTTATATACACACCTTAGTGGGACTCATTAGTCCCAACTAAACACACCATATTGGGCCATAATTGGTCGTAAACACAACTTATTGGTTATATAAACAACTTATTAGGACTCATTGGTGCCAACTAACCCTCATTGTCCCTAAACCCACTTTATTGTGCCATCATTGGTTCTAAACACAACTTATTGGTTATATACACACCTTAGTGGAACTCATTAGTCCCAGCTAAACACACATTATTGGGCCATCATTGGTCCTAAACACAACTTATTGGTTATATACACACCTTACTAGGACTTATTGGACCTAACCGACCCTCATTGCCCTACTAAATACACCTTATTGGGCCATCATTGGTCCTAAACACAACTTATTGGTTATATAAGACACACCTTACTAGGACTTATTGGTCTCAACCGACCCTCATTGCCCTACTAAACACACATTATTGGTCCATCATTGGTCCTAAACACAACTTATTGGTTATATACACACCTTAGTGGGACTCATTAGTCCCAACTAAACACACCATATTGGGCCATAATTGGTCGTAAACACAACTTATTGGTTATATAAACACCTTATCAGGACTCATTGGTGCCAACTAACCCTCATTGTCCCTCAACCCACTTTATGTGCCATCACTGGTCCTAAACACAACGTATTGGTTATATGTACACATTAGTGGAACTCATTGCCCTACTAAACACACCTTATTGGGCCATCATTGGTCCTAAACATAATTTATTGGTTATATACACACCTTAGTGGGACTCATTAGTCCCAACTAAACACACCATATTGGGCCATAATTGGTCGTAAACACAACTTATTGGTTATATAAACACCTTATCAGGACTCATTGGTGCCAACTAACCCTCATTGTCCCTAAACCCACTTTATGTGCCATCACTGGTCCTAAACACAACGTATTGGTTATATGCACACATTAGTGGGACTCATTGGTCCCAACTAAACACACCTTATTGGGCCATAATTGGTCGTAAACACAACTTATTGGTTATATACACACTTTATTGGGACTCATTACTCCCAACTAAACAAACCATATTAGCCCATAATTGGTCGTAAACACAACTTATTGGTTATATAAACACTTTATTAGGACTCATTGGTGCCAACTAACCCTCATTGTCCCTAAACCCACTTTATTGTGCCATCATTCGTCCTAAACACAACTTATTGGTTATATAAGACACACCTTACTAGGACTTATTGGTCCCAACCGACCCTCATTGCCCTACTAAATACACCTTATTGGGCCATCATTGGTCCTAAACACAACTTATTGGTTATATAAGACACACCTTACTAGGACTTATTGGTCTCAACCGACCCTCATTGCCCTACTAAACACACATTATTGGGCCATCATTGGTCCTAAACACAACTTATTGGTTATATACACACCATAGTGGGACTCATTAGTCCCAACTAAACACACCATATTGGGCCATAATTGGTCGTAAACACAACTTATTGGTTATATAAACACCTTATCAGGACTCATTGGTGCCAACTAACCCTCATTGTCCCTAAACCCACTTTATGTGCCATCACTGGTCCTAAACACAACGTATTGGTTATATGTACACATTAGTTGAACTCATTTCCCTACTAAACACACCTTATTGGGCCATCATTGGTCCTAAACATAATTTATTGGTTATATACACACCTTAGTGGGACTCATTAGTCCCAACTAAACACACCATATTGGGCCATAATTGGTCGTAAACACAACTTATTGGTTATATAAACACCTTATCAGGACTCATTGGTGCCAACTAACCCTCATTGTCCCTAAACCCACTTTATGTGCCATCACTGGTCCTAAACACAACGTATTGGTTATATGCACACATTAGTGGGACTCATTGGTCCCAACTAAACACACCTTATTGGGCCATAATTGGTCGTAAACACAACTTATTGGTTATATACACACTTTATTGGGACTCATTACTCCCAACTAAACAAACCATATTAGCCCATAATTGGTCGTAAACACAACTTATTGGTTATATAAACACTTTATTAGGACTCATTGGTGCCAACTAACCCTCATTGTCCCTAAACCCACTTTATTGTGCCATCATTGGTCCTAAACACAACTTATTGGTTATATAAGACACACCTTACTAGGACTTATTGGTCCCAACCGACCCTCATTGCCCTACTAAATACACCTTATTGGGCCATCATTGGTCCTAAACACAACTTATTGGTTATATAAGACACACCTTACTAGGACTTATTGTTCCCAACCGACCCTTATTGCCCTACTAAACACACCTTATTGGGCCATCATTGGTCCTAAACACAACTTATTGGTTATATACACACCTTAGTGGGACTCATTAGTCTCAACTAAACACACATTATTGGGCCATCATTGGTCCTAAACACAACTTATTGGTTATATACACACTTTACTAGGACTTATTGGTTCTAACCAACCCTCATTTCCTAAGTAAACACACCTTATTGGGCCATCATTGGTCCTAAACATAAATTATTGGTTATATACACACCTTAGTGGGACTCATTAGTCCCAACTAAACACACCATATTGGGCCATAATTGGTCGTAAACACAACTTATTGGTTATATAAACAACTTATTAGGACTCATTGGTGCCAACTAACCCTCATTGTCCCTAAACCCACTTTATTGTGCCATCATTGGTTCTAAACACAACTTATTGGTTATATACACACCTTAGTGGAACTCATTAGTCCCAGCTAAACACACATTATTGGGCCATCATTGGTCCTAAACACAACTTATTGGTTATATACACACCTTACTAGGACTTATTGGACCTAACCGACCCTCATTGCCCTACTAAACACACCTTATTTGGCCATCATTGGTCCTAAACATAACTTATTGGTTATATACACACCTTAGTGGGACTCATTAGTCCCAACTAAACACACCATATTGGGCCATAACTGGTCGTAAACACAACTTATTGGTTATATAAACACTTTATTAGGACTCATTGGTCCCAACTAACCCTCATTTCCCTTAAACACACATTATTGGGCCATCATTGGTCCTAAACACAACTTATTGGTTATATAAGACACACCTTACTAGGACATATTGGTCCCAACCGACCCTCAATCCCCTATTAAACACACCTTATTGGGCCATCATTGGTCCTAAATACAACTTATTGGTTATATACACACCTTATTGGGACCCATTAGTCCCAACTAAACACACATTATTGGGCCATCATTGGTCCTAAACACAACTTATTGGTTATATACACACTTTACTAGGACTTATTGGTTCTAACCAACCCTCATTTCCTAAGTAAACACACCTTATTGGGCCATCATTGGTCCTAAATATAAATTATTGGTTATATACACACCTTAGTGAGACTCATTAGTCCCAACTAAACACACCATATTGGGCCATAATTGGTCGTAAACACAACTTATTGGTTATATAAACAACTTATTAGGACTCATTGGTGCCAACTAACCCTCATTGTCCCTAAACCCAATTTATTGTGCCATCATTGGTTCTAAACACAACTTATTGGTTATATACACACCTTAGTGGAACTCATTAGTCCCAACTAAACACACATTATTGGGCCATCATTGGTCCTAAACACAACTTATTGGTTATATACACACCTTACTAGGACTTATTGGACCTAACCGACCCTCATTGCCCTACTAAACACACCTTATTTGGCCATCATTGGTCCTAAACATAACTTATTGGTTATATACACACCTTAGTGGGACTCATTAGTCCCAACTGAACACACCATATTGGGCCATAACTGGTCGTAAACACAACTTATTGGTTATATAAACACTTTATTAGGACTCATTGGTCCCAACTAACCCTCATTTCCCTTAAACACACATTATTGGGCCATCATTGGTCCTAAACACAACTTATTGGTTATATAAGACACACCTTACTAGGACATATTGGTCCCAACCGACCCTCAATCCCCTATTAAACACACCTTATTGGGCCATCATTGGTCCTAAACACAACTTATTGGTTATATACACACCTTAGTGGGACTCATTAGTCCCAACTAAACACACATTATTGGGCCATCATTGGTCCTAAACACAACTTATTGGTTATATAAGACACACTTTACTAGGACTTATTGGTCCCAACCGACCCTCATTGCCCTACTAAACCCACCTTATTGGGCCATCATTGGTCCTAAACACATCTTATTGGTTATATACACACTTTATTGGGATTCATTGGTCCCAACGGACCCTCATTGCCCTTAAACACACATTATTGGGCCATCATTGGTCCTAACCACAACTTATTGGTTATATAAGACACACCTTACTAGGACTTATTGGTCCCAACCGACCCCCATTGCCCTACTAAACACACCTTATTGGGCCATCATTGGTCATAAACACAACTTATTGGTTATATACACACCTTAGTGGAACTCGTTAGTCCCAACTAAACACACATTATTGGGCCATCATTGGTCCTAAACACGACTTATTGGTTATATACACACCTTACTAGGACTTATTGGTCCTAACCGACCCTCATTGCCCTACTAAACACACCTTATTGTGCCATCATTGGTCCTAAACATAACTTATTGGTTATATACACACCTTAGTGGGACTCATTACTCCCATCTAAACATACCATATTAGCCCATAATTGGTCGTAAACACAACTTATTGGGTATATAAACACTTTATTAGGACTCATTGGTGCCAACTAACCCTCATTGTCCCTAAACCCACTTTATTGGGCCATCATTGGTCCTAAACAAAACTTATTGGTTATATAAGACACACCTTACTAGGACTTATTGGTCCCAACCGACCCTCATTGCCCTACTAAACACACCTTATTGGGCCATCATTGCTCCTAAACACAACTTATTGGTTATATACACACTTTATTGGAACTCGTTAGTCCCAACTAAACACACATTATTGGGCCATCATTGGTCCTAAACACAACTTATTGGTTATATACACACCTTACTAGGACATATTGGTCCTAACCGACCCTCATTGCCCTACTAAACACACCTTATTGTGCCATCATTGGTCCTAAACATAACTTATTGGTTATATACACACCTTAGTGGGACTCATTACTCCCAACTAAACACACCATATTGGGCCATAATTGGTCGTAAACACAACTTATTGGTTATATAAACACTTTATTAGGACTCATTGGTGCCAACTAACCCTCATTGTCCCTAAACCCACTTTATTGTGCCATCATTGGTCCTAAACACAACTTATTGGTTATATACACACCTTAGTGGAACTCATTAGTCCCAACTAAACACACATTATTGGGCCATCATTGGTCCTAAACACAACTTATTGGTTATATACACACCTTACTAGGACTTATTGGACCTAACCGACCCTCATTGCCCTACTAAACACACCTTATTTGGCCATCATTGGTCCTAAACATAACTTATTGGTTATATACACACCTTAGTGGGACTCATTAGTCCCAACTAAACACACCATATTGGGCCATAACTGGTCGTAAACACAACTTATTGGTTATATAAACACTTTATTAGGACTCATTGGTCCCAACTAACCCTCATTTCCCTTAAACACACATTATTGGGCCATCATTGGTCCTAAACACAACTTATTGGTTATATAAGACACACCTTACTAGGACATATTGGTCCCAACCGACCCTCAATCCCCTATTAAACACACCTTATTGGGCCATCATTGGTCCTAAACACAACTTATTGGTTATATACACACCTTAGTGGGACTCATTAGTCCCAACTAAACACACATTATTGGGCCATCATTGGTCCTAAACACAACTTATTGGTTATATAAGACACACTTTACTAGGACTTATTGGTCCCAACCGACCCTCATTGCCCTACTAAACCCACATTATTGGGCCATCATTGGTCCTAAACACATCTTATTGGTTATATACACACTTTATTGGGATTCATTGGTCCCAACGGACCCTCATTGCCCTTAAACACACATTATTGGGCCATCATTGGTCCTAAACACAACTTATTGGTTATATAAGACACACCTTACTAGGACTTATTGGTCCCAACCGACCCCCATTGCCCTACTAAACACACCTTATTGGGCCATCATTGGTCATAAACACAACTTATTGGTTATATACACACCTTAGTGGAACTCGTTAGTCCCAACTAAACACACATTATTGGGCCATCATTGGTCCTAAACACGACTTATTGGTTATATACACACCTTACTAGGACTTATTGGTCCTAACCGACCCTCATTGCCCTACTAAACACACCTTATTGTGCCATCATTGGTCCTAAACATAACTTATTGGTTATATACACACTTTAGTGGGACTCATTACTCCCATCTAAACATACCATATTAGCCCATAATTGGTCGTAAACACAACTTATTGGGTATATAAACACTTTATTAGGACTCATTGGTGCCAACTAACCCTCATTGTCCCTAAACCCACTTTATTGGGCCATCATTGGTCCTAAACACAACTTATTGGTTATATAAGACACACCTTACTAGGACTTATTGGTCCCAACCGACCCTCATTGCCCTACTAAACACACCTTATTGGGCCATCATTGCTCCTAAACACAACTTATTGGTTATATACACACTTTATTGGAACTCGTTAGTCCCAACTAAACACACATTATTGGGCCATTATTGGTCCTAAACACAACTTATTGGTTATATACACACCTTACTAGGACATATTGGTCCTAACCGACCCTCATTGCCCTACTAAACACACCTTATTGTGCCATCATTGGTCCTAAACATAACTTATTGGTTATATACACACCTTAGTGGGACTCATTACTCCCAACTAAACACACCATATTGGGCCATAATTGGTCGTAAACACAACTTATTGGTTATATAAACACTCTATTAGGACTCATTGGTGCCAACTAACCCTCATTGTCCCTAAACCCACTTTATTGTGCCATCATTGGTCCTAAACACAACGTATTGGTTATATACACACATTAGTGGGACTCATTGGTACCAACTAAAAACACCTTATTGGGCCATAATTGGTCGTAAACATAACTTATTGGTTATATACACACTTTATTGGGATTCATTGGTCCCAACTGACCCTCATTTCCCTTAAACACACATTATTGGGCCATCATTGGTCCTAAGCACAACTTATTGGTTATATAAGACACACCTTACTAGGACTTATTGGTCCCAACCGACCCTCATTGCCCTACTAAACACTCCTTATAGGGCCATCATTGGTCCTAAACACAACTTATTGGTTATATACACACCTTAGTGGGACTCATTAGTCCCAACTAAACACACCATATTGGGCCATAATTGGTCGTAAACACAAATTATTGGTTATATAAACACCTTATCAGGACTCATTGGTGCCAACTAACCCTCATTGTCCCTAAACCCACTTTATGTGCCATCACTGGTCCTAAACACAACGTATTGGTTATATGCACACATTAGTGGGACTCATTGGTCCCAACTAAACACACCTTATTGGGCCATAATTGGTCGTAAACACAACTTATTGGTTATATACACACTTTATTTGGGACTCATTACTCCCAACTAAACACACCATATTAGCCCATAATTGGTCGTAAACACAACTTTTTGGTTATATAAACACTTTATTAGGACTCATTGGTGCCAACTAACCCTCATTGTCCCTAAACCCACTTTATTGTGCCATCATTCGTCCTAAACACAACTTATTGGTTATATAAGACACACCTTACTAGGACTTATTGGTCCCAACCGACCCTCATTGCCCTACTAAATACACCTTATTGGGCCATCATTGGTCCTAAACACAACTTATTGGTTATATAAGACACACCTTACTAGGACTTATTGGTCTCAACCGACCCTCATTGCCCTACTAAACACACATTATTGGTCCATCATTGGTCCTAAACACAACTTATTGGTTATATACACAGCTTAGTGGGACTCATTAGTCCCAACTAAACACACCATATTGGGCCATAATTGGTCGTAAACACAACTTATTGGTTATATAAACACCTTATCAGGACTCATTGGTGCCAACTAACCCTCATTGTCCCTAAACCCACTTTATGTGCCATCACTGGTCCTAAACACAACGTATTGGTTATATGCACACATTAGTGGGACTCATTGGTCCCAACTAAACACACCTTACTGGGCCATAATTGGTTGTAAACACAACTTATTGGTTATATACACACTTTATTGGGACTCATTACTCCCAACTAAACAAACCATATTAGCCCATAATTGGTCGTAAACACAACTTATTGGTTATATAAACACTTTATTAGGACTCATTGGTGCCAACTAACCCTCATTGTCCCTAAACCCACTTTATTGTGCCATCATTCGTCCTAAACACAACTTATTGGTTATATAAGACACACCTTACTAGGACTTATTGGTCCCAACCGACCCTCATTGCCCTACTAAATACACCTTATTGGGCCATCATTGGTCCTAAACACAACTTATTGGTTATATAAGACACACCTTACTAGGACTTATTGGTCTCAACCGACCCTCATTGCCCTACTAAACACACATTATTGGGCCATCATTGGTCCTAAACACAACTTATTGGTTATATACACACCTTAGTGGGACTCATTAGTCCCAACTAAACACACCATATTGGGCCATAATTGGTCGTAAACACAAATTATTGGTTATATAAACACCTTATCAGGACTCATTGGTGCCAACTAACCCTCATTGTCCCTAAACCCACTTTATGTGCCATCACTGGTCCTAAACACAACGTATTGGTTATATGCACACATTAGTGGGACTCATTGGTCCCAACTAAACACACCTTATTGGGCCATAATTGGTCGTAAACACAACTTATTGGTTATATACACACTTTATTTGGGACTCATTACTCCCAACTAAACACACCATATTAGCCCATAATTGGTCGTAAACACAACTTTTTGGTTATATAAACACTTTATTAGGACTCATTGGTGCCAACTAACCCTCATTGTCCCTAAACCCACTTTATTGTGCCATCATTCGTCCTAAACACAACTTATTGGTTATATAAGACACACCTTACTAGGACTTATTGGTCCCAACCGACCCTCATTGCCCTACTAAATACACCTTATTGGGCCATCATTGGTCCTAAACACAACTTATTGGTTATATAAGACACACCTTACTAGGACTTATTGGTCTCAACCGACCCTCATTGCCCTACTAAACACACATTATTGGTCCATCATTGGTCCTAAACACAACTTATTGGTTATATACACACCTTAGTGGGACTCATTAGTCCCAACTAAACACACCATATTGGGCCATAATTGGTCGTAAACACAACTTATTGGTTATATAAACACCTTATCAGGACTCATTGGTGCCAACTAACCCTCATTGTCCCTAAACCCACTTTATGTGCCATCACTGGTCCTAAACACAACGTATTGGTTATATGTACACATTAGTGGAACTCATTGCCCTACTAAACACACCTTATTGGGCCATCATTGGTCCTAAACATAATTTATTGGTTATATACACACCTTAGTGGGACTCATTAGTCCCAACTAAACACACCATATTGGGCCATAATTGGTCGTAAACACAACTTATTGGTTATATAAACACCTTATCAGGACTCATTGGTGCCAACTAACCCTCATTGTCCCTAAACCCACTTTATGTGCCATCACTGGTCCTAAACACAACGTATTGGTTATATGCACACATTAGTGGGACTCATTGGTCCCAACTAAACACACCTTATTGGGCCATAATTGGTCGTAAACACAACTTATTGGTTATATACACACTTTATTGGGACTCATTACTCCCAACTAAACAAACCATATTAGCCCATAATTGGTCGTAAACACAACTTATTGGTTATATAAACACTTTATTAGGACTCATTGGTGCCAACTAACCCTCATTGTCCCTAAACCCACTTTATTGTGCCATCATTCGTCCTAAACACAACTTATTGGTTATATAAGACACACCTTACTAGGACTTATTGGTCCCAACCGACCCTCATTGCCCTACTAAATACACCTTATTGGGCCATCATTGGTCCTAAACACAACTTATTGGTTATATAAGACACACCTTACTAGGACTTATTGGTCTCAACCGACCCTCATTGCCCTACTAAACACACATTATTGGGCCATCATTGGTCCTAAACACAACTTATTGGTTATATACACACCTTAGTGGGACTCATTAGTCCCAACTAAACACACCATATTGGGCCATAATTGGTCGTAAACACAACTTATTGGTTATATAAACACCTTATCAGGACTCATTGGTGCCAACTAACCCTCATTGTCCCTAAACCCACTTTATGTGCCATCACTGGTCCTAAACACAACGTATTGGTTATATGTACACATTAGTGGAACTCATTGCCCTACTAAACACACCTTATTGGGCCATCATTGGTCCTAAACATAATTTATTGGTTATATACACACCTTAGTGGGACTCATTAGTCCCAACTAAACACACCATATTGGGCCATAATTGGTCGTAAACACAACTTATTGGTTATATAAACACCTTATCAGGACTCATTGGTGCCAACTAACCCTCATTGTCCCTAAACCCACTTTATGTGCCATCACTGGTCCTAAACACAACGTATTGGTTATATGCACACATTAGTGGGACTCATTGGTCCCAACTAAACACACCTTATTGGGCCATAATTGGTCGTAAACACAACTTATTGGTTATATACACACTTTATTGGGACTCATTACTCCCAACTAAACAAACCATATTAGCCCATAATTGGTCGTAAACACAACTTATTGGTTATATAAACACTTTATTAGGACTCATTGGTGCCAACTAACCCTCATTGTCCCTAAACCCACTTTATTGTGCCATCATTGGTCCTAAACACAACTTATTGGTTATATAAGACACACCTTACTAGGACTTATTGGTCCCAACCGACCCTCATTGCCCTACTAAATACACCTTATTGGGCCATCATTGGTCCTAAACACAACTTATTGGTTATATAAGACACACCTTACTAGGACTTATTGTTCCCAACCGACCCTTATTGCCCTACTAAACACACATTATTGGGCCATCATTGGTCCTAAACACAACTTATTGGTTATATACACACCTTAGTGGGACTCATTAGTCCCAACTAAACACACCATATTGGGCCATAATTGGTCGTAAACACAACTTATTGGTTATATAAACACCTTATCAGGACTCATTGGTGCCAACTAACCCTCATTGTCCCTAAACCCACTTTATGTGCCATCACTGGTCCTAAACACAACGTATTGGTTATATGTACACATTAGTGGAACTCATTGCCCTACTAAACACACCTTATTGGGCCATCATTGGTCCTAAACATAATTTATTGGTTATATACACACCTTAGTGGGACTCATTAGTCCCAACTAAACACACCATATTGGGCCATAATTGGTCGTAAACACAACTTATTGGTTATATAAACACCTTATCAGGACTCATTGGTGCCAACTAACCCTCATTGTCCCTAAACCCACTTTATGTGCCATCACTGGTCCTAAACACAACGTATTGGTTATATGCACACATTAGTGGGACTCATTGGTCCCAACTAAACACACCTTATTGGGCCATAATTGGTCGTAAACACAACTTATTGGTTATATACACACTTTATTGGGACTCATTACTCCCAACTAAACAAACCATATTAGCCCATAATTGGTCGTAAACACAACTTATTGGTTATATAAACACTTTATTAGGACTCATTGGTGCCAACTAACCCTCATTGTCCCTAAACCCACTTTATTGTGCCATCATTGGTCCTAAACACAACTTATTGGTTATATAAGACACACCTTACTAGGACTTATTGGTCCCAACCGACCCTCATTGCCCTATTAAATACACCTTATTGGGCCATCATTGGTCCTAAACACAACTTATTGGTTATATAAGACACACCTTACTAGGACTTATTGTTCCCAACCGACCCTTATTGCCCTACTAAACACACCTTATTGGGCCATCATTGGTCCTAAACACAACTTATTGGTTATATACACACCTTAGTGGGACTCATTAGTCTCAACTAAACACACATTATTGGGCCATCATTGGTCCTAAACACAACTTATTGGTTATATACACACTTTACTAGGACTTATTGGTTCTAACCAACCCTCATTTCCTAAGTAAACACACCTTATTGGGCCATCATTGGTCCTAAACATAAATTATTGGTTATATACACACCTTAGTGGGACTCATTAGTCCCAACTAAACACACCATATTGGGCCATAATTGGTCGTAAACACAACTTATTGGTTATATAAACAACTTATTAGGACTCATTGGTGCCAACTAACCCTCATTGTCCCTAAACCCACTTTATTGTGCCATCATTGGTTCTAAACACAACTTATTGGTTATATACACACCTTAGTGGAACTCATTAGTCCCAACTAAACACACATTATTGGGCCATCATTGGTCCTAAACACAACTTATTGGTTATATACACACCTTACTAGGACTTATTGGACCTAACCGACCCTCATTGCCCTACTAAACACACCTTATTTGGCCATCATTGGTCCTAAACATAACTTATTGGTTATATACACACCTTAGTGGACTCATTAGTCCCAACTAAACACACCATATTGGGCCATAACTGGTCGTAAACACAACTTATTGGTTATATAAACACTTTATTAGGACTCATTGGTCCCAACTAACCCTCATTTCCCTTAAACACACATTATTGGGCCATCATTGGTCCTAAACACAACTTATTGGTTATATAAGACACACCTTACTAGGACATATTGGTCCCAACCGACCCTCAATCCCCTATTAAACACACCTTATTGGGCCATCATTGGTCCTAAACACAACTTATTGGTTATATACAAACCTTAGTGGGACTCATTAGTCCCAACTAAACACACATTATTGGGCCATCATTGGTCCTAAACACAACTTATTGGTTATATAAGACACACTTTACTAGGACTTATTGGTCCCAACCGACCCTCATTGCCCTACTAAACCCACCTTATTGGGCCATCATTGGTCCTAAACACAACTTATTGGTTATATACACACTTTATTGGGATTCATTGGTCCCAACGGACCCTCATTGCCCTTAAACACACATTATTGGGCCATCATTGGTCCTAAACACAACTTATTGGTTATATAAGACACACCTTACTAGGACTTATTGGTCCCAACCGACCCTCATTGCCCTACTAAACACACCTTATTGGGCCATCATTGGTCCTAAACACAACTTATTGGTTATATACACACCTTAGTGGAACTCGTTAGTCCCAACTAAACACACATTATTGGGCCATCATTGGTCCTAAACACGACTTATTGGTTATATACACACCATACTAGGACTTATTGGTCCTAACCGACCCTCATTGCCCTACTAAACACACCTTATTGTGCCATCATTGGTCCTAAACATAACTTATTGGTTATATACACACCTTAGTGGGACTCATTACTCCCAACTAAACACACCATATTAGCCCATAATTGGTCGTAAACACAACTTATTGGGTATATAAACACTTTATTAGGACTCATTGGTGCCAACTAACCCTCATTGTCCCTAAACCCACTTTATTGTGCCATCATTGGTCCTAAACACAACGTATTGGTTATATACACACATTAGTGGGACTCATTGGTACCAACTAAACACACCTTATTGGGCCATAATTGGTCGTAAACATAACTTATTGGTTATATACACACTTTATTGGGATTCATTGGTCCCAACTGACCCTCATTTCCCTTAAACACACATTATTGGGCCATCATTGGTCCTAAGCACAACTTATTGGTTATATAAGACACACCTTACTAGGACTTATTGGTCCCAACCGACCCTCATTGCCCTACTAAACACTCCTTATAGGGCCATCATTGGTCCTAAACACAACTTATTGGTTATATACACACCTTAGTGGGACTCATTAGTCCCAACTAAACACACATTATTGGGCCATCATTGGTCCTAAACACAACTTATTGGTTATATACACACCTTACTAGGACTCATTGGTTCTAACCGACCCTCATTGCCCTACTAAACACACCTTATTGGGCCATCATTGGTCCTAAACATAATTTATTGGTTATATACACACCTTAGTGGGACTCATTAGTCCCAACTAAACACACCATATTGGGCCATAATTGGTCGTAAACACAACTTATTGGTTATATAAACACCTTATCAGGACTCATTGGTGCCAACTAACCCTCATTGTCCCTAAACCCACTTTATGTGCCATCACTGGTCCTAAACACAACGTATTGGTTATATGCACACATTAGTGGGACTCATTGGTCCCAACTAAACACACCTTATTGGGCCATAATTGGTCGTAAACACAACTTATTGGTTATATACACACTTTATTGGGACTCATTAGTCCCAACTAACCCTCATTGCCCTTAAACACACATTATTAGGCCATAATTGGTCGTAAACACAACTTATTGGTTATATAAGACACACTTTACTAGGACTCATTGGTGCCAACTAACCCTCATTGTCCTACTAAACCCACTTTATTGTGCCATCATTGGTCCTAAACACAACTTATTGGTTATATACACACCTTAGTGGGACTCATTGGTACCCAAGCTAAACACATCATTATTGGGCCATCATTGGTCCTAAACACAACTTATTGGTTATATACACACCTTACTAGGACTTATTGGTCCCAACCGACCCTCATTGCCCTACTAAACACACCTTATTGGGCCATCATTGGTCCTAAACACAACTTATTGGTTATATACACACCTTAGTGGGACTCATTAGTCCCATACTAAACACACATTATTGGGCCATCATTGGTCCTAAACACAACTTATTGGTTATATAAGACACACCTTACTAGGACTTATTGGTTCCAACCGACCCTCATTGCCCTACTAAACACACCTTATTGGGCCATCATTGGTCCTAAACATAATTTATTGGTTATATACACACCTTAGTGGGACTCATTAGTCCCAACTAAACACACCATATTGGGCCATAATTGGTCGTAAACACAACTTATTGGTTATATAAACACCTTATTAGGACTCATTGGTGCCAACTAACCCTCATTGTCCCTAAACCCACTTTATTGTGCCATCATTGGTCCTAAACACAACTTATTGGTTATATACACACCTTAGTGGAACTCATTAGTCCCAACTAAACACACATTATTGGGCCATCATTGGTCCTAAACACAACTTATTGGTTATATACACACCTTACTAGGACTTATTGGTCCTAACCGACCCTCATTGCCCTACTAAACACACCTTATTGGGCCATCATTGGTCCTAAACACAACTTATTGGTTATATACACACCTTAGTGGGACTCATTAGTCCCAACTAAACACACCATATTGGGCCATAATTGGTCGTAAACACAACTTATTGGTTATATAAACACTTTATTAGGACTCATTGGTCCCAACTAACCCTCATTGTCCCTTAAACACACATTATTGGGCCATCATTGGTCCTAAACACAACTTATTGGTTATATAAGACACACCTTACTAGGACTTATTGGTCCCAACCGACCCTCAATGCCCTATTAAACACACCTTATTGGGCCATCATTGGTCCTAAACACAACTTATTGGTTATATACACACCTTAGTGGGACTCATTAGTCCCAACTAAACACACATTATTGGGCCATCATTGGTCCTAAACACAACTTATTGGTTATATAAGACACACCTTACTAGGACTTATTGGTCCCAACCGACCCTCATTGCCCTACTAAACACACCTTATTGGGCCATCATTGGTCCTAAACACAACTTATTGGTTATATACACACCTTAGTGGGACTCATTGGTCCCAACGGACCCCATTGCCCTAAACACACCATTATTGGGCCATAATTGGTCGTAAACACAACTTATTGGTTATATAAGACACACCTTATTAGGACTCATTGGTGCCAACTAACCCTCATTGTCCTACTAAACACACTTTATTGTGCCATCATTGGTCCTAAACACAACTTATTGGTTATATACACACCTTAGTGGAACTCATTAGTCCCAACTAAACACACATTATTGGGCCATCATTGGTCCTAAACACAACTTATTGGTTATATACACACCTTACTAGGACTTATTGGTCCTAACCGACCCTCATTGCCCTACTAAACACACCTTATTGGGCCATCATTGGTCCTAAACATAACTTATTGGTTATATACACACCTTAGTGGGACTCATTAGTCCCAACTAAACACACCATATTGGGCCATAACTGGTCGTAAACACAACTTATTGGTTATATAAACACTTTATTAGGACTCATTGGTCCCAACTAACCCTCATTTCCCTTAAACACACATTATTGGGCCATCATTGGTCCTAAACACAACTTATTGGTTATATAAGACACACCTTACTAGGACATATTGGTCCCAACCGACCCTCAATCCCCTATTAAACACACCTTATTGGGCCATCATTGGTCCTAAACACAACTTATTGGTTATATACACACCTTAGTGGGACTCATTAGTCCCAACTAAACACACATTATTGGGCCATCATTGGTCCTAAACACAACTTATTGGTTATATAAGACACACTTTACTAGGACTTATTGGTCCCAACCGACCCTCATTGCCCTACTAAACACACCTTATTGGGCCATCATTGGTCCTAAACACAACTTATTGGTTATATACACACTTTATTGGGATTCATTGGTCCCAACGGACCCTCATTGCCCTTAAACACACATTATTGGGCCATCATTGGTCCTAAACACAACTTATTGGTTATATAAGACACACCTTACTAGGACTTATTGGTCCCAACCGACCCTCATTGCCCTACTAAACACACCTTATTGGGCCATCATTGGTCCTAAACACAACTTATTGGTTATATACACACCTTAGTGGAACTCGTTAGTCCCAACTAAACACACATTATTGGGCCATCATTGGTCCTAAACACAACTTATTGGTTATATACACACCTTACTAGGACTTATTGGTCCTAACCGACCCTCATTGCCCTACTAAACACACCTTATTGTGCCATCATTGGTCCTAAACATAACTTATTGGTTATATACACACCTTAGTGGGACTCATTACTCCCAACTAAACACACCATATTAGCCCATAATTGGTCGTAAACACAACTTATTGGTTATATAAACACTTTATTAGGACTCATTGGTGCCAACTAACCCTCATTGTCCCTTAAACCCACTTTATTGGGCCATCATTGGTCCTAAACACAACTTATTGGTTATATAAGACACACCTTACTAGGACTTATTGGTCCCAACCGACCCTCATTGCCCTACTAAACACACCTTATTGGGCCATCATTGGTCCTAAACACAACTTATTGGTTATATACACACTTTAGTGGGACTCATTAGTCCCAACGACCCTCATTCCCTAAACACACATTATTGGGCCATCATTGGTCCTAAACACAACTTATTGGTTATATAAGACACACCTTACTAGGACTTATTGGTCCTAACCGACCCTCATTGCCCTACTAAACACACCTTATTGGGCCATCATTGGTCCTAAACATAACTTATTGGTTATATACACACCTTAGTGGGACTCATTAGTCCCAACTAAACACACCATATTGGGCCATAATTGGTCGTAAACACAACTTATTGGTTATATAAACACCTTATTAGGACTCATTGGTGCCAACTAACCCTCATTGTCCCTAAACCCACTTTATTGTGCCATCATTGGTCCTAAACACAACTTATTGGTTATATACACACCTTAGTGGGACTCATTAGTCCCAACTAAACACACCATTATTGGGCCATAATTGGTCGTAAACACAACTTATTGGTTATATACACACCTTATTAGGACTCATTGGTCCCAACTGACCCTCATTGCCCTACTAAACACACCTTATTGGGCCATCATTGGTCCTAAACACAACTTATTGGTTATATAGCACACCTTAGTGGGACTCATTGGTCCCAACTAAACACACCTTATTGGGCCATAATTGGTCGTAAACACAACTTATTGGTTATATACACACTTTATTAGGACTCATTGGTCCCAACTAACCCTCATTTCCCTTAAACACACATTATTGGGCCATCATTGGTCCTAAACACAACTTATTGGTTATATAAGACACACCTTACTAGGACTTATTGGTCCCAACCGACCCTCATTGCCCTACTAAACACACCTTATTGGGCCATCATTGGTCCTAAACACAACTTATTGGTTATATACACACCTTAGTGGGACTCATTAGTCCCAACTAAACACACCATTATTGGGCCATCATTGGTCCTAAACACAACTTATTGGTTATATAAGACACACCTTTACTAGGACTTATTGGTCCCAAACCAGATCACACTGTCATTGCCCTACTAAACACACCTTATTGGGCCATCATTGGTCCTAAACACAACTTATTGGTTATATACACACTTTATTGGGACTCATTGGTCCCAACGGACCCTCATTGCCCTTAAACACACATTATTGGGCCATCATTGGTCCTAAACACAACTTATTGGTTATATAAGACACACCTTACTAGGACTTATTGGTCCCAACCGACCCTCATTGCCCTACTAAACACACCTTATTGGGCCATCATTGGTCCTAAACACAACTTATTGGTTATATACACACCTTAGTGGGACTCATTAGTCCCAACTAAACACACATTATTGGGCCATCATTGGTCCTAAACACAACTTATTGGTTATATACACACCTTACTAGGACTTATTGGTCCTAACCGACCCTCATTGCCCTACTAAACACACCTTATTGGGCCATCATTGGTCCTAAACATAACTTATTGGTTATATACACACCTTAGTGGGACTCATTAGTCCCAACTAAACACACCATATTGGGCCACTAATTGGTTAGGGGGGTACGATCCATACGGCCGCACGCCTCCCTTTGTGGACTAGGCATATACGCCATCACCCGACCCCTAATGGATCCAACAAACGGGTATGAGACACCTTGATCTACCTCTACAGCTGTATTGGTGCAATATATGTCTTTGTGGCCTAACACTAAGGCCTAAATTAACCATACTAATCAACATGAACGTCTCGTAACATGCGAGTTTAAATTTATAACATGGTAATAAATACCTAAGCACAGTAACAAACAAACAAACAATAGTTTGACATGGTTCATGTACACCCCAAAACGTTAAAAGGTTAAAGTAGGGGAAAAGCTATCAACTCACAGATGAACAAGCGGTGGATCAAACAAACGTCACAGGGCACGAGAATCCAAACGTCCAGGTGTATCACAGTGGCAAGTCTATTATAATGATATATGCATAATTATATCAGAACCTATCCTCAACTATAACCGCTTAAGCAATTTGTAGCAACAATAACTAACCAAATGGGAGGTTTAACAACACTCCCGGGAACATACCAAGCGGACAACAAACACCCGACGAGATCATGGGGCCCCAACCGGGAAGTGAAATATCTTTACTAGAAACCAACATGCCCATACTCGTAAAAATAAACAAACCGGGTCGCTCGATATTGCCCAAAACACAAAACAAACAAAACAATGAAACTGTCCAGGGACACATGAGGACCGCGCGCAAACCAGAAAAACATCCCATGCGGTCCTCATGGGTGGTCAACAGACCACGTTGACTTTCCAGGTTATGAGGACCGCGAGCATACCAACAAACGAAACCCTTGCGGTCCTCATCGACTATTTTGTCCTTTAGTGAAATTTTCTCAAAATTTGATTTTTGCTCGTTTCGACAACGGGGTTTTGTTCTAACATGTTCCAGTAGCTAATACTTAAATTTTTAAGGCTTTGAGGCCGTACCAAAACAATGTTACAAGTCCCGGTTATACACAAAATGTCCATAATTCAATTCCATTGCAAAACCGACAACCAAAATCATGTTCCAAACCAATGGTCTCCACCTAGGGACTGATTAACTCAGATTTTTAAGGCTTTAAGCCACTGAGATGCCCAATGTGTCATTAACCCATTATCAATAATGCCAAAATGCTCGGTTTTCGGGTTAAATGCTAGAATACAACAAAAGGGGTCTCCACCCATTGGACCAACTCTCTTCTTGTGACATTTTAGCCAATGAGATGGTGGGGTTTCCCTGACCAAGTTCCAGATTCTCAAACTAAACACACAATAACAACATGCATGCATCAAAGACTTGTACCTTATGCATAAATTCTTGTACCAAGCTTCTCCAAGCGGATTTTTCAGTTCTCTAAGGTTCTTGAACACTCCAGTAGCTGAATCCACCCTTGCATGCATCATCAAAACTGATTTTTAGGCAATGGATCATCCAAAAACTTGATATAAAGTAAAACCCGACACAAACTAACCTTGGATTGCAACACGAACACTCCCACAAGCCTTTGATCACTCTTGATCAGACATGCAATGCCTTTAGAAGCCCTAGAAACTCCTTGTCAGTAGAGGATTACAACAAAACCATGCTCAAAATGGAGAAATGGATGAACTAGAGGCTTACCCGAGCCTCGTGTGACCTTAATATGCTTGAGACTTGAAGCCACAAGCTCCCTCTGGCCGGAATTAGGCTTCTCAGGTGAATGGTGGACGAAAAGAGAGAGTTTTTCCGAGTTAGAGTTGTGCAAATGAGCAAAAAATGAGCAAAACTCGTTTTTATAGTGCTGGGCGTCGATGAGGACCGCATGCAGTTTCCAAACATACACCTATGCGGTCCTCATGGGTCAAAAAAAAGTACGCGGATCCTGACCCGGAAACCTGACGGGTCATAAGGACCGCGAGAGGTTGGACCAGAGAGGGCATGCGGTCCTCATGCCCTCCACGAAAAAAAATTCTTTATTTTTCTTGTGATTTTATATTCTAAGATCAAGGTTTTTTTTACCATGGGTGTTACACCCCCCCCCCCCCCTTTATTCTAAATTTATTTTTAGTAAAAAGCAGTTACTTTCGGAATCCAGATCTAATGACTTTTCTAAGCTTAAATAAGGAAAGCATCAATGATTGATTCAAGGGTCCTGGATTCGCATCACATTGCTTCTTCTCTGTCTATGAAAAAAAAACCTGGATTCTTGAAAATCTGCTAATTTACATTTTTACCCTTTTTAACACCTATCCAAACCCTACCCCAAGTCTTCAGCCCTCATGATATCTGTGTGAATTCCAATGAGATCTGTGGAGGTTCGATCGCATGACAAGCCTATGCTCTATGTTCGTCTTCACCCATGTATGAGTGATCTCCCAAAATAAACTCAACAAAACCTTGAGCACTGAGCTGTCTTTTGTGAGATTCTATTTTTTAACTAAAAAATAAATATTAGTAGACCTGTCATAAATTTTTTGTATTTCAAATAGACTAGAAAAATAAAAATATTCCAACGGAATGGGATGTAAAAATATGACGGAGGACTACTTTAATTCTACGCAAAACCTATAAGACACAAACTAATGAAACCATTAGGGATTTCAGGCCAATCTCAGACAGAGTTTTGCTTGAGGACAAGCAAACATTTAAGTGTGAGGATGTTTGATATGCATCAAAATGTATATGTTTTTATATCAAATATCCTCCATATTTTGGCACAATTCTGAATTACTAACATCAAAACAAAGGCATGTTATTCTCTTTTTAGTTTTGCAGGAATAAAAAGGTTGGAATCACAAAAGGAACAAATTATGGACAAGAAAAAGATCAAAAATCAGATTCAGGTAGTTTCACACGCCCCGTGCCAAACTATGACGCGCCCCATGCCAGCCTCAAGATCTCTCTGATTCGCCCCTGACTAAGCATCCCCCCCCCCCCCCCTGGACATGGCATAACCACCCCGTGCCCCTGGTCAGTGACAGAGCACGGCTCGTGCCCAACTCTGATTCTGCCTATAAAAGGAGCTTTTCTTCCCCATTTCAAATTGCTCAATTCTTTCCTCCTCTCTTATAGTATAGGTTAGCCATTTGGCGTTTTTAATGTTTTGTAATCAAGTTTATAAGAACTTTAGTATAGGTTAGCCATTTTTTCCTCCTCTCTTGTAGTACCCGCTCTGATACCATTTTTCAGGACCTATTTCACTACAGGAATCACGATCATGAGCAAGAAGAATATTAGATGCGGAACGGGATGATGAGAATCTAGGATAGAAACACAAATATGATGAAAAAATCGAATGATTTCATTGAACCGAATGATTACATGAACAAGAAATCACAACAATACATCATAACCCTCATGAATCTTCCATGGTCATCTTGGGTTAAGCTCAAACCCAAGATGAGACTCTCCAAAGGTAAGGGATAGCTCACATCTCTCATCTTTTCATCATCTAACAAATGAAGCTATCACTCCCTTTATATAGAGAGCCTATGTGCCTCTCTAGCCCACTAACTAGCAAGACCCAAATACAATGAGCTAAATACAAATAAAACTAAAATAAACAAAAATTAATTAAATCAAAGTTGACTTAATTAATATTAAATCTTCAATCTTCACAACCCACGTCTCTGAATCAAACCAAAATGGATTCTTCAACCGAATTATTCGAGGATAGATTTGATGGCGTTAGTCACACTTATTTTTTGTTCCAACATATTCCCCCTTGACTGACGCTGCCAAATATGTCCTATTGGTGACGAACCGCTCTGTCGTACATCTTTGAAGAATAACAAATAAACCCGAAACTTTCTGTCGTAGAAATTCCCCCTCTGAATAAGCTTCTTCTGTTCTTGTTTTCTCTAGTTGAGAGCCAAGTGTTGCAGCTCACTCGGTTCACACGGTCGGGTACAATACTAAGAATGTTGAACATCCGAGTCAAAACCGCAACAAATCGAATCAGATAAACCAATCAAACACTGAAAAATGCTCCAACTTCTGATAATCGACCCAATAATCCAGTTCCATAAAATTCCCCCTTTTCTCTAGATACCTCTGAAAACATCCGATGCGAAAGCGAAAAAATCAGATGCAGAGAGTGGACCATTCCGCTCAGTTCCATAGTGAAAACGGTACTAAAATCCTGAAATCGGACAATCTTGCAAAAAACTGGAAGCCCGATGCAGATAGTTGTGGATTATCCATAAATACTGTATTTTTTCCGCGTGACAAGGTTGGAAGCAAACATAAAGTGCCAAATCGGTGAAAAACTGAGATCCCGAGCGTAATATAATCATAACCGTAGTCTTCGTAATTTTGGGTCTTGAATACAGAGCTCGGAAAAATATTCCGTGAAAATTCCAAGTTAAACGGTGCAATCCGGAAAAATTTCATCAATTTGCTTTAAGATAACGGCCCTCTGTTAGAGATTTAACGAAATATTCCAATATTTAACTGAGATTCCAGTTAATTCGGTTAGATGACATCAGCGCTGCATCAGCTAAACAACTTGGAGTGAGACATAACAAAAAAGTCACATACTTAACCGAAAAACAAACCTAGACCATCAGTGGTCATTAGCTAACATGGTCTTAACGTAAACAAAAACTAGAAACCCAATCAAACATAGCGGAAAATACCCATGAACCAATGAAATATTTTAAAAATTCTGTTAGTGGCGTCACTCCGTCAGTCTCGTTAAAGACTAAAAAATCTGCCATATTAATGAAAAATACTGATTAATTCGTTAGTGGTGTTAACCTCGTCAAGAAGAAGCACAATCCATGTCTAATACAAAACTAGCCAATTAGAAAAAGCCTCAAATTAAATCAATGGCTGGAATAAAATGCCATCCAACAGTCAGATGTGAGATCCGGATGGTGATCCGTGAAGGTTGGCGGCTGGCTAATCAGGGTTAGCTTGAGAAAACACAAAAAAAAAGATCCTACGACCCAGAATAAACAGATCTACCGGCTGATAGTTGCGAATCCGCATGAGAAAGGGGACAGCCAATGAGAGGCCACCAGCGAAAGTCTACCAACGGCTGTCTTGCAGGCATTGGGCCCCACATGAATTCCCTTGCAGCCAATAGGAGTTGGACAGCAACAGAGTATTCAACGGCTCATTGTTTCCCTGGAACCCACGAGAATGTGGTTGGCCAACCATGTTCCGACAACAAGAGAGGTAGTCATGGATAAAGACAAAGGAGGATAGAGAGGTCATTGCTTGGCAGCCAATGGAGACTCGACACATCATCAGTTGTCTCAAGACTTTGTCTTCTACATTTCCGAATCCCTAGCTCGCCGGAAAACCGTATATTGACCATAACTCGATGAAATCTTAACGAAAATCATCAAATTTATATCAACGAACTCATAGCTCAATTCTCCACAACCCTAAACAAACAAAAACATCTGAAAATTACTCGAACGAAAACCCAAATGTCGAGATCACCAAGGTTTGTTCGAGGTCGCCAACGCTATACGAGATCGCCAAGGCTTATTTGAGATCGTCAAGTTCAAGCATGAAATCGCAAGGAGCAATCTAGATCACCAAGAAAACTTCATAGACACCCAAGATCGTCAAGAAAATCTTTATGGCCACCCAAGATTGCCCAGAACTTCTTCAAGAATGCCCGAGATCGCCAAGAACATCTTCAAGGCTGGGAAATCGCTAAGGCAATCTTCAAGAAAATAAATGAAGAACACCAAGAACACCCTGAAACACACACTAGTGTGTGTTTCTCCAGATCAGTTCAAAGGGTTGAGATTTAGGCGAAACTGATGCTCCCAATGGATCCGGAACGCGTTTTCCATCAAGATTAGTGCTTCGTTTCATCCAAAACCATTAACAATAACACCGAAAACCAAGAATCAAACCCGAAATCTTCAAGAACACCCAAAAAACGTGAAAACCTTCCTGTTACATTTTTTCAGCCTCAGATCTCACATTTTTTCACTTATTTGAATGATTGGAGCATAAAAATGCATCAAATGAACTCCATAAACATGAATCAAACATCATAAAAATAGAATTATTCGTCTCCCAAGTGGTTTTCAAATCTGCACTTCATTCAAGCTCAAAATCAAGATTCTAATGATCAGATCGGTCGTGAGACGGGATCTGATAGGTACCCGCTTTGATACCAATTTTTTAGGACCAATTTCACTATAGGAATCCCGATCATGAGCAAGAAGAAGATTAGATGCAGAGACGAGATGATGAGAATCTAGGATATGAACACAAATATGATGAAAAAGTCGAATTATTTCATTGAACCGAATAATTACATGAACAAGAAATCACAACAATACATCATAACCCTCATGAATCTTCCATGGTCATCTTGGGTTGAGCTCAAACCCAAGATGAGACTCTCCAAAGGAAAGGGATAGCTCACATCTCTCAACTTTTCATCATATAACAAATGAAGTTGTCCCTCCCTTTGTATAGAGAGCCCATGTGCCTCTCTAGCCCACTAACTAGTAAGACACAAATACAATGAGCTAAATACAAATAAAACTAATATAACCAAAAATTAATTAAAATCAAAGTTGATTTAATTAATATTAAGTCTTCAATCTTCACAACCCGCGTCTCTAAATCAAACCACAATGGATTCTACAACCAAATTATTCGAGAATAGATTTGATGGCACCAGTCACACTTATTTTTTTGGTCCAACACTGACCACACGTGTGCGGGCTGTAAGATCGGGTTGGAAAAAGGGTTGGTAATATTTTGTCACTTCACGGAAACCGAAAGTACGTGTTTATGAACTTGGCTTTGGCTACGCCGGACATACACATGCGGAGAGCTAGGTATGAAAGACACGGGCCAAGGTCCCTTTAAAAGGTCATTTTTATAATAAAATAATCCGGCACGCAGGGTTGTTCCCCTGCTGGTTCATGACGGCTTGTCGAGTGTAACGGTTTCCCGGCCAAGGAACCCTACAACTAAGCGACATTACACCACTTCGTTTGTTCACTAGCATCACCTTCCCACGGTGTTCGTACTCCCCGGAGATGATTGACCATGGGGATGGTGAATCAGCCTAAGATTGACCATGACAATCCGACTTTTCAGGTTATTTTCTGACATTAACTGAACGTAAACCGTATTAAATGTTGTGTGAACATTTATGTGCTTATATGCGTTGACCTTAGCAATTAGGGTTTTGTGTGATCAATCACTACGAGCATACACGGAAATTTAAACATTTGAAATTCTATGATTTTATGTGGAATTAAAACATATAAATACATATACATATGATTTAATGATATTTATAATTTGGTGTAATTAAATGATTTAATTACAATTCATTATTTATAATTTATGTACTTTAAATATATGGAAGTTATAGATTTAAAAACCTATGATTTTATGTGACTTTAAAATAGAGAATTGAGAATTATTATTTACGATTTACGGTAGTCGTTTAAGTTTATATTTTCCTATTAAAGTTATAAGATCTATATATTTCAACGTCCTTCGTATATTCGTTGTTAAAAACATTTTCCGTTAATTCCGTTAGAGCCGTTAGCTTTTATAAAACTTCGGGGGCTTATCTTGTCATTTATGAAACATGTTTTAATTAACTAAAACCTAGAGGGACTAAAAGTGTCAGTTGATGAAACTTGATTTTAATTAACATTAACACCAAATCAATTCGCGATTGAAACCGAGTTCACGACTGGGCATCGGTTTCGACCGAATCAATTCACAATCGTCGGTTTCTTTTCTTGGTTATCAATTGGGAGTCAATGATAAGAGAGTATCATTGCAATCATAAGAACCCTCACAACCATCTGCTCTCGTCTCTCGTTCTCTCCCTCTCGTCTCTGTTTCTTTTTTTTTCTTTCCTTCGAGTTTTCCGGTGAACTCAAAATCCGGCCGGAAGTTTCATTGTCAGGCTATCGTTTGATACACCCCTGTAATCGCGAGGTCCAGACGAGCATCCGGGTGCAAACCGATTTGAGTTTCGTGATCGGGCTTCGAGTTCGCGATTAGGTTTCGGGTTCGTTTCGGTGTACAAAACGTATCAATCTCTCATCTCCGACTCGAGGTAATGATTCCTTAATGTTATTCGCACCTTTTTATGAGTTTATTTCATGTTTCGTGATTTTCCGGTCGCCGGAAAATAACTCCGGCGACATTAGGGTTCCGAGGGTAGAAGATGATACGCGAACGAATACTCATTAAGTAAAATAAAAGGCGGGCTAAGTACCAGACGCCAAACTGGCACGAATGGTTTGGGTGCAGGGTTTGGTCGCGGGAGGTCGGCGGTTCGAAACCCGCCATACACGTTTTATATTGTCCTGTTTTTTTTACTGTAATCAAATTTCTGGTCACAGCCCATACACAAAAGAATTACAACCGGGATCTGATCACAATGGGGATCTTGGCCGGATGGTTAAGGGCGCGAGTGACGATCCAGGAGGTCACGGGTTCGAACCCAGTGACCTCCACAGTTTTTATTTTTATTATTTTTGCTTTGTTTTGAGCATTTGGTGGCTAGATTTTGTATTAAAATTGGTTCCTATCATATCTAAAACCCGTAAAAATATATTTAAGACATCTAAACCTTGTGGAATCATATTTTGGATTGCAAACATGTCTAACTTGTCATTTAAATATATATATATAAATATACATATATTGATATAAAACTTTGAATTTATCTAAAAAGGAGAAATATATATATATATATATATTCATTGTGTAAACTATTATATATATATATATATATATATATATATATATATATACAAGACGTTGGATTGAAACAAATAATATTTTGTGTAAACATTTAATGTTTTTAGGAAACTATTAAAAAGCGTTGTTTTGATTAGAAACACGAAATACTCGGTTTTAGATTATGTTTCACCATAAATTGTTGTTCTTTTCAAAATAAATTTTTAAATCATTGGATGCAACATATTTATGATATATATATATATATATATATATATAACTTGTTAAAACTTTATTATTAACGTCACTTGAATATTTAATTTAATATATATATATATATATATATGTATTTACTTAGAAAATATATATTATTGTTATATATTGGATTTTTTCGCGTTATTTCGATAATCGCTCGGATTTGGCACACGTGTCATCCTCGACTTATTCCGGACTTCACGATCCTTCGTTTTTATCGTTTACGTTAGATTTAATAGTTTAGAACACGCACTTATACTCGTATGCTCGTTAGGTGATTGATTGCTTGCACAAGACTCATATTTGCTACTTGACTTAACTGTTTGTCTGGAAACTTTGCTGTGCAACCTAAGGTGAGTTTCACGGCCCCATTTTACTTATTTTAATCCTGTTGGGGGAGATTAACATGCAAACACTTGAACTGTTAGATATATATCACCTGAATGATAGTGGCACACTTATGTTAAAGCCCTCACTTTATAGTTACTGTCAATGTGACATCAGCGGGAACTTATTTAGTAGATCTACTGGGTTTGACAACCCCACCCGGGTCAGTCGCTCTGACACGATTGGATATCGAACGGGTGTTATAAACTTCTTAGTCTTAACGAGGCACAATTGAACTTGTCGAGCTTCAGTAACTGGATAGCTAGTTGATCTAGTCAAACGTGCACTGATTTCTTGAAAATAGTCTAGCTAACTATTGATATACTATCTGGATTTTACTGAACTGTTAAACTGTTGAACTGATTAAACCTGTGAACTCACCAACCTTTGTGTTGACACTTTTTAGCATGTTATTTCTCAGGTCGCTAAACTGGATTGCTTGTCACGGATTAGGATGCACCACTTATGGATTTTGATCCCCATGCATGCATATTAGACATTTAAACTTTTCAAATAAATTATCTTTTGGGTTGCGCATGTTTTGGCGCTTGAACATTTATTACAACTTTTGTCGTTTACGCTTTCGCATTTAAAAAACACATTTACTCTGGTTTTACTTTTACATTGCATATAGACTGTTCGTATGGCTAATGTGTTCGATCCTGGTTTGTCACGCTCCCTGCGGCGCGTTGTCGCGCGTGGGATTTTTGGGGGTGTGACAGATTAGTATCAGAGCCATTGGTTATAGTGAACTAGGTTTGCATTAGTAGACCGACTATAGCCTTAGACACACCTTAGTCATACACTCGAACACACACACTAGTATGTGACTATTTGACTACGTGTTACTTGTACTTATATATGTATATATATATGGTATATATGCAGACATGGCTGGATGGATATCCGCTTCCCAATCATCCTCATCATCATCATCCCCATCCGTCACCAGTAGGCGGATTTCTACGGGTCCTACTACCCCGACTCATGGTGTTCGGAGGATAACTTCTGAGGGCCACGTTTATGGAGAACCAAATGTCGTTCGTGGAAGAGACAACGGCAGCTGGAACTGGTACGAGTCACTTGTGGCCAGTTGGGTTCATCGGGAGCAAGTGCCACCTACTCCAACAGAGCCATCGTCAACTCGATTCTTTCTACCCGAACTGCCGTATGCTATTGAAAGAGTCGTCGCGGCAATGGTCTCTATGTTTGACCGCGCGCTCAGGGACATTAGGAAGCTGTTTGATATGGTCAGGGAGCTGCAAGATAATGGAGCCAACACCAGTCTCAGAGTTGCTATCCTTAGGGGAGAGTTGAAAGGGGCTAATAGGCGTCTGGCCGAGTATCAAGTAAAACTGAGTGACACATATTATCAGGTGAATCACCTCTCAGAGCTGGTTGAGACACTCACGGCTCGAGTTGCTGAGCTTGAGTTGGCTAGGGAGGCTGCGGCTCCGGCTCCGGCTCTGGTTTGCACCTCCGGCTCCGGCAGAACCTATTGATGAACCTATTGAAGAGGATCCCGAGGAAGAACCTGAAGAGGATCCTGAAGAGGAACCGGAGGAGGAGATGCCTGATGCATCCAGTGACCATGATAGCGCTTGAGTTTATTGTTTTCACTTTTTTTTTGTTTGGTTGTTTGTTTTATCGGGAGGATGTTCCCAAGACTATGCATTTTGAATTTTGAATTTCTGTTGGATAATTTGTGAACGAGTTGCATTATATTTGAAATGGGATTTACTATTTAATATATGGTTGTCTCTTGTGAAGTAATTTATTACTTATGTGATGGTTGTTGTGATTCATGTTATATCTTATTCTCATTTTGGGTAATTGTAAATTGAAGATAATGGCAGACGGAAATGTACCAAACATGACACCGGCTCAATTGGCTGCACTAATCAACCAACATGTGGCTGATGCTTTAGCGGCACATGTCCAGGGTGCAGGCAATGCAGGGCCACCCCAAGGTAACACAAAATTCGTGTTTTGTTGTTGATGGGATCACACATATTGGTAATTTGTGATTGAATGATTGTATGAATGTATGTACAGGTAATGCTACATTTAAGACTTTCATGGACTGTAAGCCTAATCAGTTCAAAGGAACTGGAGGAGCTGTTAGCCTACTCCACTGGATTGAAAAAAGTGGAATCTGCTTTTGGAATGTGTAACTGTCCTGAGGCTAGCAAAGTAAAATTTGCCACGGGTACTTTGGAAGGACCGGCTCTCACCTGGTGGAAGACTGAGGTGCAGATGCTGGGGATTGAAGAATGTGACGCCCACTCCCAGACTTGGCCCTAGGAGCGGTCACGCATCGGATTTACTCATGAACACAAGGTACAACAGAGATAACTAAAGCAGCGGAAATAAAAACTTTTATTCATATGCCAAGTATTACATAGTAAGAGAGACAAATACAAAAGAGAAATAAACATCTCCACGCCAGTTTTCAAAAATGTCTTCTCTTGATAGCTTGACATTGTCTTCATAGTTTATGCCCCTAGTTTCTGCTCACATCTCAGCCTTCCCTTTTCGATCCGAAGGTCCAGCCTCATCTGACATATATAACTTAACAAGTCAGCTTACGCTGGTGAGTTCTACGTTTTTGGAAAACTTCACCTTTCGAAAGCACTTAGGTCTATCAAACACATTTCTGCAATTTAGACAATCAAACACAAAGCATATAGCACATATATTCACATATTCTAACCTCGTGAATAGACTAACCTTCTGTTGCTTTGTCATCCTTGTCTCATATTAAATGCTATCTTAGGGAAATAGTGCTTCTATTTGCTTTACGAACACATCGTGTAGCAATGGTCCCTTTAGTTTTGACACTATATAGCTTTGACGCTATCTGGCTTTGACGCCGCTTAGCTTTGACGCTTTCTGGCTTTGACGCCGCTTGGTTTTGACACCCTTGGGACAACACTATTTAACCTCTTGTTTCAGAAGTCCCTTACTTACCAATCTTTCCTTAATTACCATTCTTATTCTATTCTACTAGAAACATCGAAATGGCAATCTATATTTCCTCTACTCATCATCGTGCAATCAATACATATAACAAGCAATTATAACAATTGAGAGTATTTTCACAAAACGTTATGTATATCAGCCCAAAACGGTTTAAAGCATTTAAAGAATTTAAAAGAGGGCTCATAGAACTCACCTTAGCTTTGCAAAGCTATTATTCTTGGGTTAAGTTCTTGTGAATCAGTTTCTTAATGCCTTTAACGTAATGTCCCTATCAAGACATCCTAAATGTTACAAATCACGTTTAAGAACTACCTCATTATCCAAAACTCAACTCTTTATTGGTTAATATCTTAAATAGTCAAAATGACCATTTTGCCCTCTTTACATATTTTGTTATATCTTTATCAAGTCTTTTCTCCTTAACGTTTACCGCTCGTGTTTCCTCATGACTGATCATTTGGCGGAATTACTATGAGGAATAGTCACGGGGTTTGGAATTTGGTGACGATCGTTACCGGCCGTGTAGGCGTCATTGACGACCATGAGGCGGAATTACTACAATCGTTGCACCAAGTAATTTAATTATAAATTACCAAAATTTGAACTCATATATATTTAATATATATGTAAACATGTTATCATACCAAAATTCGAGTCCTCATACCTTCCGGATTATTTTATATTAAATATCCATATTCCGAAACCCTAATTACCCATTTTTCTCGTTTCTATCGCAAAACTCATTTTTATACAGAACCATCTTAGGGTATCATCCATTATAACATTTTATAATATCCCTTAAAGCGGCAAAGCTTAATTCAAAACCGTTTACTCGATTTGGGCAAAACAATGTCGTGAAAACCCTAATCTTGACCCGTTTCCAAAACTCATACCAAACCTTCAACAATTCTGAAATAAACTTAGGGCTTTCTTAAAACACATCAAATTAGGATTACCTACCAAAATTCAGGTCCTAATTCCCACCCGATCATCCAATTTTACCCAAACAAGCTCAAGAACCCTAATTTGAGCATAGTTTTAAAAGTCATACTTAGAAATTGATTTAGCCAAAACTGAAAGAGGTTATTTTAGACCTTACCTAATAATGCTTGACTGCAGAAATTCGGATCTTAACTCTTCACCGATTGAGAGAATTGCTCGTTTGAAGATTCTGCGTTTTCTAGGGTTTTCTATGGGGTTTTTGAGTGAATTCAAGCAGATTATGTCGAATTGGGGCTGCTATATATAGCCATTAGAGGCGTCCCTTGATCCTAACACGTGTATAGGTGAGTAATCAAGTTAATTTGATGCGTGGATGGTGATTTGGTGCTCAACAAGGCTGAAAACGTGGCAAAATCGCGACCAAAAACATTTCTGCACCTGTAGCTGGCTCGCGTATCGCGCCAACTGGGAGGGAGTCCCTCGCGATACGCCTGGTAACTTTGGGCAATTGACAGTTTTGGTCCCTGTGGTTTTTATTTACATTTCAGCCCCCTAACTTCTACCAAACTATTATTTTATGCTTAAAAACATTATGGGGCTTATTTATAAAGGTTTTTAAGGCTCGGGTCATGCTTGATGATATACGTATATATACGTATATATATACTTATATATTTATATATATCTTTTGCTATTTTACATTCTAGCCCCTCAAACTTTCCAATACTTATCAATTCATGTTATGGATCACACTAGTATATATATTTACTATTTTCTAAGCCTTAAATGTTCATAATAGTTATAGATGCGTATAATATCCGTATACGTTTATAACTTTACATAAATTACACTTTTGGCCCTTCTACTTTTCCATTAACTATTAACACATGTATGTAACTATCAATTCACACATATATCATCATGTTATTTGTATAAACATATATTTATCTCATATTTCACTTTCTTTACCTTTTAGCTCATCTGTTTATACAAATTTCATCATTTTGGCCATTAAACCCGTATTTCTAACACATGCAATTTATCTAATGCATAGTTTACTATTTTTATCAATCAAACTTACGTATTGATAATATAGACACGTATTTACTATATATATCATGTACCTGTGAAATTGGGGTGTTACAACTTTCTCCCCCTTAAAAGGGTTTCGTCCTCGAAACATGCTCAGCTCGAGAATAACTCGGGATGAGATTCTCTCATTTCATCTTCTCGTTCCCAAGTAGATTCCGAACCTTTTCTGTGCATCCACTGCACCCTGACCATCGGAATGGTCTTATTTCGGAGTTTCTTTTCACTGCGATCTAAAATCGCAACTGGCCTTTCTACATATGATAACTTTTCGTCTACCTCAATTTCATCTAAAGGCACTATTTCTGATTCATCATATACACACTTTCTTAGATAAGAAACTTGGAATGTTGGGTGAATTCCAGACAATTCCCCAGGTAGATCTAACCGATAAGCAACCTCACCTACACGTTCTACAATCTTAAAAGGTCCTACGTACCTTGGGCCTAACTTGCCCCTTTTACGAAACCGAATGATACCTTTCCAAGGAGAAACTTTTAGTAACACAAAATCTCCAACTTGGAACTCAATTGGCCTTCTCCTCTTATCCGCATATGACTTTTGTCGATCTTGTGCCGCCTTTAATCGTGCCTTGACCATATCAAGATCTCGAGCCATATTTTCGACTACTTCTTTACTTCCTATTTCTCGTTGGCCAACTTCACCCCAACACACTGGAGTTCGACACTTTCTACCATACAACATCTCATAAGGAGGCATGCCAATACTAGCATGATAACTATTGTTGTAGGAGAATTCTGCTAGTGGTAGGTGACTATCCCAACTTCCTCCAAAGTCTATTATGCAAGCACGCAACATATCTTCCAGAGTTTGTATCGTTCTCTCACTTTGTCCATCCGTCTGGGGATGATACGCCGTGCTAATATGTAACCTCGATCCCATATTCTTATGGAATTTCCTCCAAAATCGCGAAGTAAACCGAGTGTCTCTGTCGGAGACTATAGACACTGGCACCCCGTGTTTAGAGATGATCTCCTTAATGAACAAACTAGCTAGCTCTTCAGAAGAAATCGCCTCATGAATAGGCAAAAAGTGAGCACTCTTGGTTAGCCTGTCCACAATCACCCAGATGGTGTCATAACCTTTAGCTGTGCGAGGTAGCTTAGTTATGAAGTCCATCGTGATATGTTCCCATTTCCATTCAGGAATCTTCAAAGGTTGAAGCTTTCCATAAGGCTTTTGATGCTCAGCTTTAACCTTTGCGCAAGTCAAACACCTATTCACATATTGCATGACATTAAACTTCATACCTGGCCACCAATAGTCCCGTTTTAAGTCTTGGTACATCTTGGTTGCACCAGGATGAATTGAATAGCGTGATTTATGAGCTTCATCTAAGATCTTACCGCGAATCTCACCTAAAAGCGGTACCCACATTCGACTGTACCTAGTTTTAATTTCAAACTCGTTTTCTTCCAAGCTTCCTGCTTGGCCGACCATTCTTTCTTTCTTGATATTCTCATCCTTAAGGGCTTCATATTGGTCCTTACGAAGTTGGATAAGAAAGTCAGGAGTGATTACTAACTTATATGATTTCACCCGAAAAGAAGGAAGACTCTCCTTTCTGCTTAGAGCATCAGCCACTACGTTGGCTTTACCTGGATGATACATAATCTCACAATCATAGTCTTTAATCAACTCTAACCATCTACGCTGCCTCATGTTAAGATCTTTTTGTTCAAAGAAATATTTTAAGCTTTTATGGTCAGTGTAGATAGTGCACTTAACTCCGTACAAATAATGCCTCCATATTTTGAGTGCAAACACAACTGCGGCTAATTCTAAATCGTGAGTTGGATAGTTTGTCTCATGAGGTTTTAGTTGCCTTGATGCGTATGCAATGACCTTGCCCCGCTGCATCAAAACACAACCTAAGCCTTGATAGGAAGCATTAGAGTACACTACCAAGTCATCAGACCCATCCGGTAAGGATAACACCGGTGCCTGAGTCAATCTGGACTTTAATTCCTCAAACGCACTCTGCTGACTAGGTCCCCATAAGAACTTAGTGTCCTTATTGGTTAGCTTAGTCAGTGGCGTTGCAATCTTCGAAAAATCTTGAATAAATCTACGATAATAGCCGGCAAGTCCTAAGAAACTACGAATCTCTGAAGGCGTCTTAGGTGGCTTCCAACTCATTATCGTCTCAATCTTTGCTGGATCTACAAGGATGCCATCCGCGTTTATCACATGACCAAGGAACTGGACTTCCTTAAGCCAAAACGCACATTTTGAAAACTTGGCATATAGTTTTTCCTTCCTTAAGGTCTCTAGAACCTCCTTTAAATGCATCGCGTGATCCTGCTCATTCCTGGAATAAATTAAGATGTCATCTATGAACACAATTACGAATCGGTCCAACATAGGTCGACACACTCTATTCATAAGATCCATGAAAGCTGCAGGGGCATTGGTCAACCCAAATGACATTACCAGAAATTCATAATGACCATAACGCGTGCGAAAAGCTGTCTTTTCGATATCTTCATCCCTAATCTTAAGCTGATGATACCCTGACCTTAGATCTATCTTAGAGAACCAACTCGCTCCTTGTAGCTGGTCGAATAAATCGTCGATCCTAGGCAAAGGATATTTATTCTTAATGGTTAGCTTATTTAGATCCCTATAGTCGATGCACATTCTCATGCTTCCATCCTTCTTTTTGATAAAAAGAACTGGAGCACCCCAAGGTGAGATGCTTGGCCTTATAAACCCTTTGTCAAGCAAGTCTTCCAATTGTGACATCAACTCTTTCATCTCTGATGGAGCTAACCTATAAGGTGACTTTGCTACGGGTTGGGCTCCTGGCACTAAGTCGATCCTAAACTTTATCTCTCGATCGGGAGGAATGCCGGGTAGTTCTTCTGGAAACACGTCTGGAAATTGGCATACTACCGGCACATCTTTTAGCTCCTTAGTCTTCACCCTTGAATCGATAGCATAAGCAAGGTACGCCTTGCATCCTCGTCTTATGAACTTCTGTGCCTTGATCATTGAAATGATCTCTACTGCTGAGCTATCACGATCCCCATAAATGGATATGATTTGCCCAGTTGGCGTTCGAAGTTGAACCTTCTTTTGGTTACAGATAATTTGTGCATCGTTCTCTGCAAGCCAATCCATTCCTAACACAACATCAAAACCTCCTAACGCCATAGGGAATAACTTAATAGGTAGTTTGTACCCTTCTAGCTCTATTAGGCAGTTATCTACTACCTCAGTAATCCTAATACTTTTACCTGAGGCAATCTCGACCTCGAATGGTCTATTAGTCCTAACAGTTGGTCTGTCAATTAGCTCACAGAATTCATGCAAAACAAAACTCCTACTAGCACCAGAGTCAAATAACACAGAAGCAGGCACATTATTAACGAGAAACGTACCTGAAACTACATCGGGTGTTATCTTGGCTTCGGTGGTAGTCAGGGTATAAGCTCTACCCTTCGCCTTTGGAGCCTCTTTCGCCTTTGGTGGTTCTGAATTCTTTACCAACTTGGGGCAGTTTGTCCTGATATGATCAGGGCTTCCACATTCGAAACACTTCCTTGGATCAGTATCAATGATTGGCAAAGTGACCTTCCTTCCCGCACTTATAGCAGCCAGTCGTCATTGACCTATACTCTCCATAGTGATTCTTATTACACTTGTTACACAAGGGCTTGCTGCCCTTTGATCCATTCTTTTGCTTTTTACGGTGACCCCTGTCATTCCTCCTTGAACCTTCAGCCGTCTCTGTCCACTTTCTCTTAGACTCTTCTGGTCTACCTCCTGCTCCGAACATCTCACTATAGAGATTGGAGCTTAGATTCACCGTTGCCTTGAACGTTCTAGGCTCAATAGCCTTAATGAATTCCCTAACTCGGCCAGGGAGACCTTGGACGTATCGTTTCACCCTTTGAGCTTCAGGAGTGACTAACGCAGGCAACAATCTTGCCATAGCATTGAACTTGGACGTATATTCTCGATGCGTCATGTTTCCAGCTTCGAGCATCAAAAAGTCCTTCTCCAACTGATCCAGCTCTCCCCTAGGGCAGAAATCTTCAAGGACTAACTTTTTCAAGTCGTCCCACTTCATTGCAGCGATAGCTGCACTCCCTTCAGTCTGCTTAACCATTCCCCACCAGTGCAATGCTTCAGATACAAACGAGTGAGCGGCGTACTTCACTGCTTGATCTTCTCTGCACTCACTGATCTCAATAACTGCTTCCATCTCATGAATCCATTCGAAGGTAGCTATTGCGTCCTTCTTGCCATCATACAAAGGGGGTTTGCAACCACAGAATGTCTTGAAAGAACATCCTTTACCTCCTTGTCCTTCCTCCATATCTTCTGGGTCATTCCTATTCCCGTTGTTATTTCCTCCACCTCCCGTCCCGTTAGTTCCACCAACGCCTCTTTGGACTTGGGCTATTGCTTGCGCGATAATAGCCGCTACTTGTTCGCTAGTGAACGTATTAGCTTCGACGTTAGCTTCGGGCTCGGGATTTGCTCGCGTGATTCTCCTAACTATTCTACCGTCGTTGTCATTTCCACGACTTCCTCTAGCCATTTCCTACATTAAGATGAGTGACATTTTAGGATTTATGTGACGTAGAGTTTCCAAGTTTTGAATACATGATAAACAGATAAGCGCAGACGTCAATACGTTTATTTATATATAATGTCTTCAAAACTTATCTACATCTATTCGCATGCATCCTTTGTGTCCACATCCTAGCATCAAATAAACTATCTCGCACTTGGCCATATAATAACCAGTGCTTAGGGTATACTTATATAGTTAATACCAAATTGCAGTAGCTAATTGCAATTGGGTATTTTCCATACTCATATATCCTAAGTTCCTGTCCATTATATTCCTAATGCACATTCTACCTATGGGCATAACTATCAATACTGGCATTTGTCTAATCTTACTTGGCTTCCCCAGAGTCCTAGTTTAAGTCTAGACACTGCAATAGTATCTAAATCTCTTAAACCAAGGCTCTGATACCAACTTGTGACGCCCACTCCCAGACTTGGCCCTAGGAGCGGTCACGCATCGGATTTACTCATGAACACAAGGTACAACAGAGATAACTAAAGCAGCGGAAATAAAAACTTTTATTCATATGCCAAGTATTACATAGTAAGAGAGACAAATACAAAAGAGAAATAAACATCTCCACGCCAGTTTTCAAAAATGTCTTCTCTTGATAGCTTGACATTGTCTTCATAGTTTATGCCCCCTAGTTTCTGCTCACATCTCAGCCTTCCCTTTTCGATCCGAAGGTCCAGCCTCATCTGACATACATAACTTAACAAGTCAGCTAACGCTGGTGAGTTCTACGTTTTTGGAAAACTTTACCTTTCGAAAGCACTTAGGTCTATCAAACACATTTCTGCAATTTAGACAATCAAACACAAAGCATATAGCACATATATTCACATATTCTAACCTCGTGAATAGACTAACCTTCTATTGCCTTGTCATCCTTGTCTCATATTAAATGCTATCTTAGGGAAATAGTGCTTCTATTTGCTTTACGAACACATCGTGTAGCAATGGTCCCTTTAGTTTTGACACTATATAGCTTTGACGCTATCTGGCTTTGACGCCGCTTAGCTTTGACGCTTTCTAGCTTTGACGCCGCTTGGTTTTGACACCCTTGGGACAACACTATTTAACCTCTTGTTTCAGAAGTCCCTTACTTACCAATCTTTCCTTAATTACCATTCTTATTCTATTCTACTAGAAACATCGAAATGGCAATCTATATTTCCTCTACTCATCATCATGCAATCAATACATATAACAAGCAATTATAACAATTGAGAGTATTTTCACAAAACGTTATGTATATCAGCCCAAAACGGTTTAAAGCATTTAAAGAATTTAAAAGAGGGCTCATAGAACTCACCTAAGCTTTGCAAAGCTATTATTCTTGGGTTAAGTTCTTGTGAATCAGTTTCTTAATGCCTTTAACGTAATGTCCCTATCAAGACATCCTAAATGTTACAAATCACGTTTAAGAACTACCTCATTATCCAAAACTCAACTCTTTATTGGTTAATATCTAAAATAGTCAAAATGACCATTTTGCCCTCTTTACATATTTTGTTATATCTTTATCAAGTCTTTTCTCCTTAACGTTTACCGCTCGTGTTTCCTCATGACCGATCATTTGGCGGAATTACTATGAGGAATAGTCACGGGGTTTGGAATTTGGTGACGATCGTTACCGGCCGTGTAGGCGTCATTGACGACCATGAGGCGGAATTACTACAATCGTTGCACCAAGTAATTTAATTATAAATTACCAAAATTTGAACTCATATATATTTAATATATATGTAAACATGTTATCATACCAAAATTCGAGTCCTCATACCTTCCGGATTATTTTATATTAAATATCCATATTCCGAAACCCTAATTACCCATTTTTCTCGTTTCTATAGCAAAACTCATTTTTATACAGAACCATCTTAGGGTATCATCCATTATGACATTTTATAATATCCCTTAAAGCGGCAAAGCTTAATTCAAAACCGTTTACTCGATTTGGGCAAAACAATGTCGTGAAAACCTTAATCTTGACCCGTTTCTAAAACTCATACCAAACCTTCACCAATTCTGAAATAAACTTAGGGCTTTCTTAAAACACATCAAATTAGGATTACCTACAAAATTCAGGTCCTAATTCCCACCCGATCATCCAATTTTACCCAAACAAGCTCAAGAACCCTAATTTGAGCATAGTTTTAAAAGTCATACTTAGAGATTGATTTAGCCAAAACTGAAAGAGGTTATTTTAGACCTTACCTAATAATGCTTGACTGCAGAAATTCGGATCTTAACTCTTCACCGATTGAGAGAATTGCTCGTTTGAAGATTCTGCGTTTTCAAGGGTTTTCTATGGGGTTTTTGAGTGAATTCAAGCAGATTATGTCGAATTAGGGCTGCTATATATAGCCATTAGAGGAGTCCCTTGATCCTAACACGTGTATAGGTGAGTAATCAAGTTAATTTGACGCGTGGATGGTGATTTGGTGCTCAACAAGGCTGAAAACGTGGCAATATCGCGACCAAAAACATTTCTGCACCTGTAGCTGGCTCGCGTATCGCACCAACTGGGAGGGAGTCCCTCGCGATACGCCTGGTAACTTTGGGCAATTGACAGTTTTGGTCCCTGTGGTTTTTATTTACATTTCAGCCCCCTAACTTCTACCAAACTATTATTTTATGCTTAAAACATTATGGGGCTTATTTATAAAGGTTTTTAAGGCTCGGGTCATGCTTGATGATATACGTATATATACGTATATATATACTTATATATTTATATATATCTTTTGCTATTTTACATTCTAGCCCCTCAAACTTTCCAATACTTATCAATTCATGTTATGGATCACACTAGTATATATATTTACTATTTTCTAAGCCTTAAATGTTCATAATAGTTATAGATGCGTATAATATCCGTATACGTTTATAACTTTACATAAATTACACTTTTGGCCCTTCTACTTTTCCATTAACTATTAACACATGTATGTAACTATCAATTCACACATATATCATCATGTTATTTGTATAAACATATATTTATCTCATATTTCACTTTCTTTACCTTTTAGCTCATCTGTTTATACAAATTTCATCATTTTGGCCATTAAACCCGTATTTCTAACACATGCAATTTATCTAATGCATAGTTTACTATTTTTATCAATCAAACTTACGTATTGATAATATAGACACGTATTTACTATATATATCATGTACCTGTGAAATTGGGGTGTTACAAAGAAGCTAATGCCATGCCTTGGGCTGAATTCAAGGAACTTTTGCAAGAAGAGTATTGTCCACGGGACGAGATCCAGAAATTGGAAACTGAGCTGTATAACCTCAAGATGGAGGGGTCGGAAATTGAAGCTTACACTACTCGCTCGAATTCTCTTGCGAATTTGTGTCCTAGAATCGCCACACCGGCTTACCGAAGAATCGAGCTGTATATCAAGGGTTTAGTGCCCCAAATCCAGGGAATGGTGACTGCTTCAAACCCTGTGACTATTCGTGATGCTGTAAGGATTGCCAATAGGCTCACAAATCAAGCAGCCGATCAAGGAGTCTTACCTCCTAAGAAAGGAACTTCTGGAACCTCTGACAACAAAAGAAAGTGGGATAACTCTGGGAATCAGTCTGGAAACAAGTCTTCCAATCAGCAGAACCATCAAAACCAGAACCGCAGATTCAACAATTCCAGGAATTTCTCATCAAATTCTCAGAAGCAGAATAATCAGAACCAAGGGCAACAGGGTTATGTGGGCAAGTACCCACAGTGCAACAAGTGCAACTACCACCACTATTGTCCATGTGACAGGTATTTGTGTGCCAAATGCGGTAATAAGGGGCATCAATCTAAGGATTGCCCTGCCAAAAATAATGGGAAACAAGTTCAGGATGCTGAAGCCCCTAAAGGTTGTTTTAATTGTGGGAAAGAAGGCCACATAAAGAGGAATTGTCCTCAGCTGAACGGTGGAAACAACAATAACTACAACAACAACAATCGCAATGGCAATAATAACAACAACAATGGGAACAACGGAGGAAATGGTGCCAGGGGTAGAGCTTTTGTTATAGGCTCGGGAGATGCCAGAGCAGATCCAAATGTCGTTACCGGTAAGTTTTCTCTTAACGGATATTATGCTCTAGTCTTGTTTGACACTGGTGCCGATAGAAGCTTCGTATCTACTAAATTTAGCAATATGATAAATGCCAACATGACCCCTTTAGATGCTAAATACGTAGTTGAACTTGCTAATGGTAAACTTGTTGAGTCTACCCATGTAGTTAAAGACTGTAAGTTGGAATTGGCTAGCCATAAATTAGAAATAGATCTTATGCCCATCTCCTTGGGAAGTTTTGATGTCATTGTGGGAATGGATTGGCTATCCAAGAATCGTGCTGAAATCGTTTGTCATGAGAAAATTGTTCGGATACCGTTGCCTAGTGGAGAATTACTCTCAGTTCAAGGAGAAAAGTGTGGTACTGTTATGGGTGTGATATCTTATCTCAAGGCACAAAAGTGTTTGCGTAAAGGACATTTTGCTGTTCTCGCGAACATTTCAGAGAAAACGAATGAGGAGAAGAGAATTGAAGATATCCCGATCGTGAAGGACTTTCCTGAAGTCTTTCCGGAAGATCTACCAGGTCTACCGCCTCATCGAGAAGTCGAATTTCAGATTGATCTTGCTCCTGGAGCAGCACCTATTGCTCGTGCACCTTATCGTTTAGCACCAAATGAGTTACAAGAACTATATACTCAACTTCAAGAACTACTTGAAAAGGGATTTATTAGGCCCAGCTCATCACCCTGGGGAGCTCCAGTGTTGTTTGTTAAGAAGAAGGATGGAACCTTTCGAATGTGCATCGATTACAGAGAACTCAACAAGGTGACTGTCAAGAATCGTTATCCCTTGCCCCGAATCGATGATTTGTTTGATCAACTACAGGGATCTAGTTACTATTCCAAAATCGATTTAAGATCAGGTTATCATCAGTTGAGAGTCCGTGAAGAGGATGTCTCGAAAACAGCGTTTAGAACTCGTTATGGTCATTATGAGTTCATGGTTATGCCATTTGGGTTAACCAACGCACCAGCGATTTTCATGGACTTGATGAATCGCGTTTGCAAGCCATATCTCGATAAATTCGTCATCGTCTTCATTGATGATATTCTGATTTATTCTAAGTCTAAAGAGGAGCACGAACAACATCTTCGTTTGATCTTAGAGTTACTCAAGAAGGAGCAATTGTATGCAAAATTTTCAAAGTGTGATTTCTGGATGCGTGAGGTGCAATTTCTTGGTCATATCGTTAATGATCAGGGGATTCACGTTGATCCAATCAAAGTTGAGGCAATTAAGAATTGGCCTGCGCCTAAGACACCAACGGAAATTCGCCAATTTCTTGGTTTAGCAGGTTATTATAGACGATTTATTGAGGGATTTTCGAAGATAGCCCAACCTCTTACGGCGCTAACGCATAAAGGAACGGCGTATAACTGGAATGAAAAGCATGACGCCGCTTTTCAGCTACTAAAGCAGAAACTTTGTAGCGCGCCAGTATTATCTCTACCAGAGGGTAGTGATGACTTCGTGGTGTATTGTGACGCATCAAAGCAAGGATTAGGTTGCGTGCTGATGCAAAGGGAAAAAGTCATAGCTTATGCCTCTCGTCAATTAAAGATTCACGAGCAGAATTATACAACTCATGATTTGGAGTTGGGAGCAGTCATTTTCGCGTTGAAAATTTGGAGACACTATCTTTATGGTACAAAGTGTACTATCTACACTGATCACAAAAGTCTCGAGCATATCTTTGCTCAAAAGGAGTTGAACATGAGACAACGTCGTTGGGTGGAACTTCTTAATGACTACGATTGCGCAATTAGATACCATCCAGGAAAGGCTAATGTGGTAGCCGATGCCTTAAGCCGAAAGGATAACCCCAAGCCTAGAAGAGTTCGTGCGTTGCAACTCACTATTCATAGCGGTTTGCCTGATCAGATCCGGAACGCACAACTCGAAGCACTCAAAGATGAGAATATTGAATTAGAATCCTTGCGGGGTATGGATAAATTACTGGAAGTTAGATCCGATGGTATTCGGTATTGTGCGAACCGAATATGGATTCCCGTATATGGAAATTTGAGAGAATTGATTATGGATGAAGCCCATAAGTCTCGTTATTCTATTCATCCAGGCTCGGATAAGATGTACCAAGATTTGAAGCTGATTTACTGGTGGCCTAAGATGAAAGCAGACATTGCCACTTACGTAAGCAAGTGCTTGACTTGTTCCAAGGTTAAGGCGGAATACCAGAAACCGGCAGGGTTACTTCAACAACCAAAGATTCCCGAGTGGAAATGGGAGGGTATCGCCATGGATTTTATCACAAAATTACCCCGTACAGCAAGCAAATGTGATACAATTTGGGTAGTTATTGATCGTTTAACCAAGTCGGCGCATTTCCTACCGATCAAGGAAACTGATACCTCCGAGACGTTAGGAAAAATCTACCTTAAAGAGATCGTCGCACGACATGGAGTACCTGTTTCTATTATATCAGATCGAGACGCTCGATTTACATCCAAATGTTGGGAATCTCTACATGAAGCATTGGGATCGCGTCTGGATATGAGTACTGCATATCACCCTCAGACCGATGGTCAAAGTGAAAGGACCATTCAAACCCTTGAAGACATGCTGCGAGCATGTGCTATTGATTTTGGTGAAAGTTGGGATAAACACTTACCCTTGGTGGAATTCTCGTATAACAACAGTTACCACACCAGTATTGGTGTAGCTCCGTTTGAAGCACTTTACGGGCGAAAGTGTAGATCACCTCTCTGTTGGGCGGAAGTTGGTGACAGTCAACTCACAGGTCCTGAGTTGGTACTCGAGACAACAGAGAAAATCGTGCAAATTCGTAATCGTATGGCAGCAGCACGAGATAGACAGAAAAGTTATGCTGATAAACGGCGAAGACCTTTGGAATTTAAGGAAGGAGACAAGGTCTTGTTAAAGGTCTCACCCTGGAAAGGTGTTGTGCGTTTTGGTAAACGTGGTAAGTTAAACCCAAGATACATTGGGCCATTCGAGATTGTTAATAGAGTTGGCCTATCAGCATATGAACTAAACTTACCAACAGAACTAAGTGGGGTACATAACGTTTTTCACGTGTCGAATTTAAAGAAATGTTTAGCTGATGAAACATTAATCACTCCACTTGAGGAATTGCATGTAGACGAACAACTTCGATTTATCGAAGAACCGGTGGAAATTATGGAGCGGGAAGTTAAACAGTTAAAGCGTAGCAAAATCCCAATCGTTAAAGTTCGTTGGAACTCGAGACATGGTCCTGAATTCACATGGGAACGCGAAGATCAGATGATGAAGAAATATCCCAGACTATTCAAGGTTCAGCCTTCGTCTAGTTCAGGTACTGGTTTAATTTTCGCGGACGAAAATTCTTCAACAAGGGGATGATGTGACGACTGAAAATTTTTCTTTTTCTTTTCTTTGTGTCTAGCTCATTAACTTTTACCGCGTTACGTAATTTTCGAGGACGAAAATTCTTCAACAAGGGGATACTGTGACAATCCGACTTTTCAGGTCATTTTCTGACATTAACTGAACGTAAACCGTATTAAATGTTGTGTGAACATTTATGTGCTTATATGCGTTGACCTTAGCAATTAGGGTTTTGTGTGATCAATCACTACGAGCATACACGGAAATTTAAACATTTGAAATTCTATGATTTTTATGTGGAATTAAAACATATAAATACATATACATATGATTTAATGATATTTATAATTTGGTGTAATTAAATGATTTAATTACAATTCATTATTTATAATTTATGTACTTTAAATATATGGAAGTTATAGATTTAAAAACCTATGATTTTATGTGACTTTAAAATAGAGAATTGAGAATTATTATTTACGATTTACGGTAGTCGTTTAAGTTTATATTTTCCTATTAAAGTTATAAGATCTATATATTTCAACGTCCTTCGTATATTCGTTGTTAAAAACATTTTCCGTTAATTCCGTTAGAGCCGTTAGCTTTTATAAAACTTCGGGGGCTTATCTTGTCATTTATGAAACATGTTTTAATTAACTAAAACCTAGAGGGACTAAAAGTGTCAGTTGATGAAACTTGATTTTAATTAACATTAACACCAAATCAATTCGCGATTGAAACCGAGTTCACGACTGGGCATCGGTTTCGACCGAATCAATTCACAATCGTCGGTTTCTTTTCTTAGTTATCAATTGGGAGTCAATGATAAGAGAGTATCATTGCAATCATAAGAACCCTCACAACCATCTGCTCTCGTCTCTCGTTCTCTCCCTCTCGTCTCTGTTTCTTTTTTTTTCTTTCCTTCGAGTTTTCCGGTGAACTCAAAATCCGGCCGGAAGTTTCATTGTCAAGCTATCGTTTGATACACCCCTGTAATCGCGAGGTCCAGACGAGCATCCGGGTGCAAACCGATTTGAGTTTCGTGATCGAGCTTCGAGTTCGCGATTAGGTTTCGGGTTCGTTTCGGTGTACAAAACGTATCAATCTCTCATCTCCGACTCGAGGTAATGATTCCTTAATGTTATTCGCACCTTTTTATGAGTTTATTTCACGTTTCGTGATTTCCAGTCGCCGGAAAATAACTCCGGCGACATTAGGGTTCCGAGGGTAGAAGATGATACGCGAACGAATACTCATTAAGTAAAATAAAAGGCGGGCTAAGTACCAGACGCCAAACTGGCACGAATGGTTTGGGTGCAGGGTTTGGTCGCGGGAGGTCGGCGGTTCGAAACCTGCCATACACGTTTTATATTGTCCTGTTTTTTTTACTGTAATCAAATTTCTGGTCACAGCCCATACACAAAAGAATTACAACCGGGATCTGATCACAATGGGGATCTTGGCCGGATGGTTAAGGGCGCGAGTGACGATCCAGGAGGTCACGGGTTCGAACCCAGTGACCTCCACAGTTTTTATTTTTATTATTTTTGCTTTGTTTTGAGCATTTGGTGGCTAGATTTTGTATTAAAATTGGTTCCTATCATATCTAAAACCCGTAAAAATATATTTAAGACATCTAAACCTTGTGGAATCATATTTTGGATTGCAAACATGTCTAACTTGTCATTTAAAATATATATATATAAATATACATATATTGATATAAAACTTTGAATTTTTCCTATCATATCTAAAACCCGTAAAAATATATTTAAGACATCTAAACCTTGTGGAATCATATTTTGGATTGCAAACATGTCTAACTTGTCATTTAAATATATATATATAAATATACATATGTTGATATAAAACTTTGAATTTATCTAAAAATGAGAAATATATATATATTCATTGTGTAAACTATTATATATATATATATATATAACAAAACGTTGGATTGAAACAAATAATATTTTGTGTAAACATTTAATGTTTTTAGGAAACTATTAAAAAGCGTTGTTTTGATTAGAAACACGAAATACTCGGTTTTAGATTATGTTTCACCATAAATTGTTGTTCTTTTCAAAATAAATATTTAAATCATTGGATTTAACATATTTATGAATATATATATATATATATATATATAACTTGTTAAAACTTTATTATTAACGTCACTTGAACATTTATTTAAATATATATATAATATATATGTATTTACTTAGAAAATATATATTATTGTTATATATTGGATTTTTTCGCGTTATTTCGATAATCGCTCGGATTTGGCACACGTGTCATCCTCGACTTATTCCGGACTTCACGATCCTTCGTTTTTATCGTTTACGTTAGATTTAATAGTTTAGAACACGCACTTATACTCGTATGCTCGTTAGGTGATTGATTGCTTGCACAAGACTCATATTTGCTACTTGACTTAACTGTTTGTCTGGAAACTTTGCTGTGCAACCTAAGGTGAGTTTCACGGCCCCATTTTACTAATTTTAATCATGTTGGGGGAGATTAACATGCAAACACTTGAACTGTTAGATATATATCACCTGAATGATAGTGGCACACTTATGTTAAAGCCCTCACTTTATAGTTACTGTCAATGTGACATCAGCGGGAACTTATTTAGTAGATCTACTGGGTTTGACAACCCCACCCGGGTCAGTCGCTCTGACACGATTGGATATCGAACGGGTGTTATAAACTTCTTAGTCTTAACGAGGCACAATTGAACTTGTCGAGCTTCAGTAACTGGATAGCTAGTTGATCTAGTCAAACGTGCACTGATTTCTTGAAAATAGTCTAGCTAACTATTGATATACTATCTGGATTTTACTGAACTGTTAAACTGTTGAACTGATTAAACCTGTGAACTCACCAACCTTTGTGTTGACACTTTTTAGCATGTTATTTCTCAGGTCGCTAAACTGGATTGCTTGTCACGGATTAGGATGCACCACTTATGGATTTTGATCCCCATGCATGCATATTAGACATTTAAACTTTTCAAATAAATTATCTTTTGGGTTGCGCATGTTTTGGCGCTTGAACATTTATTACAACTTTTGTCGTTTACGCTTCCGCATTTAAAAAACGCATTTACTCTGGTTTTACTTTTACATTGCATATAGACTGTTCGTATGGCTAATGTGTTCGATCCTGGTTTATCACGCTCCCTGCGGCGCGTTGTCGCGCGTGGGATTTTTGGGGGTGTGACAACACCATCTTATTAGATTCTAGTTTTAATTAACTTTTTCTTTCCCTAAAATTTTATAACCTTATCTAAAGACAAACTTGGTAGGACGCTTACAGCATACTAAGTATCCATGGTTCTCATTTTCCATTGTGTCCTTTGTCACACCCCGCCCGAACCGCCCACCTAAAATACCGCGAGCAGGGGGGATGCGAACACAGACCAGGATCTAAGTCGTCACACACTTCAAACATCTATATGCTCGACTCAACGATAAGTTTTGAAAGCACTTTATCAGAGTTAAGCGTCATTATCAAAACAGTGCAGAAGCATTTCAAAATCATTGTGGAAACGATAACATAAAAACAGTTAAGTTGTCTTTCACCCAAGGCGACAAAAGAGTGTTAAATTATTACAAACCATGCAATAGACACCATGAATGATACCTATCGTGCTCCTTAACTGCTCCTAAGGACCCGGGAAGAACATACTAAAAGTGTCAACGCTAGGTTGGTGAGTTTAAAAGTTTAAGTAGATAAATAACATTTATCAAAACAATTCATTAACCAGTTACCCTCATCGAAGCATAACCCAAGCAGGGAGTCCACCCTGGAAAAGCAAGCTGATATTTATAGTCGTGGGTAGCTAGCCCATAAGATTTTTATAACACCATATGATTCGTGACACCATTACTAACAACTTACTTGCCTTCATGTCATACTGTTTGCAAGTAATGACCGAGCTAGGACAATATAATACCCGCCCCGCTCCCAACGGTCGAGTAGGGCTTGTCAGGCCCAGTAGATCTACCTTATAATTCCCCGTTAATAATTATTCATGGTTCACCTTGTGGAAGGACTTTCAGCAAACGTTTCAGCCATGGTTTATAAAGTATTGGTATAAATCATCAAGTTCAGTTATAAAACATTTACCATATGTCTTCTCCCCCAAAAGCGTAAAGAGTAAAAAACTGGGGTATGAGCTCACCTTAGGTATATCACATCATCCCTTCCTTTAAGGAAATTTTAGTTTACCACATCAATTTTAACAGGTTATCACATCATCCCTTCCTTTAAGGAAATTTCGTCCCGAAATTTAAGAAGTAACCATGTCCATTGGCACGGGCTATCTAAACAAGTTAGGATATTTCCTCGTCATCTGATCTTCGCATTCCTAGGTAAACTCTGTCCACGCTTCGAATTCCATCGAACCTTGAGGATCAGAATTTTGCTTTTTTGAGTTGTTTAGTCTCCCAGTCCATTATCTCCACTGGCTCCTCTATGAAACGCAATTGCTCATTAATCTCTAACTCCTTAAGTAGAACTACGAGCGATTTGTGTGATAGACATTTCTTCAGATTAGATACATGGAACACGTTATGCAGAGAACTTAGCTCCTCGGGAAGATTCAATCTATAAGCAACCGGACCAATGCATTCGACAATCTTGAAATGGTCCAACGTATCTCGGATTTAACTTTCCGCGTTTCCTAAAACGAATAACTCCCTTCCAAGGCGAAAATTTTAGAAGAACATGATCCCCCTTCTGAAATTTCACCGATTTCCTACGCTTATCCTCGTAAATTTTCTGCCTATCACGAGCTGCTGCTAAGCGATTTCAGATTTGAACGATTCTCTCGGTCATCTCATGAATAAGTTCGGGACCAGTAAGTTGACTGTCACCCACCTCTGCCCAGCAGATTGGTGACCTACACTTACGTCAATACAAAGTCTCAAATGGCGCTGCTCTAATGCTCGTGCGATAACTGTTGTTATAGGAAAACTCCGCCAACGGTAGGTGAGATTCCTAGCTGTTACCGAAATCTATCACACAGGCTCTAAGCATGTCCTCCAGCATCTGAATAGTCCTATCACTCTGACCATCAGTCTGAGGATGATAAGCCGTACTCATGTCGAGTTGGGTTCCTAGTGCTTTCTGCAAGGACTTCCAAAAGTGAGATGTAAGTCGCGCATTTCGATCAGATATAATCGATAAGGGAAAACCGTGACGTGAGACAACTTCCTTCATGTATATCTTAGCCAACTTATCCATCTTGTCAATTTCCCGAATTGACAAGAAATGAGCTGGCTTATTCAATCGATCAACAATCACCCAGATCGTATCGCATTGACTCGGGGTCTTAGGCAATTTCGTGATGAAATTCATTGTTATGTTCTCCCATTTCCATCCTAGAATCTTTGGCTATTTCAGCAAACCTAATGGTTTCTGATACCCAATCTTGACTTTCGAACAAGTCAAAAATTTACCCACATAAGTGGCGATGTCAGCCTTCATCTTTGGCCACCAATAAACAACCTTCAAATCGTTATACATTTTATCCGAACCCGGATGTACAAAGTACCGAGACTTGTAAGCCTCATCCATGATTAATTGCCTTAGGTTTCCGTGCTGAGGCACCCATAGCCTCCCAACAAAGTATTAATCTCCATATGATCGGATCTCAATTTGCTTGTCTAAACCTCGCAAGGATTCAGATTCCAAGTTCTATTCTTTTAGCGCTTCTAACTGAGCGTTCTGAATCTGATTTGGCAAATTTGAGTGAATTGTCATCTGCAGAGCACGAACACGCTTCGGTTCCTTCCCCTTGCGGCTTAGGGCATCGGCTACAACATTAGCTTTTCCCGAATGATACTTGATAGCGCACTCATAATCATTGAATAATTCCACCCATCTGCGTTGCCTCATGTTCAGCTCCTTCTGGTCAAGATATGCTGAAGACTCTTATGGTCGGTGTAAATCGTGCCCTTGGCACCTTACAAGTAATGCCTTAGATCTTTAACACGAAAACCATAGCTCCTAACTCCAAATCATGAGTCGTATAATTCTTCTCATCATCTCGGAGCTGTCTTGATGCGTAAGCGATAACCTTATCGCGCTGCATGAGCACACATCCCATGCCTCTAATAGACGCATCACAATAAACTACAACATCGTCGGTTCCCTTAGGCAATGAAAGAATAGGTGCACTGCAAAGCTTTTCCTTCTAAAGCTGAAAAGCTGCATCATTTTTTGCATCCTATTTATACACAATGCCTTTATGCGTTAATGCTGTCAAAGGTTGAGCGATTGGGGAAAACCCCTTAATGAATCGTCTGGAATAGCCCGCTAGACTGAGGAATTGGCGTCCCTCAGTCGGCGTCTTTGGTACAAGCCAACTCTTAATCGCCTTAATCTTCGACGGAACCTGTAATTTCAGAAGACAGAAACGCGGCTTTCCTTTTTCTTTTTGAAAATTAAATTTAATCTTGGCGCAAAACTTCTCTTCGAGAATCCAAGATATAGTTTTGAAAATTTTGAATTTTGCATCTTGTATCGATCGGTCGAAAACAAATAAGAAACAAAATCTATTTGATTTTTCTAAGTTTATGCTAAAACACACCTAAAATCTTTTTGGATTTTTTCAGATGAGAAACATAAATGCAATACATAAATGAAATACTGAATCACACACTATTTTTGTCTTTTGTGAGAGAAGATCACGACTTGGGATCATATTGGTCATGACATGCTGAACTACACTTCAATTTCAATTAATTCAGCACACAAGTCATGTCGATTGCTGGTATAATTTGTCCAAATTAAACTCAGGCAAAAAATCATACTCATAACATCTGGATATGTTATTGTATTGATTAGATAGCTTTGACCAGTGTACCCCACACTATTAGATATACTCAGATATGTATTTGCTTATCACACTTTGTGATTTAACACATAAAGATTGAATTCATGATAACATCAATTGTATTCCATGCAAAAAGAAATAAGAACGTTAAAAACAAGTTGAAATTGTATAACCCAACAACAGGTCGGTACTCCCATACATGCAAAGAACGACCGATGAGTTATACGAAACACCAAAGAAAATAAAGCAGAACGTCAAACGAACAACAATCATGTCAGGTCTTGTGGACACGCAGAGAAAGTCTGATCGTTTGACAAAATAAAGAAAATTAAACAAGTTTAAATTTTTGCAAAATGAACACATGTTTACACAGTGACTTCTCATTTTAATTTTTCCATGTATCTTTTTCTTGATATCTTGAGATACGCATCAAGATGTTGTCCACTTGGTCAAGCATTAGTATTTAATGTATATCACATCTGAATACTTTCCGATTTAATGCCGAGCCTACCAAGCACATCAAACAATGATCTTATGGCTTTTTCATCTATTTTATCCATGAGTCAGACACGTAAGCCAATGTACTATCATTTCCCATATATGTCGGATACAATTTCTTATTTGTCAATGTTTTTGTATTTTCTGTTTTTCAATGTTTTTGAATTTTTCCATTTTCTCCCCCTTAAAATGAAAACTCTATTTTTGGATTTTCATTTTAACAAGAATACAAAGACACTATTTTTGGTTTTTTAATTTTCTTCCCCTAAACTACAAACAAAATGCATTAAAGAAAGAAAATTGACCAATCGATACTGATACCTTTTCAGTTTAAGCTTTCAGAAAAACTTTCAGTTTTGAAATATGAAGCATTCAATTTAAGTTACGCATGAAACTCCACTATCAAAACTGCTTGAAGCTTGAACTTTACAATCACCAATATGTCTTCTTGAATTACCCTACACACTGGACTTAAAGATTAGTATTCAAAGGACATGAAGCACACAGCTTCTGGTCGACCAGTGTCTTTAACAAAATCATTTGCAGCGTTCGTTACCACCTTAGGTCGCCACTGCATTTTTTATTTATCAGAATGAACTGAGTCATCATCTCATGATGAACCACCAAAACTTGAAACATTTTTGAAAAATTGTTTAGTTTTAGATTTAAAATGTGAAGGTGGTGACTCAGTAAATTTTCTGCCTAATTCATTAATCAATATGGCAGATTTGTTAGAAAATGATTTCTTAGCCATTTCAGGACAATTTTGTGCCATGTGGCCCTTTCGGCGACATTGGTAGCACAAACGATATGATCGTTTAGTTTTGGATTTGCCTTGAAATGTATGATACCTTTCGTTAGGCTCAAATTCATCATAAAAATCATCAAAAACCTGAAAACGATTAGAATGAACCCATTGTGATTGTGAAGTAGGACTTCAAGGAGTAGTATTGGAACCAGATGACGAAGAGTCTCTAATCTGTTGACCAGCTGTGGTAGTATCTTCAGAAACATCCTTCTTTTTTTACCTAGGAATCCTTTTTCCATCGTGGAAATAAACACCTGGGCCAGATGATAAATTTGATCCAAACTTGTATCCTTCTTGTCTTTCTGAACCTTCTTTGTCATAGGCTTATTCCCTTTCTTCTCAAAGTGCTTGCCCTGGCTACCCAAACCTGAACCTTATTACCCTGGTAGCTTTGTCATATCAATTGGAGAACCTGATGGACTAGCTTTAGCAACTTGATTAAAAGAAGCTTTGATATCCTTTAATTTGTTATTTTCAACCAAGTTTGCAGCAACAACTTCTTCATTCAGCTGCTTTTCATCTTTTTCAATCTTTTTGCCAGTAGCAATAACTCCCTCTTCTGACATAAACCCATGAGAAACAAACGGTGATAGTGATTTATCAACTAAAGTTTCCTCCTTTTCTATTGCCTTCTTTGATTTCTTTGATGTCTTCGAGTTAGATTTTGCAGCAGCTAATTAAGAATAATCTTGCTTTGTATTCGAAGTACTCAAATCAACAATAGATTTCGTTTGAATCACTGGATGCGGAATTTGATTAAAATCATCTCCTCCAAACACTTTCTTGAAATTATCATCTTGACACAAATAACTTGCAAAAGAATGTGAATTCTTCAAGTTATGCAATTGACGGTTAAGATCCAAAATTTCAACATTCAAATCTGCTATTGTTTTCTGTGCCTCAGCCACAACTTTCTCTGATTGAATCAACTTCTCAGATATGTTATTGACTAAAGACTTTTCTCTTCGCATACCATCATGAGCAGCATACACTTCTTGTGTAATTTTATCCACTCTTTCCTTATATATCTCAACATTTTTGGTTAGTAAGGTTTGTCCTTCTTCAGACTGATGATTTTATCTTGCAATTCAGACTGAACAATTTGATATTGAGTTCTTTCTGCAATTACTTCATCTAACGCTTTTTGAAGTTCATCATTAGATGCCTTAACTGCTTCCACCCTTGCTGTGGATTTCTGAAATAGATTTTCAAAATCTTCACAAACATCTTTAGCTTGAAACTTATATTCCTCAACCTCCTTTACTAACTTTTCATTCACAGCAGTTAACTTGACAATTTTGGTCATGAACTCATCATTCTCATGTTGAAGTTGTAATTTTGTTAATCACTTTGAATACACCTTTCTGAAAACTGATTCTTAAGATCTTCCAACTCTTCCAACAACAAACTCCTTTCTTTGATTAACTTCTCATTTGTTTTGCAAATGTCATCAAAACCTTAACATTTCTTGACATAACTTTCCAACTCTTCATCTTTTCTTTTGATTTCAGCTAATAGACACTCTTTTTCCTTCATCAAATCATAAATTCGAGTATCCTTTTGTGAACAAAATTCACACACGGATTCATAACCACTAACTTCTGAATCAGAATCACTGGATTCTATTTGCACAGTAGCTATTGTTTTGGCTAAAAATTACTTAAGCAAAATTAGTAAAACTTGAACCAAATAAGATTGTGAGGTTTGGTGCCTAGGATTAATATATGAAAACGGTTTGTAGAAATCCTGGGACAATAGTTGAATTCCAGGGACAAAGGACAAAATCCTGGGTAAAAATGTGAATTAAATCAAGAAATCGTTTGATAAATTAGATGACACAAATGCAACCTTAAATGTAAGCAGGAACACCAAGAATTTTTCTAGGGAAAAGCCCTTAGCCCTTAGATGTCTCTAAGGCGCCACCGGCATAAAAACCCCGGGTAACGATAACACACGCTACCAATTTATTGATCACGTAAATGTTTGAGTACAGTGAGTAAGCAAAGAGATAAGCTCGAGAATACAATGAGTAAAGCTCGAATGAGCTGAATAAACGACTAAGTGTCCTATATATACTCCTAGATCTTCAACAACTTGTCCGATATTCCAGGGATCTCCTCTTCAACGTCTCTTTCAGTTGGTTGACCGAGTTTCCAGCTAACTGACTTTGACCACGTGCGAAATAAGTCTTTAGCTTGTTTTATGCGACCGTTAGTAGACTTCGTCAACCTGTCCTTGATCAGATATAGACACACAAATCGTTAGTGACAATGCCCTAGCATGCAGGGTCATTTCCACATGCTGGGTCATCTATAAAATAAGGGTAACCCTGGATTATGCACATTTTAGATCATATTAACATAGAATAAAATGAATGTAAACTTCCCTGTATGAAGTCGACATCCTGGGTCATCACTTTACTATTAACACATTCAGGGTCACCAAACATTACCTGCCAAATTCAGGGTCATACGATTCCTGGGTCATACCTGCCCCTGGTCTATACCTGTACCCTGGATTACCAGCCGAAGATTTAGGGTATAACAATTGCCCCCAAATTTTCGCAAGTTGTAGATAGAGATTACAGCTGCGAAAATTTCAAATTGAGGTCTAATCCACGTTCATTTTGATCCTGTCCGTTGATTAAGGATCCACGATGCCACGTCGTGGGTAACTTCCCATCACCTCTGCAACTTCTACCCTCCTTTAAATGCGCCATTAACCCTTCTCTTTTCTCACATCAGTTTTTTCGAGAGCAAAGCTTTTCATCGACATCTTCGGCCTTCAGTCCTTTCCGATCAGGTAATCCTTCCCTTGATTTCTTTCTTTTCTTCTTACGTTGCTATGACTCGTAAGAAAATCCGGTCGGAAACTGCGGCCAAAAAGACCGGGATCGAGGATTTCCTCGATCAGAAGTATCTGCAAGCTCCGGAAACGGAAACCTGCAACTTCTCTGATGTCGACATTACCTGTTTGTTGGCGTCCGGTCTCCTTCCTGATGGTGCCGAGGTTAGGCCCTTTGACAGGAGACTTTGGTCGGATTTCTGTTCCGCAACCTGGCTCTGCTTTCCTTTCACTCCTTTCTCCATGGGGCTTTCATATCCTTTCACTGGGTTAGTGGCTGAATTCTTCAAAGCTACCGGCCTTGCCTACGCCCAGACTCTTCCCATTGCATGGAGAATCCTGGGTACCCTTGACCGCCTGAACATGGAGTTTGATTCCCTGGTTGGGTTGCCTGAGCTGTCCCTGGGCTATGAACTGAAGTCCCATGGCAGCAACCGATACTTGTTCAAGGCTCTGAACAAGGGTACTCAGATGATTCCTCGGGCTTCGTACCATGAAGAATGGAAGGGGAGGTTCTTCTTTGTGAAGAGGTCGACCATCCCGGGAGGAATGGATCTTCCGATTAGGTGGAGAGTAGAGGGTAGGTCCTCACCTGCATTAGGAATTAGGGTTTCAATTTTTAATATACATGTTTAATGAAAACTGACCTTGAATTTTTCTATTTTGCAGTGCCTAGCTTGAGTTCCATCGGCCCTGTGAATCCAAGGACGCTCGAGAGGTTCGAGACCTTTTTGACCATCACTGAAGAGGATCGCGAGTTCAAGGTTGACCCTGATCAAGTTGCTTCTTCCTGCTCTCATAGCATATCAAGTTGTAAGTATCCTGGGACCCTGCCTTTTAGACCTAGGATTTTCCCTGGATTCTGCTAACTTTTTATGCTTTTTGTTTCTTAGCTGCTGCTGCTCCTGTGAACCTTGAAGAGGTGGATCTGGACGCCTATCTGCTGGGTGATGATGACTTCCAAGTCCTGGCCACGGTAAAATCCGAGCCTCCATCGGTTCCCAAAGCTCCTCCCTCCAAGACCTCGGGCACCAAGCGCAAAACCAGAGCCACCAGCTCTGCCATATCACTGCAGCCCCTGGAGAACATGGATGCTGCTGGGCTACTTTCACATGCTGAGGCTTCCTCTCGCCAAGTAAGTAAATTCTGGGTACCCCTGAATTTTCCTGCATAGTTAGTCCATTCAGAGTTTAAATTGTTAATTAACTTACCTTTGCATGCAGATTGATGGGCGATTCTTTGAGCTGGTCCAGGCCGCTGAGAGGCGTGCCCAGGATGCTGAATCCTTGGCCAGGAAGGAGGTCGCCACCCTGAAGAAAGAATTGAGCATGACCAAGATCGTTGCTGATAAGAACCGGGGGCTGGTGCAGGAGTTGGAGAAGAAGGCTGTTGAGGTGCGGGCTGAGCATGAGGCTGCCCTGGTCGTGAAGGAAAAGGAGGGCAATTGCCCTTGTCTCCCTCCTTCAATGCAGGCTGAAGATGGCCAAGGAGGCCAGGGACCTGGGGCTGAAGAACCCCAAGTGGGATGTGTCTGACTGGGCAAATAAGCTGCGTAACCTAGGCGCTACCATTCCCGCAGGGTGTGACCCTGAAGCTGGCCCTGGATCCAGCAAAAGCACCCCATCCAAGGGCTCCGCTGGTCATGCCATGGACATCGACCAGCCCAAGGGAGGAGAGCAGCCGGCCCAGGACCCCAAGGCAGCGGAGAAGGCAGCGGAGGAGGAGGAAGCGAAGGAGACGACCCAGGATGATGCTTGAAGGTTGCTGGTTGTCTTTTTCTTGTTCTTATGTTTGTTTTAGTGGTCTGTTTAAAACAATTTTAATTTTTTGTTTGTGATGTAATACCGGTTGATGTTTCCCGGTTTAAAACAATATGCCCCACCCCTGGATTTGAAATCCAGGGCTTTGACATGCCCCCGCCCTGGGGTGGCCGGAGTCTTTCCCGGACCCAGGGTGGTTTTTGAATATAACTACTTTTGCTTTTATGATTGTGTTTGAGATATTTGAAACACATTTGCTGATGTGTGAAATCATACTAGGGTTTACCTTAGTATTCCTGGGTTACCCCTAGGATTTAGGATTCCTCGTAGCTTAGGTAGATTTGTGAATGTTCCCCTGTCATATGAACATAAAGATTAGAATTAACTAGCCAAGTAGTTAATTTACTTAGGTTTCAACCGTCATGACCTTGGATTAATAATCATGGGCCACTAGGCAGTCCCTTAAGTTATTTCTGGGGTCATGCCCGGTGCCGTACTGGCGAACTAGGGATTTCCTCTTAGTCGTACTGACTGACTAGGGCATGTCCTCGGAGTCTTAAGTTGGTACGTTAGCACCAATCCATCTCGAAAACGCGTTAATCGTTTTTTAACCTTAGGAGATCCGCATATGTCCCTGGATTGGGAGGTTGCCACCAATGTTGTTAACACGGATGAACCCACAATCCCAGGGTTTCATACTTGGATCACGTGCGTCTCGGGAGAGGCAAAAATTGCCACGTGCATCCCGGGCGAGGCGTGGTAGCCCATATTCGGTTGGAGGATGCTCAATCCTCAAACCTTAGGAATGGGTTTAGGCCTTACCCATACGGAAGTGAGATGGCCAATCTCAAACTTAGGAGATATACGCTGATTGTTGTCGAGTTAGGGTATCTCGAGTAGGCTTTGTTCCATGTGTCTTGAATTTTTGAATATCCTGCATGTTCGGTACCCTGAATCCTGGGATACCCCGGATTCCGGGCGAAACATGGGTCTTAGCGAATTCGAGATGTTAAATAACAATTTCAAAATAAAATGTAATACGTAACTGATGTTAATAAATAAATAATGAAGGTATAACATATAAAGGGATAAACAAAATAAATTAAGTGAGAGGAACTGACCTGGATTTGCAGCATTAATTTAAAATCAAACACATACCTGGGTAGCTGAATCCTGGGACAGGAAGCCTTACATGAAATACGCCTTCAAGTGTATCGCATTCCAAGGTCGTGGTAATAGTTCTCCTTCCATATTAGCTAGCCAATATGCCCCCTTACCAGCCTCAGAGTCAATCAGGTAGGGGCCTTCCCATTTAGGAGCCAACTTCCCATCCCCTGGATTTGTTGTGTTCTGAAATGCCTTTCTAAGGACCAGATCTCCCACTTTAAACCTTCTGATCCTCACATGTTTGTTGTAAGTCTTGGAAATTCTTTGTTGGTAAGCTACCATTCTCCAAGCTGCATGATCTCTTAGTTCATCCAGGGTATCCAAGTCCTCTACCAGGGATTGATCATTCAAATCCTGGGTCTGAGCACTGACCCTGAATGTTGGGACCACCATTTCGGTTGGGATAACAGCTTCAGTACCAAAGACCAAGGAAAATGGGGTTTGGCCTGTGGCGTTCTTGGAAGTAGTCATGTCTGCCCATCTTCCCTTCTTCTCTTTCAATCTCTTCTTCAAGTTGTTTATTATAATCTTATTGCTTGATTCAGCTTGGCCATTAGCCTGGGGATGTATTGGTGATGATGTTATCATTTTTATGCCCCAGGATTCACAGAATCCTGTGGTTCTTCTTCCAATGAATTGGGACCCGTTATCACAAACAATCTCGGATGGCACCCCAAATCTTGTCAAAATGTTTCTTTTAATAAAGGATATGAATTCTTTCTCCCTGACTTGAACGTATGCCTCGGCTTCAATCCATTTTGAGAAATAATCTGTCATAGCTAGCATGAACACCTTTCCTCCAGGGGCCTTGGGTAATTTCCTAACAATGTCCATTCCCCATTTCATGAAGGGCCAGGATGCTGGAATGGGATACAATGGTTCTGCAGGTTGGTGAGGAACATTGGTGTTGCATTATGCAACAATTCCAAAACAGAAAAATTAGAGTTCAATAAAACTTGAAGCACTTCATGACACACACTTTTCCAGAAAATGATTAAACACTACTCGCAAATCACGAATATCAGAAAACTTTGTATTACATCATGCAACATTAGTATTGCATTATGCAAGAGTTTAGAAACATAATATATATAAGAACATAATTGGCAGATAATGTCATAAACAGTAATGATTATAAATATTTGTTTTAGGTTGATTTGTTAGTAACGCTATTGCTGCAAATATACCATCAAGTTGAGCTTGCCAGATTAATCAAGTGAGTTCCGTATTATTTCCTACCTCGTTATATAACAGTTCTTGGCCCACAAATAATCATTGTGGAGCAACAGTTGCGTGCTATATTGGTTACCAAAATTCGTATCTCATGAAATGTGCAAAATACTACGTAACTAGTATGCTAGAAATATTTGGTGCATGTGTTGTACCCCGAAATTATATATATATCTTGTCGGTTACATTCTAGCCATTCATGTAGAAAAAATATGTAGGGGCCAATAGCATTGTGAAATATTTGAATAACAGGTTAGGACACGGCTCACCAACAACTTTATAGTTGTTGATATCAGTGGTTTACAAATTTTGCAGGTAATCAGTAGGAACCCATCAGAAAAGTGGCTACTCGGGTAATAAGGATATAGCGATCCATAATGATGTCAAGAATCGTCGGGCCCGGTTATTAGCATTCTGTTAGGATGTTAAGTCAAACCTAATGTTATCATATTTACTTTTAAGATTGTGAAACTTAGTAGGCTGTCTGTAACTAAGTAAACAGTTATTTAATATTATTATATTCTGTTGCTTCCGCGTGTATCTGATATTGACAGCCTGTTTTCCACAACACCTCCCCCGTGCCTGGCTGGCGGTTCGGGCGGGGTGTGACAGGTTTGTATCAGAGCCACAGGTTCCAGCATATTAGGTGTTCTTGTAGAGCCCCTAAGCTCGAACCTAGATCGGACTTTAATACCAAATCCCGTTGTTAAGTCTTGACTTAGGCTGAGATTTGTGCATTAGGCAGCTATCGAAGTTTAGTGTAAGGTCGGTAGTAGTTTCAGCCTGGCCAACTGCCATTACTACCCACAGGTGCACTAAAGTTCGGGGAACCCTAGTGGGCACATTAAAGCTGATAGTCTTCCTCATTATGTGTTAAAGCTCTAAGTTATGACCATTCTTGTGTAAGTAGGGTTCTGTACCCTAGGCTTTCATTGGGAATTTGATATCCTAGTTATATACTAACATTGTTTTAAACATGCACCTAACCCAAACATTTGGATCTGGCAAGTCTCCTTCTGCAAATAGCAAAGGCCGCAGTTGATGTGATAACAAACGTTGACAAGAATTCCCAAGAGGAGAAACCTGAAAAGGAGAAGTCAAAAGTCTTGACCGCGCGTCCGTGATAGATATTTCAGAAATCTTCAGCTAAACTAGAGATAGTGAAGACAACGATTGATACAACACAAGACAACAAGGAAGAGCCTCAAAAGGAAGATGATAACATACAACCACAACAATCACCAAAGCGCGTTAAGGAAGTCATGCCAGCTTGGGCACACTGGTAACTACCCCTCCGAATGTCAAAGACCTCACATCTACGCGTCATCAGCTTAAACAGGCATTAAAGGTAGACCGGATTAGTCAACTTATATGCAACTGAAACTAGTGATCAATTTACCATAGATGGGCAACTTCATGAATGTGACGGTTGACGATCAAATTACTTTTTTAGCTGACAATCTCATGAATATTTATCATTCACTACGATGCTTTAGGCTGAATATGAACGATAGGTGTCTGACAGTTACAGTTTTCAATGTCTGCAAGGAATCGACAATTTGCATACTTCATCAAATCCCCTGCTTATTTGAATCATATATGATTGGTCAAATATCTTAACCACATCAGTCTCATCAGCAGCAGTCGCACCACTTCAGTTGCTTCATCATTTACAACCTCAGTCACAACACCTTGTTCAACCACAACAACATATATTTCATCATAATCATTGTATGAGGAACCTTACCTCTCATTAATCTCGGATCCTAGCCTACCAAATTCACGCGTCTTTATCAGAAACCAGTAAGACCTAGTATAAAACCTCTAGTTGTGAGTACGCTAATGGAGGAAAACCGCTTGTTGGCAAGTAATGTAATAGAGTACAAGAAGAAGAAAAGAAAAATGGCGAAGGTATGCAAGAAGACGATATATGCATTGGTGAATTGGTTCCAATTAAGAAGTGACAAGAAGCATTGATTTGGTGACACATTCATGATGGGAGAGGAAAGTTTTTGCTATACGATTAGTCGTCTTATACTTATGATTAACTGTTCCATGTTTCAAACTGCCTGTTTGCATCTTATTTGGTAAATGTGCTATGTGAGGCCATATTTGTTCTCCCAATATCTGCATTATGTGACTATTTCCTTAACCATAGTTAGTTATGACCAAAGTATGTTGTTATAATAACCATGAGGTTGCAAATAGGTGCCAAAATATGTATTTAAACACATATTATGTATATATAATTAAAGTCTAGACATAGACTGTGGCCTTAGGAGCCTAAGTGATTGCCTGAAATTAAGATCCAATTAAAATTTTGCACGCCTGTGCGTTTATGTTCATAAAAATTGTCTTGTGCAAACCGGCATAAGACCGGCACGGAAAGTCAATTTTCAAAAATAACACAAACAACACATGATCCTTACAACAGTAATAAGGAGTGTTTTGATCCAAGTCTGAGATACAAGAAAACAATTCCTGATAAATATTCCTAATAATGTTCGCCATTGTGGCAAATTGCTTAACTCTCCACTGAAGACAAAAAGCTATGACAAATAATCATAATGATTAAATAACCCATTTAGTACAAATAAGAATTCAATTTATGAACAATTACGTTAGAAGACGGAGGATGGTGGTAATTGTAAGATTGGTAGCAGTTGTACTAGCTACGGCTACAACTTTTAATTTTTAGGCTAAGGAGAAAGAAGCAGAGCAAGACTCATGATGATTTTGAAAATCAAGTTGTATGAGTGCAATCAGAATTGGTATTAGTTACTCAAAAGGTTACTAAGAAACATTACTCCCATCCTAGTGAATATACTTCCAGCTCTAGGAGCAAGACTAGAAAAATCTATCAAAGTTAAGGCTCTCGGCAATGTTCAGAGGATTTGAATTGGAAGGAAAATAGTTAATTGAATAAAGAAAGGAGGAGCCGTAAAAAGAAAGGTTCGTACGGAGCATTCATGGCTAGCATATCCGGTAACTTTAGGGATGGTGTGAGTGAATCCCAATTCAATCAAGTCTAACTTGATCAGATAATTATTTTCAGGGATGGTGTGCGTGAATCCTAGTTTAATCAAGCCTAGCTTGATCAGATAATTATTTTCAGGGATGGTGAGGCAGTTGCTTAATCTTCAGGCATAGTAATAATACAACTGAAACACTCAATTGGTTGAAAGAGATTAAAGTTAACTAGACTTGTTAAATTACAAATTCATTCTTGGTTGATGAAAAGAGTGAAATTGATGTATAATATGGCTATACTAGGTAATATAGGTATCACAATGGGAAAAGTTGACAATTTAAAGTGATAATTGATACACCGGAAGTTCAAATGGAAAGCAAATTGAAGAAATGACCTTAAATTTTTAAGTACCAGCCCTAGTAGAAGGAGCTTGAAGTTGTGAAGTGAAAGGACTTATTATTATCTACTAGTGTGGACACCAGCAAATGTCTTGAAGAGGATACGATTCGATTTATGCCTAGTTCCTTAAATGACACTATTTTAACTTAACAGAAACCGATGTTGTATACCCAAGGAAGAGAAATGAATTCTAAAAAGAGAAATGGAATTGACACACGCAATTTAACTGTTGAGGAAATTTATCTATGAAAATAAATCTGAGAAGCTAGAAGAATTCAGTGGAGTGCATGACGTGTTCCATGTCCCAGATGGAAGAAATTATTTTAATATCAAGTAGTTTAATGAGCTTCTTATTTTGGTGTTTCACATGACGAATACTGAGAAAGATAGATTAGGAGAGATACTTAAGACATGGATTCAACACTTGGAGCAGATGTGAGATCAACAAGGCCGAGGACTTTGAAGATCGCAATGGACATAGTTCATATCCTAAGCAAAGATTAGACTAGGATTCTCCTCCTAGTTAATTTTATTTATCATCAAAATCGTGAACTTCGTTCGTTTCAACCTGTTGGAAGGTCACTTCACCGTCATTCGTGTTCCCTCGTTCGTTTATGAAATGATCTATATTTCTTTGTTATTCTGTAAATTGGCCTAATCATTAAGATACATGAAGGGAGAACTTATAGGGCATGTTTGTAAGGCAAATAGACGACTACGGTTCTAGAACGTAATCGTGAATTTGCAGATACATATATGCACTTCTGGAATCCTATTGTGTTGATTAATATCCCTTAAAATTTCAAAAGTTTTCATTCATAACCCCTCCACAACATGTTTGATTGCTCAGTTTCGATTCTATGAACCTACAATCTAGCTATCTTGTCATCATGTTATGAGTTGATGACATATCCTTCAGAAATTATTTAGAAATCCATAACCCTAGAACTTTTAATATCGTCCTGTATTATTTAGTGATTTGTAAGTTCTTGAACTTTCCTGTCAGAAAGCTTAAGGTTCTAAGCTTCTTATCACATGATTGCACAAAATTCCAATATCTAAGGAAATTCTCTATCTTAACCATAATGTGTTCGATTATCCATTCGTCTCTCGAATCTCGAGCAAGTTGAAAAACAAGAATTGAAGATTTATATGTGGGAGCATTGTGACAAGGATTTTGCGAGGCTCAACACATTTTTTTAAGAAAAACGCCTCTACTCATTGAGAAGAAGCTACGTGGATTGAAGCCAATATACACTGATTCTCGTAACCTCGAACATGTAATGATCAAGAACTGATATCCCTTAGCTAGGACCAAAGAAGTATTTGTTCAACACAAGGAATTAGTTACCTCATTATTTGATGAATATGACAACTTCATAATAAATTTTGACACATCAATTAATGGATTTGGTTGTATACTCACGTAATAGACAAGGTAATTGCGTATGCCATCAAGCAACTTACGATACACGAAAAGAATTACATCATACATGGTCTGGAATTGGGTATAGAGGTATACATTTTGAAAGATATGAAGATACTAATTGTGCGGAAGGAAATTGTGGTGTACCCTATGCCTCATAAATCACAAAGAGCTGAATATGCGTCAAGGACGTTAGTTGAAGATATTAGGTGATCATGATTGCAAGATTAAATACCATCCTGTGGAAAAGCTAAAATAGTGGATGATGTTTTAAGTAGTAAAGAGAGACCGAAGTCGATTTGAGTAAGAGCAATGAGGATTGATATAAAAGTAAATCTAACTTATGAGATTAAGAAGTCCATGAGGAAAACATTGGATGTGACGTAATACAAAGGTGTATGGTTACTCCTCCGATTAGGCGTTGCGAATTTCGGGACGAAATTTCTTTGAGGAGGGGAGAGTTGTAACACCTTGTAAATTCCGCTAAAATCGGAGGGAAATTTGTGCGGTTATGAATTGGATCCAGTAAGCCCAGTTAGGCCCAATAGGCCCATTAAGGAATTCGTGGCCCAACAAAAGCCCAATCACTATAAACAATGTGCGGGTAAGTTGATTTACCGACCCTGTGGAGTTATAAATATTTTTTGGAGTGTTTATAGAGAATTACAGTCATGAGAATGTACTCGGTTCGCAAAACGGAGATATACAGGATCTGCATCGGATATACGCTTTATACCGCCCATTGACCGAACATTTATCAGATTATATATTAATTTGACGTTTTAAGCAATCCGAGATTATTTACGAGGCATTTATAATAGTCCAGTCATGATGGGATTTATTATGGACTATTTACGCAATGTTCAGTATTTTTTAAGTGATTAGATATCGTGGTATAATACCTGTTTATTACGGGTTTTAGTTAGATTGTACTACACACAAAAATTAAGTACTTCAAATATGTACTTCACCTCTTTTCTTTACTACCATACACACACATTAGAAAAAAAAATGAGGGACCGACAAAAAGAAAAGAAGAAAGTAGGGGGGCGGCGGCAGCCCCGTTTTCCGGCTAGCCGCTCCGGTGACCTGCTTCTCGACAGGCTTCGGCCTCCGGCCAGCCTTCCTCACGGCGGTGACCTCCCTGCCCGACTCTCTATCTCTCTCTCTCCTGTTTGTCTCCCGACCGGCGCTGCAACAGAAGCGGCGAAAGTCGCGTCTCCGACGAAGAAGACCATCGCCGATTTCAGCGACGACAGCGGGGTTTCTTCGGTTAGCCTCTTTTCTCTCTCTCCTGCTCCTCTGCTCGCGACGGCTAGGGTCGCCGTTCGTTCCGGTGGCGGCGACTGCGGCTCTTGAAGCTCCGATCGAAAGGGGTTTTTTTTTGGGTGAACGTAACTCGGTTGCGAACCACTCCATTTTGAGATTGTGACTGTGATGATGATGTTGATATTGGTTGGCGGCTGTTACGGGTGTCCATGGCCTCCGGCGGGCTGAATGAATGCTCAGAAATGTGTTCTATTTTTGTGGGTAAATATGATTGCATGTCTCGATTGGCTCATTTATTAGCAGATTTGAGGGATTGATGCATAGTGGTGATGTTATTTGTTATTTGGAATAATAATGCAAGTCATTTTGGGTGTCTTAATGGACTAAAATGGGGCTGTGGCGGCTCTCCGCCGCCGAACAGCCGTCGGGTATGATGAAGGAAGGTTGATGTTGGGTTATTGATGTTCAAGGAAGCTTTTAGGAGTGTTCTAGGACTGTTTTGTTAATCCTGGGTGTCGGGTCAACAAAAGTCAACCGGGTTAAACCCGTGTACAATTCTGGTCAACGATTTTTATGGGTCAAACAAGGTCAAATCAGAAAACCGAGCATGGATTATTACTCGCGGCGAAATTCTAAGCTGAAATGACTATTTGCTCATCAGATTCGGACACTATTGGATCTACGGTTAACCGGGTTCGAGTCGCGTATCGACCGGAAGGTATACCGTGTCTTGATATCTCATAATTATTGTAATAACCTTGTACACAATAAAAACCCATTTTGAAAGAACACTCGACATCAGAAAGGCTAACGGATAATTTAAAAATGTAAATTAAATGACATTTACTTTAAGTTCCAAAGCTAAAATAATTATAGATATTTAGTGTTGCATTATGCAACAATTCCAAAACAGAAAAATTAGTGTTCAATAAAACTTGAAGCACTTCATGACACACACTTTTCCAGAAAATGATTAAACACTACTCGCAAATCACGAATATCAGAAAACTTTGTATTGCATCATGCAACATTAGTATTGCATTATGCAACAGTTTAGAAACATAATATATATAAGAACATAATTGGCAGATAATGTCATAAACAGTAATGATTATAAATATTTGTTTTAGGTTGCTTTGTTAGTAACGCTATTGCTGCAAATATACCATCAAGTTGAGCTTGCCAGATTAATCAAGTGAGTTCCGTATTATTTCCTACCTCGTTATATAACAGTTCTTGGCCCACAAATAATCATTGTGGAGCAACAGTTGCGTGCTATATTGGTTACCAAAATTCGTATCTCATGAAATGTGCAAAATACTACGTAATTAGTATGCTAGAAATATTTGGTGCATGTGTTGTACCCCGAAATTATATATATATCTTGTCGGTTACATTCTAGCCATTCATGTAGAAAAATTATGTAGGGGCCAATAGCATTGTGAAATATTTGAATAACAGGTTAGGACACGGCTCACCAACAACTTCATAGTTGTTGATATCAGTGGTTTACAAATTTTGCAGGTAATCAGTAGGAACCCATCAGACAAGTGGCTCCTCGGGTAATAAGGATATAGCGATCCATAATGATGTCAAGAATCGTCGGGCCCGGTTATTAGCATTCTGTTAGGATGTTAAGTCAAACCTAATGTTATCATATTTACTTTTAAGATTGTGAAACTTAGTAGGCTGTCTGTAACTAAGTAAACAGTTATTTAATATTATTATATTCTGTGGCTTCCGCGTGTATCTGATATTGACAGCCTGTTTTCCACAACACCTCCCCCGTGCCTGGCTGGCAGTTCGGGCGGGGTGTGACAATTGGCATGTCTTTGACAGGCGTCACATTTCTGGGAGAAATCCTGGGAATCTTTCCTCATGGTAGGACCAATAGTACCCTGTTCTAAGAATCTTGGACATCAAGGACCTGCCCCCTGTATGGTTTCCGCAATCACCCTCATGGATGTCTTTGAGTACTTCCTGGGCTTCATCCTTCTCCAAGCACCTCAAATACGCACCTGCAAAAGATTTTTTATATAATATGTTCTTTGATAACTCACATACCTGGCTACTCTTACTCTGAATGCTCGGGCATCCTTCTCGTTCCCTGGAATAGTACCTGTTTTGGCTAAAAATTACTTAAGTTAAATTAGCAAAGTTTGAACCAAATATGAATGTGAGGTTAGGTGTCTAAAATTCGAATATGAGAATAGTTTGAAATAATCCTGGGACAACAATAGAATTCCAGGGACAAATAACTAAAATCTTTAATCAAAAGATAAGGTTTACTTATGAAATCCGTTAAGAAGCTTAGCAACACAAATGTAACCAGAAATGCAAGTAGGAACACCGAGATTTTGACTAGGGAAAAGCCCTTAGCCCTTAGATGTCTCTAAGGCGCCGCCGGCATAAAAACCCCGGGTAGCGATAACACACGCTACCAATTTATTGATCACTGAAAAATGTCGAGTACAATGTGTTTGCAGAGAGAATAATACGAGAATACAATCAGTAAAGCTCGAATGAATGAAAAATGAACGACTAAAGGTCCTATTTATACTCCGAGAGCTCCAATGACTCGTCCGATATTCCAGGGGTCTTCAACTGTTCTTCCGATATTCCAGGGATCCCCTCTCCAACGTCTCTTTCCGTTAGTTGACCGAGTTTCCAGCCAACTGACTTTGACCACGTGCTAAATGAGTCTTCAGCTTTCCTTATTCGACCGTTTGAGTGACTTTGTCAACCTGTCGTCACTTAGATAAAAGCACGAGACACGTTAGTAACGAAATCCTAGCATGCAGGGTCATTTCCACATGCTGGGTCATTGTAAAAATAAGGGCAATCCTTGGATTAGATCATATAAGTGTAAAATAAAATAAAGGTAAACCTTCCCGTCTGATGTTAATCATCCTGGGTCATCGAACATTACCTGTCAACATCCAGGGTCATACAATTCCAAGGTCATACCTGCCCTTTGTTCATCCAGGGTTACTTTGTACTTTACCTGTGCCCTGGATTATTAACCGAGAATTCGGGGTATAACAATTGCCCCCAAATTTTCGCAAGTGGATAGAACTTACAGCTGTGAAAATTTGAATTTTTGGGTCACATCACCCCTTATCTTTAATCGTGGCCGTTAAATCTGCATCCACGACGCCACGTCTCAAGATATTTCGCTTCATCTCTGTAACTTCTCATTTTCTTTAAATACTACCCTTAACCTCTCCTTTCTTCACACAAATTTTTCGAGAGCAAGGGTTTTCCTCCGACGTTTCCAGCTTCCGATTTTCTTCATTCAGGTAAACTTTCCGATCTCGCCTTCTTCTTCATTAGCTCCGACCATGACTCGGAAAAAGATCCGGTCAGAAACCTTAACTAAAAAGACTGGGATAGAGGATTTCCTCGACCAGCGTTACCTCCAAAATCGAGAGCTCGAAACCTGCACTTTTACCGACGACGACATCGCTGCATTGTTGTCGTCGGGTCTTTTTCCTGAATCCGCTGAGATCAGGCCTTTTGATGCAAGGCTCCGATCAGATTTCTGCTCGGAGACTTGGGTTTGTTTTCCTTTCACTCCTTTCTCTATGGGTCTCTCTTATCCTTTCTCCGGCCTCCTGGCCGAGTTTTTCGAGGCCACCGGTCTTGCCTACGCCCAAACCCTTCCTATCATTTGGAGGATCCTGGGTACCATCGATCGTTTGAACAATGAGTTCGATTCCCTGGTTGGTCTGCCTGAGCTGGCCCTGGGTTATGAACTCAAATCCCACGGCAACAATCGATTCCTGTTCAAAGCCCTGAGCAAAGAGGTTCAGATGATTCCTCGGGCTTCCTTTTATGAGGAATGGAAAGGGAAATTTTTCTTTGTCAAGAGGTCCACTATTCCAGGAGGGATGAGCCTTCCAATTAGATGGAGAGTAGATGGTAGGTTTTTACCTGCATTAGGAATTAGGATTATATTTTATTCAGACACTTACCCTGGATTTGTGTTTTGCAGTTCCCAGCCTGAGCTCCGTTGGTCCTGCAAATTCAGGGACACTCGAAAGATTCGAGGCCTTCCTGACCGTTAGTGAAGTTGATAGAGAATTCAGAACCGATCTCCACCAAGCTGCTTCTTCCACCTCGCAAACTATGTCAAGTTGTAAGTATATCGGTACCCTGCATTTTTCTGCCTTGAATTTTATCGATTTCTAACACTTTTGCTTTTTTAGCTGCTGCCACTCCTGTCAACCTGGAAAACATTGATCTGGACGACTTTCTGCTAGGCGAATCCGAACAGGACCTGCAAGTCATTACCTCTGTGAAGACCGAACCTATGACGGCTCCCAAAGCTCCTTCTTCCAGGACTTCTGGTACTAAGCGCAAGACCAGGGCCACTGCCACCGCTCCTGCCCCCGTCGTGCAATCTCTGGAGAACCTGGATGCTGCAGAGCTCCGTGCCCATGCCGAGGCCTCTTCCCGTCAAGTAAGTTAATCCTGGGTACCCCTGAATTTTCTACACGGTAAACAATTCAAGGTCATAAATGTTAATAGCATTACCTTTTCTTGCAGATTGCTAGCCGATTCATGGAGATGGTCTGGGCCGCTGAGAAGCGAGCCCAGGATGCTGAGGCTGCTGCTAAGAAGGAGGTTGCTGTCCTGACCAAGGAGCTGAACTCGCTCAGGATAGTAGCCAACAAGAACCTGGGTCTAGTGCATGATCTTGAGAAGAAGGCAGTGGAGGCACGGGCTGCGCATGAGTCTGCTTTAGCCGCTAAGGGCGATGAAGGCAAGCTCATCGCTCGCATCTCCCTTTTCCAGTGCAGGCTGAAAATGGCGAAGGAGGCAAGGGATTTGGGGTTTCAGAACCCCAATTGGGATGTGTCCGACTGGGCAAAGAAACTGCGCAACTTAGGCGCCACCATCCCTGCAGGGTGTGACCCTGAAACCGGCCCTGGATCCAGCAAAAGCACCCCATCCAAGGGCTCTGCTGGTCACGCCATGGATATCGACCAGCCCAAGGGAGGAGAGCAGCCGGCCCAGGACCCGAAGACAGCAGAGAAGGCAGCGGAGGAGAAGGAAGCGAAGGAGGTGCCCCAGGATGAAGCTTGAAGAATAGGGGTCACCTTCTTATCTTTTGTGGTTCATGTTTGTTTGAAAACAATTTTATTTTTATGCATGTGATGGTATACCGGATGATGTTTCCCGGTATATTTTGTTTAAGACAATGACCCACCCCTGGATGCGATATCCAGGGTCTTTTGACATGTCCCAGCCTGGGATGTCCGGAGCTTTTCCGGGCCCAGGTTGGGTCTTATTAATATATATAACTGCTTTAGTTACATACCTGTGTTTGAAATATTTGATTGATATTTGTCGATATATGAAATGGTTCTAGGGTTTACCTCAGTAATCCTGGGTTGCCCCCAAGATCCTAGGATTCCTCGTAGCTTCAGCAGGCTCGTAAATGCTTCCTGTAACAGGAACACATCAATCAAAATTAACTAGACAAGGAGTTAATTTTCTTAGGCTTTGACCGTTATGACCCTGGATTAGGTTAGTAATCCTGGGTCACTAGGTAGTCTTTGAATTGTTTCTGGGGTCAAGCCCTTAACTACTGGGGTCAAACCCGGTGCCGTACTGGCGAACTGGGGTCAAGCCCGGTGCCGTACTGGCGAATTCTAGGGACCACCTCAAGCCGTACCGGCGAACTAGGGTATTGCCTCGGGTGTCTTAAGTTGGTACGTTAGCACCAATCCGTCTTGAAAACGCGTTAATCGTTTTAAACCTTGAGAGATCCGCATATGTCCCTGGATTGCAAGGTTGCCACCAATGCTATTAACACGGATGATCTCACAATCCCAGGGTTTCATACTTGGATCACGTGCGTCTCGGGCGAGGCAAAAATTGCCAACGTGCGCTCCAGGCGAGGCGTGATAGCCCATATTCGGATGAAGGACGTATAATCCTTAAACCTTAGGAATGGGTTTAAAATTTACCCATACGGAAGTGAGATGGCCAATCCCAATACTTAGGAGAAATACGTTTTGTTGCAGTTGACTTGGAGTACCTTGAGTATTCTTCGCTTCGTATGCCTTGAATGTCCGATCATCCTGCATCTTGAGTACCCTGAATCCTGGGATACCCTGGATTTTAGGCAATCCGTCTTGCAAAACATAGATCTTAGCGAATTCAAAACATTAAATAACAATTTAAAAATGAAACGTAACATGTAATTAACATCAGCAACTAAATAACGAAAGCAAAACATATAAGGGGAATAAGTAAATTAAGTGAGAAGAACTGACCTGAATTTCCATTGTGAAACTTCAAAATAAAACACATACCTGAGCAAGTGAATCCTGGGACAGAAGGCCTTACATGAAATATGCTTTGAGGTGTATCGCATTCCAAGGTCTTGGCAATAGGTCTCCTTCCATACTAGCCAGCCAATATGCCCCCTTACCAGCTTCGGAATCAATCAAATAAGGACCTTCCCACTTAGGAGCTAATTTCCCGTCTCCTGGATTTGTTGTGTTCTGAAACGCCTTTCTCAGGACCAGGTCTCCTACCTTGAATCTTCTGATCCTTACATGCTTGTTATAGGTCTTCGAAATTCTTTGCTGATATGCTGTCATTCTCCAAGCCGCCTGATCTCTCATCTCATCCAGGGTATCCAAGTCTTCAACCAGGGACTGGTCATTCAAATCCTGGGTCTGACCACTGATCCTGAATGTTGGGATCACCATTTCCGTCGGGATCACTGCTTCTGTGCCAAATACCAGGGAATATGGGGTTTGGCCCGTGGCATTCTTGGAGGTAGTCCTATCTGCCCATAATGCTAAGGGTAATTCCTCTGCCCATCTTCCCTTCTTCTCCTTCAGTCTCTTCTTCAGGTTGTTTATGATGATCTTGTTGCTTGACTCAGCTTGGCCATTGGCTTGAGGATGTACTGGAGTTGATGTTATCATCTTGATACCCCAGGATTCACAGAATCCTGTGGTCCTACTTCCAATAAATTGAGAGCCATTATCACAGACAATCTCAGATGGCACTCCAAACCTTGTCAATATGTTCCTTTTAATGAAGGATATAACCTCTTTTTCCCTGACTTGAACGTACGCTTCGGCTTCAATCCATTTTGAGAAGTAATCTGTCATTGCTAACATGAATACCTTTCCTCCAGGGGCTTTGGGTAGTTTACCAACGATGTCCATCCCCCATTTCATGAAGGGCCAGGATGCTGGAATTGGATATAGAGGCTCTGCAGGCTGGTGAGGCACATTGGCGTGTCTTTGACATGCGTCACATTTCTGAGAGAAATCCAGGGCATCTTTTCTCATTGTTGGCCAATAATACCCCGTTCTTAGGATCTTGGACATCAGGGACCTGCCCCCTGTATGGTTTCCGCAATCACCCTCATGGATGTCTCTGAGCACTTCCTGGGCTTCGTCCTTCTCCAAGCATCTCAAATACGTACCTGCAAAAGATTTTTTATATAGTACATTTTTTATAATTACATACCTGGCTACTCTTATCCTGAATGCACGGGCGTCTTTCTCAGTTTCTGGTATAGTACCATCCTGCAAATATTGAATAATCGGCCTAGTCCAGGATTCCTTAGTAGAATCCTGGGTACTGGATACCAGGGTCTCACCTAGTGTGTCAAAATCCTGGGAATCCATACCTTGGTCTATGGCCGGTGTTAGTATGTGAATAATAGGAATATGAGTATCTTCAAGTGTTTTGAATGCTGAACCTAAGTTTGCTAGTGCGTCTGCTTCAGCATTCTCTTCCCTTGGTACTTGTTGAATGTTAAAATTTTGAAAATCCTGGGACATTCGTTTTACCACTTCCAAGTACTTGACTAATTTCTCTCCCTTAGCTGCATAAGAGCCATTAAAATGGTTAGCTAAAAGAAGAGAGTCTACATATACCTGAATGTGTTGAATTCCCAGGTGTAATGCTAGGTGTAACCCAGCAATTAGGGCCTCATACTCGGCTTCATTGTTAGTTGCTTGAAATCCACATCTAACAGCCTGGGGTATCATGTCCCCCTGTGGCGATTTCAGTACTATTCCAAGGCCTGTCCCCCTGATATTTGATGCTCCATCAGTGAACAAGGTCCAGCACCCTGAAATTTCCTCTTGTTGAAGCTGCTGCAATTCATGGTCTGCTTCTTGTTGTATGTCGGTACTGAAATCAGCCACAAAATCAGCTAGAGCCTGAGATTTTATAGCTGTTCTGGCCTCGTAGATCAGATCATATGCACTGAGCTTCACCGACCACTTAGCCATTCGACCTGACATTTCTGGTTTTCGCAAAACAGACTTTATAGGGTAGTTAGTTCTAACATGAATTGTATGAGTTTCGAAATAATGTCTAAGTTTAGTAGATGCCATACATAGGGCTAATATAAGTTTTTCAAGGTGTGAGTACCTGGATTCAGCATCAAGTAAACTCTTACTTACATAATATATAGGGTGTTGCTGACCTTCTGCATCCTTGGTCAGGACTGCACTTACCGTGTTTCTGGACACCGCCAAATACAGGGACAGGGGTTCCCCTGGATTAGGCTTCATTAACAAGGGTGCCGTGGATAAATATACCTTCAAATCCTGGAAAGCTTTCTCGTGTTGCTCCTTCCATTCGAATTTCTTGTTTTTCTTCAGGATATCATAAAATTCCCTGCATCTTTCCGAGGATTTTGATATAAATCTATTAAGGGCAGCAATTCTACCTGTAAGTCTTTGAACTTCCTTGGTGTTGGTAGGCGATTTCAGGTTGGCAATTGCCCTGATCTGCTCTGGACTTGCCTCTATTCCTCTCTTTGTCACCATGTACCCCAGGAATTTACCTGCTCCGACTCCAAAGTGGCATTTTTCTGGATTCAGTTTCATGTTGTATTTATCCAAGATATCAAAGGAATCCTTTACATCCTGGACATGGTCACTGGTGATCCTGGATTTGACCACCATATCGTCGATATAGACCTCCATCGTGTCCCCCAGCTTTTCTTTGAACATCATGTTGACCAGCCTCTGATATGTTGCCCCTGCATTTTTTAGTCCAAAAGGCATAACTATATAACAATATATACCTGTCGGTGTTATGAATGCTGTGTCTTCCTGATCCTGGGGTTCCATCTGAATTTGCTGAAATCCTGAAGTTGCATCCATGAAAGTTAACATTTCATGGCCCGCGGTTGCATCGACCATGGAGTCTATGTGAGGCAATGGGAATGGATCTTTCGGGCATGCACGGTTCAGGTCCGTGTAATCCACGCATACCCTCCATTTGCCATTCTTTTTTCCCACCACCACCACGTTAGCTAACCACCTGGGAAACTTGACTTCTCTGATCATCCCTGCTTTCAGTAATCTGTCCACTTCCTCCTGGATTATGATGTTCTTCTCTGGCGCGAATTTTCTTCTCTTTTGATGTATTGGCCTGAAAGAATTATCAATTCCAAGTTTATGTGTAATAATAGATTTGGAAATACCTGTCATATCGCCATGAGACCAGGCGAAGGTTGACATTCTGGTCCTGAGTAGATTCACTAATTGCTCCTCTATCGGCCCTGGAATATTCGTCCCAATATAGACCTTTTTCCCTGGATTTGAGGGATCTAGCTCAATAGCTTTGACGTCCTGTTCCCTTGCTTCCAAGGTTTCCCGGGCCTTCTTCTTTAATTGCTATGCTTGCCTTGGTTTAGATGATATCTTCATCGCCGTGGTGTAACATTCCTTAGCTTCTTGCTGATCGCTGTTGATTGTGATCACACCCCAAGGTGTTGGTATCTTCACACATTGATGATATGTTGAGGGTACAGCCCTGTTGTCGTGAATCCAGGGTCTACCCAGGATTACATTGTATCCTGATGGTGCGTCCATCACACAGAAGCGCTGGACTGAATTGAGTCCCTCTACATAGACTGGAAGCTTTACTTCTCCCAGAGTGTTTTTCGTTTCACCACTGAAACCCACAAGTACCGTGGATTTCGAGATGATCTCTGTGTGCGGGATTCCCATCTTGTTCAAGGCTTCTAATTGGATTATGTTTACTGAGCTTCCTCCATCAATCAGAATCCTTTTCACGACGATGTTGGCAATATGAAGAGTTATCACTAGCCCATCGTGATGAGGGTCTATGATGTTGTGTCTATCATCTTCTCCAAATGTAATTTCTTTGAGATCTGGCTGAATAGAGCTCTTCCTGGGTCTTTGGTCCCTGTCTGATTTTGATTCCTTGGCGTGTCTCTTTGCTGCAGAATAAGAAGTACCACAGATATCAGAACCACCAGAAATAAAATGAACTACCTTAGCATCCGGGGGTGGTGATGATGCTCTTTCGGGATGGTCATCGGAGCGCCTATAATCCTGGGACCTTGCATCGTTGTCCCTGGATTTTGGATTCTGTTCCCTGGATTTGTCCTTCTTCTTTCCCAACAGTTCCTTTAGATGGCCTTTGCTGAGTAGATAGCTGATCTCTCTTCTCAGGGCCATGCAATCTTCAGTTTGATGACCAAAGTCTTCGTGGTAGGCACACCACTTGGACTTGTCCTTCCATGTAGAGGGTTTATCGCTCTTTCTGGGCCACCTTGCCTTGTCGCCGAGATCCTGCATAGCATACATCACACCAGAAACGTCAGTAGTAAAGCAATAGTCATTAAAAGAAGGATATTCTTCATCGTCCTCATCCTGTTCCACATTGTTCACTCGGCGCTCATCAGGCCTTGAATAAGGCTTTGACCTTTGTGACCTAGGATGTGTGGATTCTGACTTTCTGCTGGAACCGTTGAATCCTGGGGAGGACTCATTCTTTCCCAGGATTTTCCTATCCTCCTCCAGTCTGATGAAGCGGAGAGCCCTGTGACGAACTTCATCCATCTTATGACATGGGTTCATGACTAGATCCTCGTAAAACGATGAGTCCTTGTTCAGCCCCATTTTAAAGGCCTGAACTGCAGTTGCCATATCCATGTTCGGGATCTCCAGAGCTTCTCTGCTGAATCTGCTGACGTAGTTCCTTAAGGTTTCACCTGCATTCTGGGTTACCCTATACAGATCACTTGTTAGTTTTTCAAAACTACGACTACAAGAAAATTGACTGTTAAATAAATTAACTAGTTGTGCAAATGAAGCAATAGAATAGGGAGGAATGTTTAGGAGCCATTTGAGAGCTGCCCCTGTTAAGGTGGACCCAAACCCTTTGCAAAGGCAGGCTTCCTTTATTTCGGGTGGCATGTGAATAACCTCCATTCTTTCGCGGTATTGCGCCACATGCTCTTCTGGGTCTGTGGTGCCGTCGTAAAGCTTCATGCTGGGTGTTTGGAACCTTTTGGGAATCTCCACATCACAAATAGAAGGAGCAAATCTGGACATCCTATGGCTTGCAGGGCCCAACTTCAGGGATAGGCTGCACCACTCCTGGGACACTCGAGATCATTTGCTTGAGCTTTTGGATTTCTCGTTCCACAGATGGGCTTATTCCTGAATCCTGCACAGAATTGTTAGTATTAGCATAATGGGTGAAAGGTTGAGGAATGTTACCAACATCCTGGGGTATGTTTGTCCCAGGATTAGTGATCGGTTCTCTGATGGTAGTCATTCTGGATAAATCAGCATGGGCCATTTGAGCGGGGAAGGATGTTGATCTCCAGTTCAGTGGGGCGACACCTTCATGTACCCTGGAATTAGTTCCAGGGGTATCGAAATTCAGAATTCTGGGATCGAGTGGCGACGGCTGAGCCGTCGTGGCTCTGGGTAACTCTGATCTCAAGCTGGTCAATTGAGCCATGAATTCCTTGTTCACCTTCTGTTGGAGTTCCATGTGGCGCTCCAATCTACCGAATGTGGCTAGGATATCAGTGTCAGATATTAAGACAGGGTCTTCTGGGATGTTTTCAGTTTCGATCACTTCATGGTTGACCATAGGTCCGTCACTGCGCGTAGCTGAGGTTGAGGCATTAAACCCTGGAGCCGATGAAGTGACTCCACTTGTCGAAATACTGGTCCTTGGACCCGGTTGGTTAACTCCAGTTGTTGAAGCAGTCACAGCAGAAACCGAGACATTCGAGGTGTTCATTTGTGTTGACATTTTTTGATAGATTTTGGCAAAAATCAAGTTTAGGACAAATCTGAAAAGAGTTTGACAAAAAATTGACACCAATTGCCCCACGGTGGGCGCCAAATTGTTTTGGCTAAAAATTACTTAAGTTAAATTAGCAAAGTTTGAACCAAATATGAATGTGAGGTTAGGTGTCTAAAATTCGAATATGAGAATAGTTTGAAATAATCCTGGGACAACAATAGAATTCCAGGGACAAATAACTAAAATCTTTAATCAAAAGATAAGGTTTACTTATGAAATCCGTTAAGAAGCTTAGCAACACAAATGTAACCAGAAATGCAAGTAGGAACACCGAGATTTTGACTAGGGAAAAGCCCTTAGCCCTTAGATGTCTCTAAGGCGCCGCCGGCATAAAAACCCCGGGTAGCGATAACACACGCTACCAATTTATTGATCACTGAAAAATGTCGAGTACAATGTGTTTGCAGAGAGAATAATACGAGAATACAATCAGTAAAGCTCGAATGAATGAAAAATGAACGACTAAAGGTCCTATTTATACTCCGAGAGCTCCAATGACTCGTCCGATATTCCAGGGGTCTTCAACTGTTCTTCCGATATTCCAGGGATCCCCTCTCCAACGTCTCTTTCCGTTAGTTGACCGAGTTTCCAGCCAACTGACTTTGACCACGTGCTAAATGAGTCTTCAGCTTTCCTTATTCGACCGTTTGAGTGACTTTGTCAACCTGTCGTCACTTAGATAAAAGCACGAGACACGTTAGTAACGAAATCCTAGCATGCAGGGTCATTTCCACATGCTGGGTCATTGTAAAAATAAGGGCAATCCTTGGATTAGATCATATAAGTGTAAAATAAAATAAAGGTAAACCTTCCCGTCTGATGTTAATCATCCTGGGTCATCGAACATTACCTGTCAACATCCAGGGTCATACAATTCCAAGGTCATACCTGCCCTTTGTTCATCCAGGGTTACTTTGTACTTTACCTGTGCCCTGGATTATTAACCGAGAATTCGGGGTATAACAGTACCATCCTGCAAATACTGAATAATTGGTCTGGTCCAGGATTCCTCTTGGGTTGAAGAATCCTGGGTACTGGATACTAGGATTTTTATCTGCTGTGTCAGAATCCTGGGTATCTGTACCCTGGTCTATAGCTGGTGTTAGTACATGAATTATAGGAATATGGGTGTCTTCAAGAGCCTTGAATGCTGAACCTAAGTTTGCCAATGCATCTGCTTCAGTATTCTCCTCCCTTGGTACTTGTTGGATATTAAAATTTTGAAAATCCTGGGACATTCTTTTTACCACCTCCAAGTATTTGATTAATTTCTCTCCTTTAGCTGCATAAGACCCATTAAAATGGTTAGCTAAAAGAAGAGAATCAACGTATTCCTGGACGTGCTGAATTCCCAAGTGTAATGCTAAGTGTAACCCAGCAATTAGGGCCTCATACTCAGCTTCATTGTTAGTTGCTTGAAATCCACATCTGACAGCCTGGGGTATCATGTCCCCCTGTGGCGATTTCAGTACGATTCCTAGGCCTGTCCCCCTGATATTTGATGCTCCATCAGTGAACAAGGTCCATGACCCTGAAATTTCTTCCTGTTGAAGCTGCTGGAATTCATGGTCCGCTTCTTGTTGTATGTCAGTACTGAAATCAGCCACAAAATCAGCTAGAGCCTGGGATTTTATAGCTGTTCTGGCCTCGTAGATCAGATCATATGCACTTAGCTTCACCGACCACTTAGCCATTCGACCTGACATTTCTGGTTTTCTCAAAACAGACTTTATAGGGTAGTTAGTTCTAACATGAATTGTATGAGTTTCAAAATAGTGTCTAAGTTTAGTAGATGCCATACTTAGGGCTAATATAAGTTTTTCAAGGTGTGAGTACCTGGATTCAGCATCAAGTAAACTTTTACTTACGTAATAAACAGGATGTTGCTGACCTTCTGCATCCTTGGTCAGGACTGCACTTACCGTATTCCTGGAAACTGCTAAGTACAGGGACAAGGGCTCCCCTGGATTAGGCTTCATCAACAAGGGTGCCGTGGACAAGTATGTCTTCAAATCCTGGAACGCCTTCTCGTGCTCTTCTTTCCACTCGAATTTCTTGTTCTTCTTTAGGATGTCATAGAATTCCCTGCATCTTTCCGAGGATTTTGATATAAATCTATTTAGGGCAGCAATTCTACCTGTAAGTCTTTGAACGTCCTTGGTGCTGGATGGTGATTGTAGGTTGGTAATTGCCCTGATTTGCTCTGGACTCGCCTCTATACCTCTCTTGGTTACCATGTATCCCAGGAATTTGCCTGCTCCGACCCCGAAATGACACTTTTCTGGATTTAGCTTCATGTTGTATTTATCCAGGATGTCGAAGGAATCCTTAACATCCTGGACATGGTCATTGGTGACCCTGGATTTCACCACCATGTCGTCGATATACACCTCCATCGTGTCCCCCAGTTTTTCTTTGAACATCATGTTAACCAATCTCTGGTACGTTGCCCCTGCATTTTTTAGTCCAAAGGGCATAACTATATAACAATATATACCTGTTGGTGTTATGAATGCCGTATCTTCCTGATCCTGGGGTTCCATCTGGATCTGTTGAAATCCTGAGGTAGCGTCCATGAAAGTCAACATCTCATGGCCTGTCGTTGCATCGACCATGGAATCTATGTGAGGTAGTGGGAATGGATCTTTCGGGCATGCACGGTTCAGGTCCGTGTAATCTACGCATACCCTCCATTTACCGTTTTTATTACTTACTACCACCACGTTGGCTAACCACCTGGGAAACTCTACTTCTCTGATCATCCTAGCCTTTAGGAGTCTATCGACCTCCTCCTGGATTATGATGTTCTTTTCTGGTGCAAATTTTCTTCTCTTTTGATGTATGGGCCTGAAAGAGTTATCAATTTCAAGCTTATGTGTAATAACGGATTTAGAAATACTTGTCATGTCGTCATGGGACCAAGCGAAGGTTGACATTTTGGTCCTGAGCAGATGTATTAACTGTTCCTCTATTGGCCCTGGAATATTAGTTCCAATATAGACTTTCTTCCCTGGATTTGAAGGATCTAGCTCAATAGCTTTGACGTCTTGCTCCCTCGCTTCCAGGGTTTCCCGGGCCTTTTTCTTTAATTGCTATCCTTGTCTTTGTTTGGAGGATATTTTCATTGATGTAGTGTAACACTCCTTGGCTTCTTGCTGGTCGTTGTGGACTGTGATCACACCCCAGGGTGTCGGCAGCTTCACGCATTGATGGTACGTCGAGGGTACAGCCCTGTTGTCGTGAATCCAGGGTCTACCCAAGATTACATTGTACCCTGATGGTGCATCCATCACACAGAAACGCTGAACTGAATTGAGCCCTTCTATGTAGACCGGAAGCTTGATTTCACCCAGGGTATTCTTTGTTTCGCCACTGAAACCCACGAGTACCATGGATTTTGAGATGATCTCTGAATATGGAATTCCCATCTTCTGCAAGGCCTCTAACTGGATTATGTTTACTGAGCAGTCTCCATCAATCAAGATTCTCTTCACAACGTTGTTGGCGATGCGAAGTGTTATCACCAACCCATCATGATGAGGGTCTATGATATCGCGTTTATCGTCTTCCCCGAATGTAATTTCCTTGACATCAGGTTGAACAGAGCTCTTCCTGGGTCTTCCCTCTCTCTCTGACTTGGATTCCTTGGCATGTATTTTCGCTGCAGAATAGGAGGTACCACAAATGTCAGAACCACCAGAAATAAAGTGTATTACCTTGGCATCTGGAGGCGGTGAGGATGCTCTTTCAAGACGGCCATCAGAATGTCCAAAATCCTGGGACCTTGCACCACTATCCCTGGATTTTGGGTTCTGTTCCCTGGACTTATCCTTCTTCTTTCCCAGAAGCTCCTTCAAGTAGCCTTTGCCAAGTAGATAGCTTATTTCTCTTCTCAAGGCCATGCAATCCTCGGTCTGGTGACCAAAGTCTTCATGGTAGGCACACCACTTGGACTTATCCTTCCAAGTAGACGGTTTATCGTTCTTCTTGGGCCACCTTGCTTTGTCTCCAAGGTCCTGCATAGCAAACATAACACCAGAAATATCAGTAGTAAAGCAATAATCATTAAGGGAAGGATATTCTTCTTCCTCTTCATCCTGGTCCACACTATTCACTCGTCGTTCATCGGGCCTTGAGTATGGTTTAGATCGCTGTGACCTAGGATGTGAGGATTCTGATTTCCTATTGGAGCTGGTGATTCCTGGGGAGGATTCACCCTTTCCCAGGATTTGTTTGTCCTCCTCCAGCCTGATGAAGCGTATGACCCTGTGACGAACTTCATCCATGTTGTGACATGGGTTCATGACTAGAACTTGATAGAATGGTGAGTCTTTGTTAAGTCCCATCTTGAAGGCCTGAACTGCAGTTGCCATGTCCATGTTTGGTATCTCCAGGGCTTCTCTGCTAAACCTGCTAACGAAATTCCTTAGGGTTTCACCTGTGTTCTGGGTCACCCTATACAAATCACTTGTTAGTTTTTCAAAGCTGCGGCTGCAAGAGAACTGATTGTTAAATAAATTAATTAAATGCGAAAATGAAGTAATAGAGTAGGGAGGAACATTCAGGAGCCATTTCAAGGCTGCTCCTGTCAAGGTAGATCCGAATCCTTTGCATAGGTATGCCTCTTTCATTTCAGGGGGCATATAAATAACCTCCATTCTTTCACGATACTATGCCACATGTTCTTCAGGGTCTGTTGTGCAATCATAAGGTTTCATGCTGGGAGTTTGAAACCTTTTGGGTATCTCCACGTCACAAATTGGTGGAGCAAACCTGGACACTCTATGACTTGCTGGTCCAACTTCAGGGATAGGCTGCACAACTCCTGGGACACTTGAAATCATTCTCTTGAGTTTTTGGATTTCTCGCTCCACTGATGGGCTGATCCCTGAATCCTGCATTAAATTATTAGTATTAGCATAATGGGTGAAAGTTTGAGGAGTGTTACCGACATCCTGGGGTATGTTTGTCCCAGGATTAATGACTGGTTCTCTGATGGTAGTCATTCTGGATAAATCAGCATGGGCCATTTGAGTAGGGAAGGATGTTGATCTCCCGTTCAATGGGGCGACACCTTCATGTACCCTGGAATTACTTCCAGGGGTATTGAAATTCAGAATTATGGGGTCGAGTGGCGACGGCTGAGCCGCCGTGGCCCTGGGTAACTCTGATCTTGTAAAACCGTATACGGATCGTTTCCAGATCATAGAATGATAGAGATGGAGAAGTCTAATCATTTATTGTGTCGAATGATTACACCGAAGGAGTTTACATCGTTGAAGCTCGGGAGAGGTTGGACAGACCTCTCCTCTCAACACAAAGACAAATGACCAGAAATCTAAACATTGCAATCTAGACTCACCTATTTATAGGTAACCTTCCCAGCGGACCAACTAACCAGCGTACCAGATGGTCCGGCGTACCATCTGGTCCGCCACTGGTCCGTTGGCAGTCTAGCCTAGTTTACAATCTAGATAACTATTCACACAGTAACGACCACACCCGGAACATGCTCTAACATTATCCTGACATCTCTTTTCCAAAGCATCCCATAAACTTTTCGATGTATAGTTTCCAGAAAATTGATGTAGCAATTCTTTAGGTAATGCCATTGTCAAAGTACCATATGTTTTTTTTCTCAGCTTGATATGCTTTCTTTAGCTCTGAAGTAAGTTCTCTTTGTATAATCGACTCTCCAGTTTCATCTTTAGGATAGACATATTAATCAGTGAATGACAACCACATATCAATATCATTCGTGTCCACGTACGCTTCAAACCGTTTAACCCAACTATAATAATCTTCCAATTTGAGCAATTTGGGAACTTTCTGACTTGTTCCGATTTCATTATCATAGTTCATCATAGTTTGCATCGTAGCTTGCATCGAATTCTGAATTATCGCAAATGCTTGAAAATCACTCATCTTGTTCGAAAACTTGTATACCAAAACTTCAAACCCAAAAACGAAGGTCTTAGAAGTGGATTTTGGGTATCAAAATGGAGGGTACTAGCCATTAGGCAGTAAAACTATAGATCTCTCCGAGACGGTCATTTTGGCTAGTATTAGCTCCCGTAACTCTTTACGGTTCTCAAGTTAAGTGAGTTTTCGTGAAACCTTCTAAAAATCCCGATTACTGTTTACCCGAACCTAATCCGAACTTGAATTGCTTATCCGAACTTCTTCCGAACCTCAGCCAAACTTGACTTCGGATGGGCGAACTTAACCGAACTATATTCGAACCTAGAAGATAGCCGAACTATATCCGAACTTGGTACGAACTTGATCCGAAGACAGACCGAACCAACAAAAATCAGCCGAACTTGATCCGAACCTAGAGTTCGGAGCGATTATTTTGCCGAACCTTAGAACCTAGCCGAACTGAAAACGAACCGAAACCATTATGACAAAAACTTTCATGATTTTCAGTGTTTTTGGATGAGATTTTCGACAATGATTCAGAACAACCCAAGAGGAATGAAATAGTAGAAGATTTTTCAAGAAAAGCACACTCGAGATGATCAAACGAACACAAAAATGAGTAACATTTTTGTAAAAATCCAAATTTTGACTTGAAAAACTCGAAAAACATAGATTTCCGACCATTAGAGAGAACCGAATGCTCTGATACCACTTGAAATTACGTGAGCGGTGGATCGTCTACCCGATCGTATCAAAATCAATGTAAAACGAGAATGAACACAAGAGTAAATACAAAGAAACTTGTATTAGACCACATAGAAATCACAGAGTACACACACTTAAGATCTAACCAAGAAGTTACTAATTCTATACAAGACAATGCTATTTATAGTTAAGCTACACAAGCCAAAACCCGATCAGTCGAACCTCAGGTTCAGACATGTTCGTGTGTGTCCGAACTTTGAGTTCGAATCAGGTTCAGATCATAGAAATCTTGCAACATTGTCTTGTATTTGATACTTCACATGACGATCAGGAACTATGTATCAACAGATTGTGAGTCTTAGGGTTCAACGAACCATGTCTCGAACAATGGTTCGTGGGCAGCGAACCAATTAGTTCGCTGGTTGGTTCGTTTGACAGTTTGATGTCAACTATAAATAGGTTGACTTAGTTAGAATGTGTAGGCAACTCTGAGTCATTCTACACTTTCTCTGTGTGTTCTAGAGAGAGAAACCAAATAGTTTTTCTTGTAATCTTGTGTGATTCAATAAGAAAACTCTTAATTACATTCTCGTGTTCACTAGATCGATTGATTCTATCAGCAGTAAGATTGTATCACGCTCTTACATGATTGAATTTAGGTTTTCTATAATTAACCTAACACGTATCACATATACAACACATTGTACCATGATAAACACATGCGTCATGATGACTTACGGCATTATCCCGCGTATACGATGTACAATATTGCCATATTTTATATATACCTCAGCACACACCAATTAAAATGTTGGGAAACATAGATTTAGTATATAAAGGATAAATCCATGTAAACCAAGAATAGTCATCCACAAATGCCACATAGTACCAATAACCTTCGTGAGATGTTACGGGGGATGGTCCCCATAAGTCACAATGAATCATGTCGAGAGGGGAAGAAGTACACTTTGGTTTTTGTTCAAAAGTAAGCCTATGTCCTTTGGACATTTAACATGGCGAGCACACGATTGGTTTAGGCAAAATTGACGTGACTTGCACGAGTCTAAATTTATTTAATAACATAATAATATCACTAGACACATGACCTAAAAGGTTGTGCCATAACTCAAGCGATGCTTTATTTTTAGAGGTGGTAGCGGCAACCAAAGCTTGTGGTTCTTGATTCAACACGTATAGCCCATTCTCACATCGTCCTTGAGCTGCACTTGTCTCGTTTGACGATCCTGAACATCAAAATTTTGTTGAGAGAAAATAACATCAACATCATTATCCATGATTAGTTTGTTTACTGAGATTAAATCTTGGTTAAGTGAGGAACAACAATAACATCCTTGAGTTTGATATTTGATCCAATATGCCCATAACCTTTATAAGAAATAGGTAGAGAGTTTCCATCTCCAAAAGTAACCTTGGCATATCCATTCAAAGGAGTGGGTTTAGAGATATTACCGGTGGAGTGCGTCATATGATCCGTAGCCCCGGAATTGACCAGATTTGCTTCACTAGTAGCATAAGAGACATGCGTGGGACAATTATTAGCGCCATGCCCGTTAATCCCGCAAGCTGGCACGAGTCAGGAACCACAGTGGAGGAGCCGGTGGAGCGATGAGTGTTGGCCTGGTAATTGCGTCCGCCACGGTTGTTCCGATATCGATTGTTCCGGTAACCA
>JBCNJP010000008.1:17792580-17961939 GCA_039602395.1 Deinandra increscens subsp. villosa
CCACCATGATTTTTTCGGCCGTGATTTCCTCTGCGATTGGAGCGAGAGGATTGCAAAGTGAATGCCACAGGAGGGTTACTTGGCCCATGAATAGCACGCAACAGAACTTCATGACTTTCAGCTTGAGACAATAAGTCTTGGAAGGTTGGGACAAGGTGAGCCGATCTAGCCACAGATGTGAAGCTGAGAAATTGGTACCCCAAGCTAGCAGTGAACGAATACAATTTCTCAGGGTCAAACAAGGGCTGACCAACAACAATAAGTTGGTCACACAGACCCTTGAACTTGCGGCCATACTCCGAGACCGAATCAGAACCTTTCACTAGGTTTCGCAGTTGATCACGAATGTTGTGAATACGCTCAACAGTGGTGCTGCAGTAGGCAGCCTCGAGAGCTTGCCAGATGGAGCGAGCGGTAGTGAGACCCACTATGACGGCAAACCGCCTCCTCCGACAGGGAGGCGTTGATGAGGATAATAGCCTTCTGATCAGCAATTTTCCAGGCAGTAAACAGAGGGTTGGGAGAGGTTTTCTCACCTTCAGTAGCAGTTGGTTCAGGGGCAGGAGAGGAACCGTTGACATGACTGAGGAGATCTTGGTAGGAAACAAAGGAGTCATCTGATTTTTCCAGAGAAGAAAGTTGAGGAGGTGAGTTTGATGGTCATGGAGTGAAGAACGGCGTTCATAGAGAGGGAGTTATCGGATGAAGAAGCCATGATTCCGGCAAGAAGAAGAGAGGCAAACAGGAGGGGAAATGAAGAGAAGGGGGGGGGGGGGGGACCTAAGCGTATGATACCATGAAAGGGTTTTCAATTGAATGATCCTCAAAGAGGAATTACAAGGAATAAATAGAATGGAAAGTTACATAAATGGTACATAAGAATGAGACATATACAACCATAGATAAAACTATAACACACTAGATTGGTTATGTTTAGTATATTATAAATTTACAGGTTTAAATAGTCAATCCGGTTTGAGTTTCCGGGTCAACCGATTGAACCTTTTCTAACACAATTCCGGTAGGGTTTAAAAAATCCAGTTTTAAAACATTGCAACAAAAAGTAGCGCAGCTGCATGGAGACAATGGAAATTTTCGCACAAAATCTATACAACATATTAAGAAAGAGAAGACGTAATTACAACAAATGTGTTACTGTTAAACACGTATAAATATACGCAGATAACACTATACAGATTTATGATTTTTTTTTGAACAACGACTTTCATTTCATTGGAAAAGATTAGCCAGAAGCTAAGAGAACAAAATATAGAGTTAAAAGTTAGATTTACACCAATCTATCCATTCTAAGTTTCCCCGCTTCACTTTAGTTTTGAATCATAAGAAGCTCTCGGCTTTGATCTCCTTGAGCGTGTGGCTAATGGAGGGATTCACTTTATTGTACACCACCTCATTTCTCACTTTCCAAAGGCGCCAACAAGTCGCAAGGATGATCACTTGAAGGGCCTTCCGTTTGTCAACACCAACTCTATGATACTCGTGAAGGGACAAAAGATCACCAACTTCCAATGCGAAAATGGGAGGGGTATTACACCATCGAGAGATGAGGGTCCAAGTAGAGTTAGCCAACCAACACCCTATGAACAAATGGGAAACCGATTCATCAAGTTCGTTACAAACGGGGCAACGACGAGACACAATCGGGATCTTGCGATGTTCCAAAGCGTCTAAAATAGCAATCCGACCTTTTTGCATTCGTCACATAAAAATATTGACTTTATGAATTAAATATTAGCAATATGCAAATCCAAAATGTACCAAATCAAAATGGCTATAACATAGTGATTTGCAATATGGTTCGATTACACTCACTCACGTTCAAAGCCAACGGTTAACTGAAAGGTTAACTGAAAGAAATCAAACCAAATCGTTTATAACCAAGACAAATAAATAAAAATCAGAAGATACATTAACAACTCATCTTCTTCATTTGTACCTATTTTTTAACCGACACAGAAAGGAAACAATTAAACTGTATTCCGGTTGTCATGTACGACTGTCACTCTCCACATGTCCAGCTCAGCACACGCCCGGCCCAATAAACACCATCAAAAGTTCCGGCTCATCGTCAGTTCTTCCGTATCCCCTGTACCCGCCCACATCCTATCTTTTATTCTGTTTTACCGATCGCCTTTTTCTCGGTGACACTACAAAGGCACGCTAAATTCCCTCTTTTTCTCTCTCTCCATAGCTGCACAACTAAAGGATCTGTAGAATCTCTTCCAAAATTCTCTCTCGTTCATTAAGGTCAGTTTTCTAGATTCTTATGCTGTGTTTATTCATCAATTCATCTTCTAATCACTGTAAATGCATCTAACGTGTTTAGATCTGTTGTTTATGAAACAATCTGGTCGTTAATTGACGCTTTAGTTCAGTTTTTATGTTCCGTATCTATTGAATTTGATTGCTGTGTTGGCGATTGATGAATTTCTATTCCTTTTGTAATGGATCGTGTCATTGTTGATTGATTTGTGTGTTTTTTTTTAGTGCAGTTAGGGTTTTGATTGGGCGGAAATGGGGAGTCGGATGAAGGAGGATGAGAGAAATGAAAGAGCTATACGGAGTCTTTTGAAGCTTCCTGAGAACCGGAGGTGTATTAACTGCAATAGTTTGGTATGATGTTCACGTGTTCATGCCTTTTTGTCAGATTTTGTACTCCGGTGATGCTATCAGTGATCTACTTTTGATGTTAGTTTACTAGCAATGTTCTTTTCTTGAGGTTTGCAGTTTCCATAAATAGGTTATTTTACTCTCCTGGCAACAATTAGGTTCTAACTTTCAATTTCGTGAAGATTTAGAATTTATGTTGGTTTGGAAGTAATTTTGAGCAAAATGCTTAGGTGATCAATAGGTATAATATTTAACCCTCCGCAATCTCTTATAGAAGAGGTTTATATTGCAAAACGGATCCTAATTGTGGAATTGCTTTCAGTACTTGACTAATCTGAAAGTGGTTACATGGATACAACACGACTTGTTTAACTACACAAACTAAAGATAGTTGTATCACCTAACTAAACAAACTAAAGATAGTTGTATGAGTATTACCAACTCAAACATGAGTCCTTTACAAAACAGACAAACTAAAAATCATGCATGTCAACAAGTTATTGTCATTAATTTAAGTGTTTAAATTCTAGGAACTTTCTTCATGTGTGCTACCAATTGCTTTGTTCTCTACTGTCCTTTAATTCTTTACAATCCATATTAGCTAATGCTTGTCTCTTGTTTTCAAGAAGAGTTGGATAATGCTGCAGTTTTTCTTAGGCTTTCATGAGGACAATTAAGAATAAGGTAGTCAATGAGATCTTATAATGATGGTATGCTTCTTAAAGGTGAGTGCAAGCAAAGGCAAGTTTAGGAAGCTGTATTATTTGCAAAATGAATGATAAGATTTTCTTCGGTTGGATAAAAGTGATACATGGAAAAAGTTGAGTCCTCCAAAAGCTATGTTGTCAAAGGCGAAAGCCGCACTTAGGGCCTAGGCGAAAGGCCCCAAAAAAATAAGCTGAGGCCTGAGATAAGGAAGACGCATATAGAGAAAATATAAAATAAAAAAATATACTAGAAGTTTAGAAATAATACCAAATTATTGAAAGCAATAACTGCCGGGGGACAACTGGGTCTCTATGGACTGCAAATCACACACACAAGGCTATCACGCACACACTCAAAGTCACCGGAGATATCACAGATAAATGGAGACGCATGATATTAAGTGGCTCAATCTAAACTGACCTACATCCACTATACAACTAGTAATATATATTCTTTATGCTAAAAGGAAACAGTTACAAGACGTTCAAATATATAAAGAGAAAACTAGGGTGACATTGGGCTTGGGCCCAGACCTATTAACCGACCCATGTTGGCAATAAGCCACCATACCCAACAATCTCCCACTTGGTGGCGTTTGACAATCTTCAAACTCTGCCAATCCGCATCATGCATATCTGTAACTACCTTTACTTCCTCACTAATTGCTCGGGCCTTCGTATTAGGTAACCTGAAGGCTCGTTGAAGCTCTCCGGAGCCCCAACTCGTTAGACCTGGAAATATCAGCCGCTGACCCGTTCTTTGTATCTTCCTGCTTCCTTCCTGTGTATAGCATTCACATACACTGCTTGATAGGAAACGATCATAGCTTAGGGGGGAATTTGACAATTAAGGAAAAAGAGGGGATCATTAAGAAAAGTGGCTAAGAAGTCGTTATCTAAGTTGTTATAAATAAGGGGTGAAGAGGGGGTCTCATGGGTAGGGAATAAGTTTGTTAGAGAGTTTGTTGGCTCCTTTCTTTTAGAAAGAGAGAGAGGGTATATCCCTGGAACCTCCTTGTAATTCCTAGTTTTGATATCAATTCCAATTCTCCAGTTTATTCATACATCATCACCTTTTAATTCATAGATCACTTACAGTTTCCAGAAAATATCATTCGATTACTTATCATTGGTCCGACCTGCCTTCTTCCCCTGCTCTACCTCATTGATTCTCCTATTTCGCTATTTCCTTTCTCGATTCCACGTCTGCCTCCATGGAGACTCGTATGCAATCTCGTTTAGATGCCCAGGATGCTCAGATCAAGCAGATTCAGCATGATCTGGCTGCTCTGACCTCCGCTGTTGAGGGAGATCGAACTGCTCATGCCAATTTCCAGAAAACGAATGCCGAATTCCAGCGTCTCGTCCTCGAACGCTTACCTCCTCGTCCTTCTTCTGCCGACGATGAGGATGATGGCGGCTCTCTGGTCCTTAACAGTCGCCGTTCAGGAGCTGGTGGTTCCGATCCCCCTCCGCCAGATCCTCCGGTTGTTCCGTGGGCGGTTAAGAAGGTGAAATTGCCGGAGTTCTCGGGTTTCGATCCTCAGGGCTGGATTCATAAGGCTAATCTCTATTTTGATGTCAACAAAACGTCCGCCGATCTCCGTCTTCGTTTAGCAGAACTCAGCATGACAGGCGTGGCGCAACATTGGTTTACCGTCGTCACCACGTCCCGGCCTTCTCTGACGTGGCCGGAATTTCAATTAGAGATGCTGCGGCGTTTCAGTGGGTTGGAAATCCAGAACCCGTATGAACAACTCGCCACGCTGAAGCGAGGTGAGTCAATTCTGGACTATATCGACGATTTTGAATACTTGCTGTCTCTGGTGCCTCGGTTGGATGAATCGCAGGCAATCGGATACTTCGTCGCCGGGTTGAACGACGATGTTCGTCGTTGGGTTCGCCTCCACCGGCCTCAAACTCGTATCGACGCGATGATCTTGGCGAGGGATGTGACGCAATTGCTCCGTCCTGATAGCGTCGGAGGCACCGCCTCCCGATTTAGGTATTCGACATTCTCTTCTGCGTCGGCGATGTTAAACGATCCGTCCAAATTATCGGGTTTGGGCCAGGCTTCCTTATTGGGCTCTTCCTCTTCATCTCAATCAACTAAGCCCAGTTCCAGTGGGCTGCCCCGTGTTGGGCCTAGTGGCCCTGCTTCATCCTTAGCGGCTACTATCAATTCTTCTGGTGTGGTTGTCAACCGTGATCGTGGATCCCGTACCCTGTCTCGAAATGAATACGAAGAGAGAAAGAAAAAAGGGCTTTGTTTCCGATGTGGTCAAATTTATGGACCGGCTCACAAATGTCCCGAAGGAACTCTTCGTGTCTTGCTATTCGATGAGCTCGATTCCGACGATTCATTCCTCCCACCATCAGGTGACTTGGCCCTGTGACTTGGCCCTGTTTGAATCCAAGGGTTCTTTGGACATGTCCGGGGGTGTTGCCACCTTGGAGATCGGGGGTATTCTCTTGGGTCAGGTCCTTCACTTCTTGGTTGATAGTGGGTCAACGCATAATATCATTTCCAAACAGTGGGCCGATGCATTGGGTATTCCCTTGACTCCGCTTCCCGACTTGCAAATCACGGTGGGTAACGGCAACGAGGTCACAATCCGAAATCAGTGTTTGTCATTGGAAATTCGTCTCGACGATCATGATTTTACTTTGGATGCCTTGGTGTGTGATGACCTTGCCCGGGATTTTATTTTGGGGATGCCGTGGTTATCGTCGCTAGGTGAAGTTATACATGACTGGAAGCACTATTGGTTGGAATTCATGGATAAGGGTGTTTTGGTTCGTCTTCGTGGCCTCCCTCCTTCCGGCTCGGATGTACCCTCGGCATACCCGGTCGAAATCATCGCTACTCGATGGGTTTTATGTGACAAGGAACCCGTTCGCCAATGGCTCATACTTTGGAGTGATTACTCATCTGAAGGGGCGACTTGGGAGGCCGCTCATTGGATCCAGTCTCGGTTTCCACACGCACGTCTTGAGGACAAGACGTTTTTTAAGGAGCCGGCATTGATAGGAAACGATCATAGCTTAGGGGGGAATTTGACAATTAAGGAAAAAGAGGGGATCATTAAGAAAAGTGGCTAAGAAGTCGTTATCTAAGTTGTTATAAATAAGGGGTGAAGGGGGGGTCTCATGGGTAGGGAATAAGTTTGTTAGAGAGTTTGTTGGCTCCTTTCTTTTAGAAAGAGAGAGAGGGTATATCCCTGGAACCACCTTGTAATTCCCAGTTTTGATATCAATTCCAATTCTCCAGTTTATTCATACATCATCACCTTTTAATTCATAGATCACTTACAGTTTCCATAAAATATCATTCGATTACTTATCACTGCTGGACACTAAGACTAACTGAGAACTCTTTTTCACTCTCTATCATCATAAGAAAGTAACAGATGGAAGAGACTTTCATTGCAAGAAAACTGGTTTTCACGACCCATTGTCTTCTCTGAACAACTGTCACAAGACCTTTTGACTGGCCTGACTAAACCTTAATGTCAAGTACGCCATTGTTCGCTAGTCGCACATTCCCAAAGTCACCAACTTTCAGATTCTTCAATTTGTTCACGTTGTGCGTTGCGTGAAACGATGCACCGGAATCCATAATCCAGGAATTAACACCGCTCTCTACATTGCACAAAAGTACATCGTCATCCGTAGAGTCACATGCAAAGTTAGCTTCCTTCGGACACTGACTTCTAAAGTGTCCTATGTGCTTGCAACCTGCTCTGGCCTCTACTTCAGTTATTCCCTCTAGCATTATCTCTCCCTCTGCCCCAGTATGCAACAATGAACCTGACCATGAACCCGAAGATTCCCTTGAATTCCTGCATCGAATGTCCTCGCCAACAATTAGGTCACGAATACCTTCAATTGTAGACTTAGTAGTACCCGATGCACTACTAACGGCCGTCACTGTGCCCGACCAACTGAGAAGATTAAAGGAGTAACGTCTGAATCTCATCATCAAATTTAACACCGGCTGATTTTAACCGAGTCAAAATTGAATTAAACTCGTTGATGTGAGTAGTAACCGAGACACCCTCATTCATCTTAGCATTAGCCAACTGACGAATCAAGAACACTTTGTTCAATGCCGAGGGTTTTTCATACACATTAGACAAAACTTTCACCAAACCGGCCGTTGTTGTTTCATTAACGATGTTGAATGTAACCCTTTTCGTCAACGAAAGCCTGACAACTCCCAAAGCCTTTTTGTCTGCATCTGACATTTTTTCTGGTTTCTCTTCTGAAAGCGCTTGGTACAAGTCATTCTGATATAGACCATCTTCGATTTGCATCTTCAAAAACGCAAAATCTTGTCCATCAAATTTATCAATCTTAAATTTTTGTTCAGCCATTTCAGAAATATCCAAATAACCCGAACTTAATTTTAAAATCCCAAGATTTCAAAATATCCAAGCCCAAACTCCCACTAAAAAAATGTTTGTAAAAAAACTATGACTAAACTGCCACTTTACAAAAAACTGCCACTTTACAAAAAACTGCCACTGTAGGGGCTAAAGTTGACAAACTACCAAACTTAAACTGTAGGGGCTGATTTGTAACAATACCAACTGCAGGGTATAATTCGAAAATATGGCAAACCGGAGGGGGTGTTCTATAATTTCACTAAAGTTGATTAAATGCATATGGACTTTTACGTCCAAAACATAAATGATATGTTGTTGCTCACGTTTTCTTCTGCTGCGATGTCGATTCCAAAGAAGAAAAAAAGACACCAAGCAATTAAGGGTCTTAATTGCACCTGCCCCTTTTCCTTTCACACTTCCGCCGCTAAACTACGGCTACACGAAATGGGTAACAACACTTCTCCCTGTTGGAGAAATAAGGTGATGGTGACAACGACAAACCGGACGGAGAAGAGAAGTCCGATCAAACAACACTACCAACTAACCACCTCTTGAACGACACCTAATTTCAAAAAACACTCGCTTGAACCGGCGACGGCAATGGAACAGAAATCTATCGAACGAAGAACAACCGAGAACCAAGAACACGACTGTGATACTAGTTGTCGGGGGACAACCGGGTCTCTATGGACTGCAAATCACACACACAACATTATTACGCACACACTCGAAGTCACCGGAGAAATCACAGATAAATGAAGACAGACGATATAAAGGGGTTCGGTCTAAACTGACCTACATCCAGTATACAACTAGTAATATATTTCTTTGTGCTCAAAGGAAACGGTTACAAGACGTTATATAGAGAGAAAACTAGGGTGACAATGGGCTTGGGCCCAGGCCCATTCACTGGCCCATGTTGGCAATAAGCCACCATACCCAACAATAACAAAGGTTAAAATGCAATGTTAAAGGTTAAAATGCAATGTTAAAGGTTCAAAAACAATCCCAAAGGTTCAAAACCAATACCAAAGGTTCAAAAGTAATACGAAAACTAAAAAACCAAATGTTTATACCATCACACTCCATCAAAACTCGTTCAACCCATCTTTAAAACCATTAGGACTTTCCTCAACCTCAATCGGAAACTCCGCTTAGATTCATCTTCTATGTCTTGTTCGAAATCTTCATCCACTAATCCCTTGAAGACAAAGGTTGTGAAGATCGAGTTTTTCTAACCTCTCCAGCACCACTCGCCTTTTCTACAGTCTCCCATGTCTAGCCATTGGCTTAAAAAACTCGTTCTTCTTCTATCTTTCTAAATAACCACTCATTACAATCGTCGATATCATCCAAAGATATCGCTTAAAAAAAAAAACCCTACCACTTTCCAAAAAAGCCTCAGCCTCTAATGGCTTCTACCAAGAAAGGCGCGCATCTGCCTTTTTACTTTTCAAGGCGTTTTCTCAGAGCTTGGCTTCAAAAAATGGCCTAGGCGCTCGCCTGAAAGGCTTTTGATAACATAGTCCAAAAGTGAATGTAAATATGAGCTTAAGTCTCTAGGACCTGGTATATCTTGCTGCTAGATGCCATTTGAAGTAACTATCATCCTCCAAATTATAAGAATAACTTTTTTGTCCCAAAAACTGCATTGGAAAAAGAAACATATCTGTCATAGGATTATTATTGCGTTTGATGGGTTAGAGTAATGTACATTATTTGCTTTCATTTTTAGTTTTCTACTAATCCATTTGTTAGATCAATGATCCAGTTGTTGGGACTGGGTCACTTCTCATAGTCCCGAACTTGAATCTGGCTACAAGCATCAACAAGAAACCCGTTAGAAGGTGACCTGAGAGGGAATCTGATGATCAAGTCAGTCAGTTGTTTCAGTATGGATCATGATCATGTATCATGTGTATGTGAGAAAGAGAGATCTCTCTGTTATATGTCTAGTGTACTAGGAGGGAAAAGGAGGGGTTTCCTCCTTTTTACAGGTATGCATTGGGTCTTACCCAATGGACCGTACCGGTTTGGTCCCATGCCAAGATATTGAGGCCAATAGAGGGCTAAGGGTACATCTACACCAATATTTAAAAATAGATTATGCTTTGTGTTTTTATTAATTTTTGGTTTAGGCGTTGAAGTAAATTGAAGATAACAAAAAATATTGACAATTATGTTTGCTTGTAAGTCTTGCAGTCCAACTAAGCCAAATATTAATTTTCGTTACTGGTGTTATATCTCCCATTTTTTTGTATGACCATTAAAGTAATAGAAATATAACTAGAAATCGTGTGATACTGATACATAGTATGTTTCATGGCATTTGCTTAACAGGGACCCCAATATGTGTGCACAAGCTTTTGGACATTTGTTTGCACCACTTGCAGTGGCATACAGTAAGTTCCAACTTTCTATGGTTGAAAAATAGTTTGAATTTTTATGGGATGAACTTTTTAGTTAAAACATCAACATCTTCCAACTTTATTCGTGCATACATGATACACTTTAAAACCTATATTTCAATTTTCTACAGCCGTGAGTTCACTCACAGGGTAAAATCTGTGTCGATGGCCAAGTTTACTACACAGGAAGTTAGTGCCCTTCAGGGAGGAGGAAATGCGGTAACTATGTTGCATAAGTGCTTCTATGTCTATTTTGGGGATAATGTATGTGGGAGCCGCCCATGTAGTCAACTTTTTTCCTAAAGGAAACCCATATATTGAAACTTGTTTATAGGCCATACAAGTATGTTTTTAACCTGATTACTTTTTTTTTTCACATTGAATCGTGGCTTATTCATAACTCAATACATGATATTATTGCCTTTTCATAACTTCTAAGGGTGTTTGTCGTCCTTAGGCATGTTTTTTGCTAGATCTGTGATAAACAAAACTGGATACATACCTGATGGCCTATAAATACATGGGGTGATCTCAACATACATCACCCAGTGTTGTAGAAAGCGCTAGGCGGTAGCTAGGCGGTCGAGTACCGCCTAGCATTTAATCGGGATTAATCGATTTGTAATTTTTTTTAATTTATATATATATATATATATACACACATTTATAAGAAAATAATACTTTCAATACACATTAATACTTCATAATTTATAGAATTCAAACTTAGTTATAACAAAACAAGCACTTACAAATCCATTTTTTCCGATTTTGACCGATTATTGACCGATTTTGACCAATTTTTAACTGATTTTTTCTAATTTTTGACCGACTTTCTTCGCCTAATTCTTTCACCGGTTAATGACCGCCTAGCTAAAATTTCCTAGATAAACTACCGATTACCGATTAATCGCCGCCTAGGCCGATTTTTACAACACTGACATCACCAAGTAGTTTATTTACTTTAACGCGGTCTATAATCTACATAAATCTACCAAGTGTGAGCCGTCTTAATTGCAATAATAGAGTGCCAAGGAAATTTATTTTAAAGAATGGGATGCACAAATCCAATCCTTCCCTGACAGCAGGTATGTGATTCTAGATCTAATCTTATTATTGTATTTCAATGTTTATTTGCTTTCTATTAGAAACTGTAATTCTGATTTTTTTTTCACGCTTTAAGTAATGTGGAGAGACTTCGGGACTTTATCAAGCATGTCTATGTAGATAGAAGATACTCTGGTGAGAGAAGCTTCGACAAGCCTCCAAGGGTGAAAATGGTATCCCACCTAACTCGCTAAAAATCCTTAATGCATGCTTTGAAAATGTAGAGTAGATTTCAAATAAATCCAATTTGTTAACTATATATTGGAGGTGGCAAAATGGGTTGGGTGGGTAATGAATCAGCGTGGGTCAAATTTGAAATGGGCCAATGCAGGTTGGGTTGGACTGAAACACTTTTTGTTCAATAATTTTATTTATTCCAATAATAAACTAAGTTTTTGAAAATTAATGATGTTTTATGCATTTAAAACACACTTTGGGTGACTTCGACCTTTTGACCTGTCTCCATCTAATCTATTTTCGTATTTTACCTGCTTGCAAATGGGTGGGTTGGGTAATGAGTCACGATGGCCCAAAGCAGTTTTTCCCCAAAAGTTTGATTTTTAATAATATTTTAGTGTCGAATATAATTGCAATAAGTACGTCATTTTAATAATTAACCATTTCTTATCAAATCAATTATGTGGTTTTATGCATTAATATCGCCTTGGGCGAGTTCTAATTCGTGTGACTCATTCAACCCGTTTTAAGCTATTATTTTGGTTAACCTGCTTGACTCGTCTGAAATAAAATATAACCCCGATCAACCTATTCATTAGTAAATTGATTGAAATGGCACCTTTAATAATCATTGATGATTTTCTATGCAGTGATTTATGTTTTTTGTAGGTAATAGTTTTAACTTCTTATGTATATTATATTTTTCTTTCATTTTGGATGCATCGGTATATCGAATAGGGGGAAGGAGAAGGTTCTAGAAGCCCGCCATACGAAAATGAAGGCCGTTACAGTGTTAGGTCTAGCCCTGGTGGAAGAAGCGATGGGAGTTCCAGAAATAGTTATGATGAAAGACGTAGTCCTGGTTATGACCCAGATTTCAAGAAAAGCCCCGCACGCCCTGATATTGTTAATGACTGGCGACGAGAAGATAGATTCGGGAATGGAAAAAAATCTGATGATGGGAAAATTTCTGATGCTGGTTTTAAGTTTGAAGGTAGGTCTCCTGATCGCCGAAGGGAAACAGATATATCGAGCCCACCAATAGTTAGGCCTGTTAGGGATATACTGGGAGAAAGTGTTTCTCCCCTTCGGGTTATAGATCCTCCAAAAGCTAATGGTTCAAGGCCAGCAGATGGTTCCTTCCAAACACAGGTGACTAATTTTCATCAAGTTTTTATGTTAAATCTGTAATGCTGTGATTTGGTATAAACTTTTCTTGTTTGCTCACTTGGTTGAAACTTATGAGGCAAAAACACGCATTAAAAAATAAAAATGGCGAACTGCGCCACCTTTATGTCGAAATGGTTGGGATCAAAACATGTACTGTTTGGTACAGATCAGGTTTGGGCGGGTTGACTCGAAACTCTTTTTGTCCAAAATCATTAATCTTTTTAAATAGGTTTGCAGTTTGCTAATATATGATGATAAGAATTACATCATCTCAATAGTAATATGCTTCTTTGAGTAAAATAATTTTGATAAGTCTTATGCATTAGAAATACACTTTCGGCCGCTGCTGACCTGTTTTCTTGTAAGATATTTTTATCAACTTTTTTACTCATTTGTTCTGTAAAAAATAAAGGAAAATTGGAATTAAATAATCCAAGTTATTAGGTATTGGCGGGTAATAATCCGAGTTCCAATATTGGCCTATAATAATCCCAATTATTTGGGTCTTGGAATTCATTGGGCCGCCGTTAATTTTTCACTAACTCCGCTGGTACTTGCTGACGTGGCATCATTTTTGCTGATGTGGCAGGTGATGTGGCATCATACTTGCTGACATGGCATGTGCCACGTCAGCACACAACTAACGGAGTTAGTGAAAAATTAACGACGGCCCAATGAATTCCAAGACCCAAATAATTGGGATTATTATAGGCCAATATTGGAACTCGGATTATTATCCGCCAATACCCAATAACTTGGATTATTTAATTCCAATTTTCCAAAAATAAAACATAATCTGAATGGGTCTGTGCACAAGTAAATGGATCAATATTGCCATTTTTGTTTGGATACATTTGCCAATCCCCATGTTATTTTGAGTTTTAAGTCTGGAATCTCTTCTTACAATATGTAAGTTTTTTTTTAAAAAAAAAATGCAATTACAAAATTTGTAACATGACTATGAATTTAATTGCAATACTTGCTTACATGTTTGTGGTTGTTTATTTGTTTGCAAGTTATAACATTTTTAAGGCTTAATCTGAAATGTTTCTTGTTGCAGAGAACTGCCTCTTCCAGTAGCTTAGCATCTTCTATTGGTAATCCAACTGAACTTAGAACAGAAACCTCATTAATTGATTTTGATGCCGACCCCGGGCCTCCTTCAACTGCCCCGAGCCAACAAACACAACAAAATGCTCCTGCTCCAATTGTGGCACAACCAACAAAATCATCAGATGATAATTGGGCCAGCTTTGATTCAACTCCTGCAATGAAACCTACTCAACCTCATCCTTCAAGTTCTAACTTACTTGATGTACTTTCGGACCTTTCAGTTCCTGCGCCTGGTAACAATCCAGTTGTTGCAAGTGTACAAATTTCACCTGCTCTTGCAGTTACACAACCATCATCATTTAATGCCTTTGGAAACTCTGGTTATGGGGACCAGTGGCAAAATGTGCATAGTCAGCCAACTCATGCTCAGGCTACTGGTATACAGCCACCTACTTCATCATTTAATCAGGTTGGTTGTGGTTATTTGAGACATCAGCTCAATCCTTCTTGAGTATCTCCTTTGTGAACAGGGTTTTGTAAACATGGCAAGATGGGTTGTTGGTTTACTGGTCAACACAGGTCACTATAGTATGGGTTGGGTTGAAGTGAGCTGACCGACAACCTTTCTTTTGTCCATTTTAATGTTTATTAGAGGCCACATATTGGTTCACTATGATGATAGAAAATATATCACTGCAATAGTAATCTAAGTCTTTGAATAAAACGATTTAGGAGGTCTGTGCATAAAAGTGACTTTGGATGACTTTCAAGGTGTTTGACTAGTTCCCCATATAGCTTAATTTTTATTTGACCTGCTTGACGTTTTGAGATAAAACAAAACTCTAAGTGAACCATTTCTAATCTAGGTTGGCCTACAACCGTAGTCTTTGTTGATTTTTGATATTCTTATAAAATAATTATGATTACAACCATTTCTAATTTGGGTTGGCTTGCAATCTAAATCTATAAATAAAAAGATTTTTTTGAATAAGACGATTTAGAAGATGTAGGTAACTAGGTATTGAAAAAGACTTTGGGTGATTGTCATCCCGTTTCCATCTTAAAAAATATATTTCATTTTACCCAATTACCCAAAACACCCCATTCGTGAGTAAACAGATCAGAATTGTCACTTTTAGCTCTTTGTATCATGATTTATTTCCCAGTTTATTTACAATCTTATCTACATGCAATTTCATGCAGCCATGGAATACATCTAGTGGAGATACCCAAGGCCTTTCTAGTGCTAGTGCAGATTCTCAAGTTACATCCAGCATTGACGCTAAACCTGGTGCCAAACAAGAACTACCTGCGGTAATGGCGTATATAATTCCGTCAGCGACATCACGTGTTTTCATATATCTTCTGTATTAATTAGAGTTAGGGAGATGGGTAGTTGGATTGGGTCAAATCGGGTTGAAATGGGTGTTGAAACCAGCCATTTTTCATATGAGGTGATACTGTCTGGCTCGGGTAACTTTTTATCCATATTGTAAATGCTATATAGATAACTATGTTTAAAAGGCCAAAACGGGTGTTAATACCAACATGTCATTCTTGGTACTGGTTGATATAGGCTTGCTTGAGTGTATGTTATTCAATATTCTATATATAATTTATGTGTTATCAATGATTTCAAAAACAATATGACAAGAATTCTACTCTAAGCTCTGAAAAATGATTTAGGATGTTGTATGCATTAAAATTAAACTTTGAATGACTTTCAATCTATTTACCCATTTCCCTATTAGCCATGTTATTTTATATGGATTACAACCCAAGTAGCCCATTCACAAGTAAATGAAATCATCACCTCTAGTCTTTATGGTTTTTTATTTCCTACTTTTAATTATGTGTGTTCTATATGCAGGATTTATTTACTTCAAGCTATGCACCATTTACCGCTCAGAATCCAGGCTGGTACCCTGCTCCACAATATGGCATGGGATACAATATGCAATATAACCTTCCACAGGTTTGATGCAACTTACCACATTAGCATCATATTTGTGGTTATATGTTTGGTCCCTGAATGAAAATACATGGAAATCAAACAGTAAATAAATATAAAAATAGAATAAAGGATAATGCTGCTAAATTTTTCATATTTGCATGGGTGTTTTTTTTCTGTTTTTATCATATTTGATATGCTGCCAAATTGATTGTGTTTTTAATTGTAGCAGCAAATGCGACCTGCTTCTGTACAGTCATCAAATCCATTTGATCTCAATGATTCACCTTCAGTTCAACCTGCAGCAGTAAGTCTACGAGTTAGAACTTAGAATTGTATGTTTTTGTTTTTACCGATTACTATTGGCTGAGCTCTAATGTTAATTACCCAAAAATCATGAATCTATTTTATTGAAAGGAAATGTCTTAACTGATCGGCATGTTCTTTTACTTCTTAGAAATATCGCTAAAATATGAACTTCTTACATTAGTTCTTGGGTCAGATGTTTATATCGTCTGAAGAATTACGAAGGTTGATATTGTTGTTCATAATAGCATATATATTTCATTTGACATGAATTACGTTTTCTGAAGTTGCCTTCAATGGCACCATTACAAGAAGCGTTATCAAACATTGGACAGCCATCTAGCATACAGCAAACCTTTGGCATGGGTACTCCTGCACCAACATGGATGACCAATCAATCAATGCCTCCCCCAGGCCTGTCATATGGAACCTCAATGCCTTCTGGTATTTTCCTGTTTTTTCCCTGTTTCTGCAAACATAAATCCCACTAGGGGTGTGCACAGGTCGGATTTTAGCCCAACCCAACCCAAAACCTGAAAATATGGTTTTGAGTTTTTGAAACCCGTTTGGTGTCTGTTCTTTCGGTTTTGTGATGAGTCGAGCTGATCATAAGTAAATGGGAATTGGGTTTTTTATGATCTCAGACAGGCCAAATAAATTTCTTTAGCTGAAAATGTAGCAACTCAAATGGGTCAAAAGTTACGCAGAGTTTTTTTTTGAGGCATATAACCTCCTAAATTGCTTTCTTAAAAGATCACGACTATTGACGGAATAGTAAATGTGTTTGTAATAATATCTAAGATAGTAACAATCTTTATAAACTCAAGTGGTAAAAGTACATTTTTTAGACGAGAAAGGGAAGACTCAAATGGTTTGAAAGATGCCTCGAGGGTAGTTTTAATGCACACAACCTTCTAAATTGATTTATTTTAAGGTTAAGATTATTATGATAACAATACTTAATTTTGCACTCATTGCCTTAATTTTTATTAGAAATATGGACAAAGTGTTTTCAGGTCAACCCAACTTGTATATACCCAAAACAAAAATTAACCTGTTACCTAGCCCACCAATCTTATCTAACGTTACCATAAATTTAAATCATAACTCTTACATATTAATATATTATTTTTGACTTCTCGCTGTTTAATGTATTTTATTATCATCAGGTCCATTTATGGGACAAGTACCTCCAAACTTCCCACCTCAACCCAGGTAATAATCTGCTCAATTTATATTTCTGTTTCTCATAGTCGCAAGAAATATGATATTATCTTAACCAATTTCTGCCTAGAACAATTAAATAATTGCTCTCTGACTCGTCATCTAATTGAAGTTCATATTTGCCACGTTATTTTATGCTCTTAGAGCATACACAACCCATTCCATATAAATATGTGAGTGTAAACCCTAAAATTTGAGGTTTAGTTGTGAGTGGCTGTGAGTAGAGGAGAGAGAAAGTTACTGTTCATCCCTATATTTGAGGAAAAAATTGTTAAATCCCTAAAATTTGAGGTTTGGAGAGAAAGTAAAGGCAATGATAAAGGTATAAAAACGTATTATTTAATTGTGGTTCTGAGTGGAAGAGAGAAAAAATAATGATAAGTGTATAAATTATAGGAATGAGGATAGGCAATAAGCTTACCATAACAGCATGTGACCCTGCCAGCACTCAAGGTGCTTTGGTATCGACTCTCCCTGCATGGGCGCCTACACCTGAGCCTTTGGCGCCTTTGATAACTATGGGTTGCAATCTTACTTTCTTCTTCTAATAAAAGGATCGATGAGGGGTACTTTTATTTATCCTTAGGTCAAACGGGTAAGTTTAAAAGCTTGGCTAAACGTGTAATGGGTCATCCGGGCCAAAAGTCACACAAAGGTATTCAAATTGTTATAGCTTATATTGCTTTATGAGAAAAAGATATGTTATTATCTTAATAATATAGTTTCCCTCATCTTATTTAAAACGAACCAGACTTGTTTTAAGCTTTAACCACTTCCTAGTAAAAAACAATCAAATGTTGAGGAACAATTCCCAATTAAACAACTTTTTTACTCAATAATATTTTGGCTAATCTTTTGTTCTATACAAAGATTTTTCATTGCCTTTTATTTGCAGGCCACAAGTAGAAAGTTTTGGATACGATATGACTTCTTTTGCTTCCTTGAATAATACAAACCAACAACAAAGTGGATTTTATGCTGCTGCACCTGCGGCACCTGCTGCTACACCAAACACCTCTTCTAACCCGTTTGGGTAAATAAAAGAAGACGCTAAGATCTCGTTACATAGCTATTATTGAGCATTCAAAGAGTATGCAAAACCATCTAATTTGCTTGCTCGAGAACCGTCAAAGGGAATACAAAATTTCCTTCGATCGCTTTCTTGTTGTAGATTTGTATTTTAGGTGCAGGTTTTCTGCGCCAATGAGTAAGTTAAGATAAGAGATGGTGTGTGTAGAATCTGTGTGATGTTGTAAGGAAGAAAAAAAATGGTGATAGAAGTACTGAGGGTTTTTTTTGAGGTGATTTTGTTTGTTTTTTATTGCTGATCTTTTCATAAGTTGTATCATTGTCATTAGACCTGATTATATTAGTTATTCTTTTGTTTATCTTTTTTGAGAATTTAACTGTATTTTACGGTTGAAGAGTAGAAACTTTGATCAGACAAATGCCAAGCTGAAAAATTGAAGTTATGAGAAGCAAGAACTACAGGTTTATAACCGTCTGATAAGCCAGTTACATCCATCTGCATAGCTCTGGAGCCAGAACTCCCAGCTATGAAGAAACAGTGGTCACCTCACTACCATCGCCGGGGGGGGGGGGGGGAGGGGGGGGGGGGGGTTGTGTTATAGAGAATCCCAACCCGGTGGTTTGATATGTTAATCACTTGATAAATGCCACAAGTGATCAATTATTCAACGGTACAAATAAAAGCTTCTCTGCGTTGTGGAGATTGGAGAGTCATTCAATTTTTCCAAGAGTGTCTTTTCAATTCACTATTATATCTGTTTATCTCTTTTCATGTATACTTACCCTTACGTCAGATCTTGTTTACAAAGAAAATCATCGGGTTCTCCTTGTGACGTGGCTTATGTTTTCATTGTCTTACAGGATTATTCAATTCGGAGTATGAATTCAAGGTCGTGATGGTGCTGTGATATGTCTCCTCTCAGGTGGCGAATCGATTGATCAAGAACACAAAAATATAAAGTGCGTAACTCTGTTGATTAATAAAAAAATAACTCAAAACTGAATATAAAGGGATAATCAACACTGTGGCACCTGACATTTTCAGGTTATTCATGGCTAACATAATGTACACTGTTACATACAGACATTAAAACAATGCACATGATTCGAAACAAACATACGTGCATGCATTACATCCGGTTAGAGTAACTAATGTGTCATGCACTACACGAACATTCACACACAGGTTTGAACGTCGATGAATCAACTTAGCAAACATGATTGATGTGCACAATCTATGATTTCATGTGAACTAGATATTCTATGTTTTTATGGGGAAATATATCTTATATTCTATGATTTTATGTGACGTTTCATGTGAAACATTTATGATTTTATGGGGCATATTATAAGTAAATCGTTGCATGATTTTGTGTAAACTGTTTCATGATTTTATCTGATTTACATTTCATGATTATATGTGAATTATATACTTATGATCTTCTAAGTTTTAATTATAATGATTGGTGTATTTATTTAAACATATAATCTCATACATTTTATAAAAATAAATGGCCTTCCGTGGTACAAGTAGTTTATAGAGTTATGTCAGTTAATTATGGGTTAAGTATATTAAACCTCGAGGGACTGATCTTGTAATTTCTCAAACTCAATTCCATAGGATTACATTTAGAGGGACTACTTCTGTCATTAGCGAAATTTAATTTTCTATTATGTAAATTAGTGAGGGAATGTTTCTGCCAAATCAACAAACTCGATTTTAGAGGAATCCGGTAACCGTCGAGAGCCTCTTCTTTTTCGATAACAAACTCACGTTCAATTTGGGGTTAGAGAACTCGCTGGTTACACCTAAATATCAGTCGATCAGACACAAATTTTATCATTAACAACTTGATAAAACATCATGTTTCCTCAGTCTCTCTCGAGAAGAATCGCAAGAGAAATCGACACACACCTCCAATCCGACATCTTGTTCACCACTGTTTTCATCCCCTTTCACCACCTTCGCATCTCTGTCTGACCACCTACAATCGACATACGGCATATTCTGTCACCGAGGACTAGGAGCACAACACCGGCGAGGAACAACCGAATATAAACGAACGGATTCGAGCCGTCAAACACTAGGAATCATCATCCTTCGAGTTTCAATTTTCATTTGATACGAGGTATGATCTATGATTCCATTTGTATATGATTTCGAGGATGTTCTGACCACTTTGTGCACGATCGGAGTTCTCCTATTTCCATCAATGGAGGTCTGGCGGGTCTGTGTTTTTGTGCGAAGAAGATGGACCCGACCTGTATGGTTTATGTAATGCGTTTGCTGTTTAAAACTCAAAATCAAAATTGGCCCAGTGGTTTGTTACTTTGTTTTGTTCTCGGATGTCGTAGGTTTGAAACCCGACGACGCTCATTTCTTTTTAAGATTGATTTCCAGGTTCACTTCAACTGTTTTAGGGTTAAAAGCTTTTTGAAACAACATTTACTTAACAAACATAGTCTGCTCTAGTTATTTGGTTGCTTGTTTTTGAGCAGGAGGCCGCGATTCGACACGTACAACCTACAATCATTTTTTATAAATGCTCTTTATTGGTCCCGAAACAATCCTAAACGTGTTTTAACACCTTGTAAGCATCGAACATATGATTTATAGACCAAACTTCGTATTATCGAATTGTTAAGATTAAATCTAATGTTTTAATCTAATTATTTGCTTGCTAAAAGTGTTCTAATATTGTTGGTCCAAGATCAACAACCGTTCACGATATTTTGATCTCGAACAAGTGCGGAAACCTTGTACGAGATTGATTTAAGAGAAAGTAGATGAAAAGAGACTTGATATGAGTGAAACACAACACCAAAAGATCAAATCTTGATTGAAGAACACAAATACTTTCTTGGATAGATGATTACGATCGGAAATTACAAGAAGGTGGCTGGAAATTGTAAACAACTACTAGCTAGAATCATAAACTAAGTGGGTTTATATAGTACCCTTTACAAAAACCCTAATCCACTCATAAACCCACTAAGGATAACCGGCCCAACAAGCCAAAATCGTAATCAATCTAAGCCCAAACCAAGTTAGCCCAATCTAATGTTCATGCCTCATAAAGTATAGCCCAACAATCTTCCCCTAGGCATGAACCATTAGAGCGTCTATGGCAGCAACAAGTCAAATCTGAAAGTGTTAGGCTTCTTGCTGGACCACCATTCACGCTCCACGATCCGGTTTGCTGTACCATGAAAGATGCCCACCCTGATTGCATTTTCAAGATCATTCTCATCACCAGCTTTCTTCTCTTCCTGCTTCTCCCTCTTCAGCTTAGTACACTCCCATGCAAAGTGCCCGTATTCATCACAATTGAAGCATCTGAGCTTACTCTTATCAAAACCCATCCTGATCTTGTCCTGATCCTTCCAGACATTCCTTCCAGTCTTAGCCATAAACTTCTTAGCCCGAAAAACTGCCATTGCCATCTGCCACGACACATCAAGCATTTCCACATCTTCAGGATTGATTTGATTCAGCTCTCCTGAAAGCATATCAGTAGGCACCAGTGTTCCAGCCATAAGAGCATGATAGCTGTTCATAAATCCCATTCCTAGGGCAAAGTTTGGATCATTGGTAGCATTTTCCTCATCAGGGTTGATCATTCCACTAGAACTTGCTTGAGATCGTGTTACAAATGCAGTCGACTTGGTGTTAGCACTTGAATCATTTCCAGATGAACTTCCAGCTTGCTTTGATCCTACATCTTCAGATAGCAATGCCTGATTCAACTTTCCTGCCATGCTCATTGAGCTTAGGTGATTCAACTCCCTTTGCTTATCATCAATCATCTTTGATTTCAATTTGTTGATCAGCTCATCAACAGTTAACTCACTCAGCTTGTTGTTATCTTTGATAATTGAGATGTTGATATTCCAGTTCTTGGGTAAGTTGTTCAGAAGTTTCAGATTCTTGTCTTCCTGTTCCAATTCAACATCATAGCTTGACATTTCGGTAATTAAGGACACGGATCTCTGAACTTGGGCTTCAAAGGACTCTCCCTGAATGTGATTGAATAAGTTCAACTTCTGCTTCAGCATCTGTTTACGGCTAGCCTTGATATCTGGATTACCTTCATAAGCTACCACCAGAGCATCCCATAGCTTCTTAGCAGTCTTGTACTTCTTAAATCCTTGTGCAATCTCTGGTGTCAAAGCCATAGTCATAATAGCATAAGCCCTCTCATCCTTGTTACATCTCTCCCAATCGTCATCTGAGTACTCTGCTTCAGTCTTTACCACTCCTATCTTTCCTGCTTCAGTGTGTGTAGGAATGAACGGTCCATTAACAACAGATCTCCACAATCTTAGATCAACACTCTTCAAATGGTTCTGAAATATGTATTTCCACTCAAGAAAATTATCCGCTGATGTGAGTCTAGGAGGACGAGTAGTTGATCCAATCTCAAAATCCAATTTCTGATACATGCTCGGTTCGAAATCCATGACGAAAGCTTAGGAAAACTTAATACTAAAAGTCCAAAAGTCCAAAAGTTAGAGTTTCCGATCGTAAACCACGTTTACGATGCTGACACGCGCTGGTCGTAAACTCTCTATCGCAAACACTTGATCGTAAATACCGATTCCGATAACCTCCAGTCGTAAACACTGAATCCGATTGAACTAATTGTAAACTTTGATTCCGGTTGAACAAATCGTAAACGCGATTCCGATCAGAAAAAAATCGTAAACTACCAAAGTACGCGTCTTGAAGTCGTGAACCCGAAACTGATGATCGTAAACTCTCTATTTCCGACTAAAACCAATCGTAAACAGTCAAAAATCTCGTCTTGAAGTCGTAAACGTGATTCCGATGAAGATAATCAAGAACACCCACTCGTAAACACTTCAAAAACCCAGAAAACTGATCGTAAACCTTCAAATACAGCAGCAGCTTGATCGTAAACCTTCAAACAACCTTCAAATCTTCAAAAACTCAAACTTTTTCTAGAAAATGCTTGAATCCAATACCGTGAGAACCTCGAATTAGTGAATCTTAGCTCTGATACCAATTGTTGGTCCGGGATCAACAACCGTTCATGATATTTTGATCTCGAACAAGTGCAGAATCCTTGTACGAGATTGATTCAAGAGAAAGTAGATGAAAAGGATTTGATGTAGATGATAAACAACAAAAGATCAAATCTTGAATGAAGAACACACTACTTCCTTGGATTGATGATTACGATCGGAATTACAAGAGATAGGCACAAAATCGTAAAAAACAACTAGCTCCCAATCATAAACTAATGGGTTTATATAGTACCCAATACAAACCCCTAAGAAGCAATCATAAACCCACTAAGCAATCCGGCCCAAGCAAGCCCAAGTCGTGAACTCTTCTAAGTCCAATCGTGAACACCTAAGCCCATTAACAAGTAAGTCCACATCTAATGTTCATGCCTCAAATGTATAGCCCAACAAATATATATTTATACAATTAATCGCGTTTATTTTATGAAAAATAACAATGTGCAACGTAACGGTTTTTCTAATCATTTGAATATTGATTATCTGGATAAACAAATTTAATGATTAATTTGGATTAACCGTCGTTATCACTTGTCGGTTTTAGAATGGCATATTGGTCAAATACGGTCGTCTAGGTTGTGTCGTTAGTATCTTAGACACACACTTACAACTATATGCTCATTAGGTGACTTGTATGATTCTGGGGTGTTGACGCTTGAACTTTTTGCTGTGCACCCAAGGTGAGTTCTCTAACATTCTCTCTAAGTACCTCCTTGAGAGAGAAACACATACTTCAAACAGTTCTAGTAGCATAATTGTATAGCTGATCACGTATGTGCGAACATAACACATATTTGAAGTCCTTACATTTTCGGACTGTCAGTTTATGAGAAAGCGAGGTTATATTGAGTAGTACTACTGGGTTTGACAAACCCCACCCACGTTAGTCGCTCTAACTCGACGGGATGTCGAACGGGAGTAACATAACCTAGACGGTATCATCATCGTCCGTGTTAGACGTTGATGGAAAGGCAATACAAACACAAACAATCACGCTTCGGTTGCGAACCACATAGTGATAGCGAATATGGCCTAGCTAGCTACACGTACAATTATGGTTACTTGGTACAAACAATAGTTCTTACATTGGTTATACATCATGTTGATTATGAACTCACCAACCTTTGCGCTGACGCACAAATAATGTTTCTTGCAGGTCGTTAAAGTCCACACACGGTAGGATGCATTGGTTTTCATATGTTTGAACTATTTTGAAACAATAAACATTTTTGAAAACTACTGGTTTACTTTATTTCAGGCGCGTATTTTGTGCAACACATTTCCTTATCTTTATTTACGCTTTCGCATATTTTAAGACTGTTTTCTTGCATGGTTTAGTATGGCTAATGACTCAGGTCCTGGTTTGTCACATGCCTCGCGGTTATACTCCGCATGTGGATTCTGAGGGTGTGACAGATTAGTATCAGAGCCATTGATTATATTGAACTAGGTCTTGCATTTAGGCCAGCTATAGCCTTAGAGATGTATTAGTCATACACATACGCACACACATGTTCTTTTTAATCTAGCATTTCATTACATATACATATATGTATACATATTACATGACAAACATGTCGACATCCCGTACATCATCCTGAGCGGGTAAGAGACCTGCTAGTCCATTGAACGTCTGAACCGAAGGAATGTCGAATGAAGCTGAATAACTACACTGACGCTCATGAGGAGCAGACTCACATAATGGATTCTCGTAGCATATTTGGGTCAGGTGGACCGCGAGTTGCGAGATGTGCTTAAACAGGAACGATCACGAGCTTACTGGAGATCAAGAAGGATCTTTGAATCCTTAAGATCAAATTTTGCTGCGACATCGAGGCAATTGACATAAACCAAACTGATTCTCACATAGAGCTGGAGAAGCATCTATTCACACATAAAACTCAAATTTGGGGATGCTGAGGCCCGAGTAGCCGTAAAAAAAAACCAGAAACATAACAACAAGGACACAAGCAACATAGCCGAGGCATGACCCGTGGTTGTCATGTGTACGATAACTGAAACACTTCACGTCGAGGAGGAGCCGAGGAAGAGGTCATGGTGGCACTAACACTAACATGACTATAACCCAACGGAAAACACTGAATGATCAACACTAAACGAAAGCATTAGCAGTACATGCCCAATGATAAGGGTAAGGAGGATAAGAAACTTGGACTTCCAAAAAAAAATCGTAGGGTTGTAAGCCTAATGAATCTAACGAAATAGAATGAGTGTTTAGTTCACTCAGATATATTAGGAAGAAAGAAATCGACATTTGGGATGCGTGATTTCCCTTAGGCAACATAGTCAAACAACTGACAGGAACATTCAGGAGGCTCTTCCTCACTGGGTGGAATACCTAGGTATAAACATTAAGTCTGAAAAAGATTAGCATACTACCTTGGAAGGAAATTCTACGAAGCTGAAAACAAAATTACATAACTCTATCCAATGAATGGACTCTTTTGCGTCCTTAGACAATGAAAGTGGTTACAAGCAAAGAGAACATCACGTGGCTAGGTTGGTTATCAGACTCGAAGCATGGTAACTCTTCAAATCCCACTACCATTCGATAAGCAGCTCAGTTAGCCTGTGGGCTTATCGACCAGGCTGTAGCTCAAAGTTCTCCTTCTTAAGGAAGCTTTTTATGGTACAAAGTGGCAAAAATCCTAGAATCGAGTTTCATATGCCACTAAACAACACGAAAAAAATCACAAGCTTAGTAACTCAACAAGAAACTCCTTTAGCTAGCAGAGCAATCAGAACCAAAAGTTAGCGCCGAGGAGGGTGCACCGGAAAGTGCCCTAAAGTGAATGAGTGTAACTACCAACACACCAACACGGGTGGCAATCATTATTGGCAGAACTGAGGATAGGTGGCAAGGGTTTCAGGGTTAAAGGTTAGAACTGTCACCCAAAGGCTACTAGGTTCATCACTGAATGTCTTAAATAGAATAGAGAGGAAACACTTTAAGAGAAATTTCCTATGGAACAGATGATTGTGCATTCTTGTGTGGTTCGGGCAACACTAGAAATGATTTAAGCTTCGCTAGCATTTTTCAGGTGATGAGAGACATCCAAACCTCAGTAGGGGATATGCATACATTGGAATTAAAAAATGGAAGAATTGAATGGAAACAAGAAATTTTGTTAGGAGATGTAACTGGAACCAACATGCCCATGTGCTAATCGCTCTAAGTAGATCCAACGATATTTGTCAGAATGGATTGGTTGTCTAAGCATTGAGCCGAGACTCTTTATCAGGTGAAGAATCATCTGCATTCTCCTCCCTAGTGGGAAAGTCCTATCAAGTTCAAGGACAAAGGAATGGGTCTATCCTAAGTAACATATTACATCTAAGGACACGAAGGTGTCTGCGGAGGGATTACATCACTATTCTGTCTCATATTGGTGAGAAACTTAAGTAAGATTGGAAGATCAAGAATTTTCATGTCATGCATAATCTTTGAGAAATATTCACCAAATACCTACCCACCCTTCCACCTCATTGTCAAGTCCAACCTCGAATTGACCTTGCACCCAGGGCGGCATTTATTGCCCGAGCACCATACCAACTCGCACCAGACAAACTACAATAGTCATACACCCAACTTCATGAGTAGCTAGATAAAGGTATACCAAGACAAGCTTATCGACAAGGGAAACCCCAGTTCGTTGTCCAGGAAAAAGCACGGGAATTCGTGTACGTGTATCAATTTTTATAAGAGGAACAAGGTTACCTTCCAACACGATTAACGCTACCTCGAGTTTACGATTTATTCAATAAACTTTTGGGATTAAACTACAGCTCTAAGAGTTAAAGGAGAATCTGCATACCATCAGCTAAAAATTCAGGAGGAGGGACTCATAAAAGACTACGTTTAGGAAATTAGTATGGCCATTGCGACTATAGTCATAGTTGGTAGGTTGAACAACGCACCTGTGGTGATCCATAATCTCGGGAACGGTGCGTGTGAACCCTACCTCGACTAATTCGACATCGAGTTATCAATGATATTCAGATCACCCCAAGACCCAGGAAGAGCATGAAGAAATACCTCAGTCTGAACCTGTAAAGACATGGAGCGATGGATCGTTTGCTAATATAGTGATATCAAGATTTAGATGAGATCAAAAGTAAATACAAATGAGATTTGTATTGATTCAAGCTTGAGAGAACACACACAGTTACACAAACAGAATTTAGATGAATGACCAAGAGTTCTAGCATGCTAAACATGTCAACCTATTTATAGGTGACATTAAACTGAACGGCGTACCATCTATCCAACGTACCATTGGTACGTTGGTCAGCGTACCATCATGGTATGGACCATGGTACATGTTATACCCTGAATTCTCGGCTGATAATCCAGGGTACATGTATAGACTAGGGGCAGGAGTGACCCGGGAATCGTATGACCCAGAATTTGGCAGGTAATGTTCAGTGACCCTGAATGTGTCAATAGCAAGATAATGTCCCAGGAGGTCAACGTAATCCAGGGAAGCTTATATTCATTTTTATTTCTGTTATATGATATTATGACCCAAGATGAGCATAATCCAGGGTCACCCTTATTATATTAATGACCCAGCATGTGGAAATGACCCTGCATGCTAGGACATCGTTACTAATAATTTGTGTGTCTATATCTGATCAAGGACAGGTTGACGAAGTCCACCAACGGTCGAATGGAACAAGCATGAGACTTATTTCACAAGTGGTCAAAGGTTGTTAGCTGAAAACTCGGTCAACCAACTGAAAGAGACGTTGGAGAGAAGATCCTTGGAATATCGGACAAGTTGTTGAAGAGCTAGGAGTATAAATAGGACATTTAGGCTTATTTTTCAGCTCACTCAAGCTTTACTCATTGTATTCTCGTATTTGATTCTCCGCTTATTCACTGTACTCAAACATTTACGTGATCAATAAATTGGTAGCGTGTGTTATCGCTACCCGGGGTTTTTTATGCCGGCGGCGCCTTAGAGACATCTAAGGGCTAAGGGCTTTTCCCTAGTAAAATTCTCGGTGTTGCTACTTGCATTCAAGGTTTCATTTGTGTTATTAAATTTTATAATCGATTTCTCAATTATACCTACATTTTAACCCAGGATTTTGGTTGTCGTCCCTGGAATTCAGTTGTTGTCCCAGGATTTTTTACAAACCGTTTCCGTATCTTAATCCTAGGCACCAAACCTCACAATCTAATTAGGTTCAAATCTTGCTAAATCAACTTAAGTAATTTTTAGCCAAAACAAATTGGCGCCCACCGTGGGGCAATTGGTGTCAATTTTTTGTCAAACTCTTTTCAGATTTGTCCTAAACTTGATTTTTACCAAAATCCATCAAAAAATGTCGACACAAATGAACACCTCAAATGTTTCGGTTTCTGCTGTAACTACTTCAACAACTGGAGTTACCCAACCGGGTCCAAGGACCACTATTTCGACAAGTGGAGTCACCTCATCGGCTCCAAGGTTCAGCACTTCAACTTCAACTACGCACAGCGACAGACTGACATTCAACCATGAAGTGATCGAGACTGAAAACATCCCAGATGACCCTGTCTTGATATCTAATACTGATATCCTAGCCACATGCGGTAAGATGGAGCGCCACATGGAACTCCAACAAAAGGTGAAACAGGAATTTATGGCCCAATTGACGAGCATAAGGTCAGAGCTACCCAGGGCTACGTCGGTTCAACCTTCTCCACTCGACCCCAGAATTCTGAATTTTAAGCAATTCCAGGGTACATGAAGGCGTCACCCCACTGGATAGGAGATCAACATCCTATGCCGCTCAGATGACCCAAGCTGATTTACCCAGGATGTCCACCATCAGGGAACCATTCGTTAATCCTGGGACAAATACGACCCGGGATGTCGGTAACACTCCTCAAACTTTCGTCCATTATGCTAATACTAACAGTTCAGTGCAGGATCCAGGGATTAGCCCATCAATGGAACGAGAAATCCAAAAGCTCAAGCAGATGATCTCGAGTGTCCCAGGAGTTGTGCAACCTATCCCTGAAGTTGGACCATCGAGTCATTGATTGTCCAGGTTTGCTCCACCAATCTGTGACATGGAGATACCCAAAAGGTTCCAAACACCCAGCATGAAACCTTATGACGGCACGACAGACCCTGAAGAACATGTGGCGCAGTACCGTGAAAGAATGGAGGTTATCTACATGCCCCCTGAAATTAAGGAGGCATGCTTGTGTAAAGGATTCGGGTCTACCCTGACAGGGGCAGCCTTGAAATGGCTCCTGAATATTCCCCCTTACTCTATTACTTCATTTTCACACTTAATTAATTTATTTAACAACCAGTTCTCTTGCAGTCGTAGCTTTGAAAAACTAACAAGTGATTTGTATAGGGTAACCCAGAATGTAGGTGAAACCCTAAGGAATTACGTCAGCAGGTTCAGCAGAGAAGCCTTGGAAATCCCAAACATGGACATGGCGACTGCAGTCCAGGCTTTCAAGATGGGACTTAGCAAAGACTCACCATTCTATGAAGACCTGGTCATGAACCCGTGCAACAGGATGGATGAAGTTCGTCATAGGGCTCTACGCTTCATCAGGCTGGAAGAAGACAAGCAAATCCTGGGAAAGGGTGAATCCTCCTCAGGATTCAACGGCTCCAACAGGAAATCAGAGTCCTCACATCCTAGGTCACAGCGATCTAAGCCATACTCAAGGCCCGACGAACGTCGAGTGAACAGTGTGGACCAGGATGAGGAAGAAGAAGAATATCCTTCCCTTAATGATTATTGCTTTACTACTGATATTTCTGGTGTAATGTTTGCTATGCATGACCTTGGAGACAAAGCAAGGTGGCCCAAGAAGAACGATAGGCCTTCCACTTGGAAGGACAAGTCCAAGTGGTGTGCCTACCATGAAGACTTTGGTCACCAGACCGAGGATTGCATGGCCCTGAGGAAAGAAATCAGCTATCTACTTAGTAAAGGTTACTTGAAGGAGCTCCTAGGAAAGAAGAAGGATAAATCCAGGGAGCAGAACCCAAAATCCAGGGACAATGGTGCAAGGCCCCAGGATTCTGGACACGTCGATGGCCGCCTTGAGAGAGCATCCTCACCACCCCCAGATGCTAAGGTAATCCACTTCATTTCTGGTGGTTCTGATATTTGTGGTACCTCTTATTCTGCAGCGAAAAGACATGCCAAAGAATCCAAGTCGGATAGAGAGGGAAGGCCCAGAAAGAGTTCCGTTCAGCCTGATTTAAAGGAAATTACGCTCGGAGAAGATGATAGACGCGATATCATAGACCCTCATCATGATGGATTAGTGATAACACTTCACATCGCCAACAATATTGTGAAGAGGATCTTGATCGATGGAGGAAGTTCAGTAAATATAATCCAGTTGGAGGCTTTGCAGAAAATGGGGATTCCACATTCAGAGATCATATCAAAATCCACGGTACTCGTGGGTTTCAGTGGCGAAACGAAGAATACCTGGGTGAAATCAAGCTTCCAGTCTATGTAGAAGGGCTCAACTCGGTTCAACGTTTCTGTGTGATGTACGCACCATCTGGGTAAAATGTAATCCTGGGTAGACCCTGGATTCATGACAACAGGGTTGTACCCTCGATATACCATTAATGTGTGAAGCTGCCAACGCCCTGGGGTGTGATCACAGTCCACAGCGACCAAGAAGAAGCCAAGGAATGTTACACTACATCAATGAAAATATCCTCCAAACAAAGACAAGGATAGCAATTAAAGAAAAAGGCCCGGGAAACCCTGGAAGCGAGGGAGCAAGACGTCAAAGCTATTGAGTTAGATCCTTCAAATCCAGGGAAGAAAGTCTATATTGGAACAAATATTCCAGGGCCGATAGAGGAACAATTAGTGCACCTACTCAGGACTAGGATGTCAACCTTTGCTTGGTCCCATGACGACATGACAGGTATTTCTAAATCCGTTATTACACACAAACTTGGAATTGATAACTCTTTCAGGCCCATACACCAAAAAAGGAGAAAGTTTGCACCAGAAAAGAACGTCATAATCTAGGATGAGGTGGACAGACTACTGAAAGCAAGGATGATTAGAGAAGTAAAGTTTCCCAGGTGATTAGCCAACGTAGTGGTAGTAGGAAAGAAAAATGGTAAATGGAGGGTATGCGTAGATTACACGAACCTGAATCGTGCATGCCCGAAAGATCCGTTCCCACTACCACACCTAGACTCCATGGCCGATGCAACGGCAGGCCATGAAATATTGACTTTCATGGACGCCACCTTAGGATTTCAGTTGATTCAGATGGAACCCCAGGATCAAGAGGACACAGCATTCATAACACCAACATGTATATATTGCTATATAGTTATGCCCTTTGGACTAAAAAATGTAGGGGCAACGTACCAGAGATTGGTTAATATGATGTTCAAAGAAAAACTGGGGGACACGATGGAAGTGTATATCGACGACATGGTAGTGAAATCCAGGGTCATCAATGACCATGTCCAGGATGTGAAGGATTCCTTCGACATCCTGGATAAATACAACATGAAGTTAAATCCAGAAAAGTGTCATTTCGGGGTCGGAGCAGGCAAATTCCTGGGATACATGGTAACCAAGAGAGGCATAGAGGCGAGTCCAGAGCAAATCAGGGCAATTGCCAACCTACAACCACCATCCAGCACCAAGGACGTTCAAAGACTTACAGGTAGAATTGCTGCCCTAAATAGATTTATATCAAAATCCTCGGAAAGATGCAGGGAATTCTATGACATCCTAAAGAAGAACAAGAAATTCGAGTGGAAAGAAGAGCACGAGAAGGCGTTCCAGGATTTTAAAACATATTTGTCCATGGCACCCTTGTTGATGAAGCCTAATCCAGGGGAGCCCTTGTCCCTGTACTTAGCAGTTTCCAGGAATACGGTAAGCGCAGTCCTGACCAAGGATGCAGAAGGTCAGCAACACCCTGTCTATTACGTAAGTAAAAGTTTACTTGATGCTGAATCCAGGTACTCACACCTTAAAAAACTTATATTAGCCCTAAGTATGGCATCTACTAAATTTAGACACTATTTTGAAACTCATACAATTCATGTTAGAACTAACTACCCTATAAAGTCTGTTTTGAGAAAACCAGAAATATCAGGTCGGATGGCTAAGTGGTCGGTGAAGCTGAGTGCATATGATCTGATCTACGAGGCCAGAACAACTATAAAATCCCAGGCTCTAGCTGATTTTGTGGCTGATTTCAGTACTGACATACAACAAGAGGCAGACCATGAATTTCAGCAGCTTCAACAGGAAGAAATTTCAGGGTGCTGGACTTTGTTCACTGATGGAACATCAAATATCAGGGGGACATGCCTAGGAATCATACTGAAATCGCCACAGGGGGACATGATACCCCAGGCTGTTAGATGTGGATTCCAAGCAACTAACAATGAAGCTGAGTATGAGGCCCTAATTGCTGGGTTACACTTAGCATCACACTTGGGAATTCAGCACATCCAGGTATATGTTGACTCTTTTCTTTTAGCTAACCATTTTAATGGGACCTATGCAGCTAAAGGAGAGAAATTAATCAAATACTTGGAGGTGGTAAAAACAATGTCCCAGGATTTTCAAAATTTTAATATTCAACAAGTACCAAGGGAGGAGAATGCTGAAGCAGATGCATTGGCGAACCTAGGCTCAGCATTCAAGGCACTTGAAGACACCCATATTCCTATAATTCATATACTAACACCAGCTATAGACCAGGATACAGATACCCAGAATTCTGTTACAGCAGATAAAATCCTGGTATCCAGTACCCACGATTCTTCGACCCAGAAGGAATCCTAGACCGGACCAATTATTCAATATTTGCATGATGGTACCATTCCAGGGAACGAGAAAGATGCCCGTGCATTCAGAGTAAGAGTAGCCAGGTACGTGATTATTAAGAACATATTGTATAGAAAATATTTTGCAGGTGCATATCTGAGGTGCTTGGAGAAGGATGAGGCCCAAGAAGTGCTCAAGGATATCCACGAGGGTGATTGTGGAAACCATACAGGGGGCAGGTCCTTAATGTCCAAGATTCTTAGAACAGGGTAATATTGGCCCACAATGAGGAAAGACTCCCAGGATTTCTCCCAGAAATGTGACGCTTGTCAAAGACACGCCAATGTCCCTCACCAGCCTACAGAACCATTGTACCCTATTCCAGTATCCTGGCCCTTCATGAAATGGGGAATGGATATTGTTGGAAAACTACCCAAGGCCCCTGGAGGAAAGGTATTCATGCTGGCTATGACGGATTACTTCTCAAAATGGATTAAAGCCGAGGCATACGTTCAAGTCAGGGAGAAAGAAGTTATATCCTTTATTAAAAGAAACATTTTAACAAGATTTGGGGTACCGTCAGAGATTGTTTGTGATAACGGGTGCCAATTTATCGGAAGCAGAACCACGGGATTCTGTGAATCCTGGGGCATAAAGATGATAACATCCACACCAGTGCATCCTCAGGCTAATGGCCAGGCTGAATCAAGCAACACGATTATAATAAACAACTTGAAAAAGAGACTGAAAGAGAAGAAGGGAAGATGGGCAGAAGAACTATCCCTGACATTATGGGCAGATAGAACCACATCCAAGAATGCCACAAGCCAAACCCCATTTTCCTTGGTCTTTGGTACTGAGGCAGTTATCCCAACTGAAATGGTGGTCCCAACATTCAGGGTTAGTGGTCAGACCTGGGATTCGAATGATCAGTCCCTGGTTGAAGACTTAGATACCCTGGATGAACTGAGAGACCAAGCGGCTTGGAGGATGGCAGCATATCAACAAAGAATTTCCAAGACTTACAACAAACATGTGAGGATCAGAAGGTTTAAAGTAGGAGATCTAGTCCTTAGAAAGGCATTTCAGAACACAACGAATCCAGGAGATGGAAAGTTGGCTCCTAAATGGGAAGGTCCCTACCTGATTGACTCTGAGGCTGGTAAGGGGGTATATTGGCTAGCTAATATGGAAGGAGAACTACTACCACGGCCTTGGAATGCAATACACTTGAAGGCATATTTCATGTAAGGCTTCCTGTCCCAGTATTCAGCTACCCAGGTATGTGTTTGATTTTAAATCAATGCTGGAAATCCAGGTCAGTTTCTCTCACTTAATTTATTTCGTTTATTTCTTTATATGTTTACCTTCATTATTTATTTATTAACATCAGTTACATGTTACATTATATTTGAAATTGTTATTCAATACCATGAATTCGCTAAGATCTATGTTTCGTCAAATGGGTTGCTCAGAATCCAGGATATCCTAGGATTCAGAGTACCCAAGATGCAGGATGTTCAGAAATTCAAGGTACATGGAACGAAGCATACTCAAAATACTCCAAGTCAGCAACAATCAACGTATATCTCCTAAGTTTGAGATTGGCCATCTCACTTCCGTATTGGGTAAGGCCTAAACCCACTCCTAAGGTTTGAGGACTAAGCTTCCTCCATCCGAATATAGGCTATCACGCCTCGCCCGGGATGCATGTGGCAATTTTTGCCTCGCGCGAGACGCACGTGATCCAAGTATGAAACCCTGGGATTGTGGGATCATCCGTGTTAATAGCATTGGTGGCAACCTCCCAATTCAGGGACATATGCGGATCCCTTAAGGTTTAAAATGATTAACGCGTTTTTGAGATGGATTGGTGCTGACGTACCAACTTAAGTCTCCGAGGACATGCCCTAGTCAGTCAGTACGACTAAGAGGAAATCCCTAGTTCGCCAGTACGGCACCGAGCATGACCCCAGGAATATCTTAAAGGTTACCTAATAGCCCAGGATTATTATCCTAATCCAGGGTCATAACGGTTAAAACCCAAGTAAATTAACTACTTGGCTAGTTAATTCTAATTGTTATGTTCATATGACAGGAGACATTCACAAGACTACTAAAGCTGCGAGGATTCCTAAAATCCTGGGGGCAACCCAGGATTACTAAGGTAAACCCTAGAATGATTTCTTACATCAGCAAATATATTTCAACCATTTCAAGTACAAGCATGTAACTAAAGACAATTATATTAAAAGGCCCATCCTAGGTCCGGAAAAGCTCCGGCCACCCCAGTATGGGGACATGTCAAAAACCCTGGATTCATAATCCAGGGGTGGGGCATATTGTCTTAAACAAAAAACCGGGAAACATCAACCGGTATCACATCACAAACAGAAAATTAAAATTGTTTTTAAACAAAGAACCACAAAAAATAAGAAGATGACCCCTAACCTTCAAGCTTCATCCTGGGTCGTCTCCTTAGCTTCTTCCACCGGCACCTCCTCTGCTGCCTTGGGCCCCTGGGCTGGCACATCCCCCTCCTTGGGCTGGTCGATGTCCATGGTATGGTCGGCAGAACCCTTGGATGGGGTGCCCTTGCTGGTTCCAGGGTCGGCTTCAGGGTCACACCCAGCAGGGATGGTTGCGCCTAGCTCGCGCAGTTTGGTTACCCATCCGGTCACATCCCATTTGGGGTTCTGGAACCCCAGGTTCCTGGCCTCCTTCGCCATCTTCAACCTGTACTGGAGGAGCGAGATGCGGGCTATCAACCTACCCTCATCACCCTTCGCAGCCAGAGCAGCCTCATGATCAGCCCGTGCATCCACATCCTTCTTCTCCAGGTCCTGCACCAGTCCCAGGTTCTTGTTGGCCATTGCCCTGGCCGTGTTCATGTAACACCCCAAATTTCACAGGTACATGATAAATACGTGTTTATATTATCACTATATGAGTTTAATTGATAAATATGGTAAACTATGCATTAGATAGATTGCATATGTTAGAAATACGTATTCTATAGCTAAAATGATGAAAAATGCATAAACGGATAAGTTAAACGGCAAAGAAAGTAAAATATAAGATGAATATGTGTTGGTACAAATAACATGATGATATATGTATGAATTGATAGATGTATACATATGAATACGTGTGTTAGTAGTTAATGGAAAAGTAGAAGGGCTAAAAGTGTAATTTATATAAAGTTATCAACGTATATGGATATTATACGTATCTATAACTATTATAAACATTTTAAGGCTTAGAATATAGTAAAAATATATCCTAACATGATCCATAACATGAAATAATAAGTATTGGAAAGTTTGAGGGGCTAGAACGCAAAATAACAAAAGATATATATAAATATATAAATATATATATACGTATGTATACGTATATTATCGAGAGTGTCCCGAGCCTTAGAAACTTCATTTAACATGTTTTATAATAGTTCGGTACATAAAATAACAGTTTGTAGAAGTACAGGGGCTTAAAATGTAAAATAGAAGTTCAGGGACTAAAACTGTCATTTCACCAAAGTTACCAGGCGGTACGCGCCAACCAGACCCTCCCCCTGCGCGGTACGCGGCCCGGAACAGCACCAGATTCTTGACAGCTCGATTTATTCTCAACGTGCAGCCCAAGTTCGTCCGATTAATCACCCTTAACGTGTCAAAATCGAAGGTTTATCACCATGGGCACGTAGCAGAACCTCCTGCGCCCTGAATCACTATAAAAACGGGCTCAGATCATCGTTTAACATCACGAATTTCTTCAATCTTCATCACAAAAACCCTAAAAACGAACCAGTTCTTCTTCTATCAAAATCGAGCAATCCCGAAGGTCTTAGGAGCCAAATTTCTGCAGTACACCGTTATTAGGTATGCTTTACAATAACCTATCTCAGTTTTTGATAATATTGTGTCTAAGTATGATTTCTAGAAATGTTTAAAAATTAGGGTTCTTGAGGAAAATCTTTGATTTTGGGTGATTGGGTTGGAATTAGGGCCTAAATTTTTGTAGGTAATCATAATTTAATGTGTTTTAAGAAAGCCCTAAGTTTATTTCACAATTGGAAAAGGTTTGGTTAAGGTTTTGTAAACGGGTCAAAATTAGGGTTTTCATGTCGTTATTCTGCCCAAATCGAGTAAACGGTTTTGAATTAAGCTTTGCCATTTTAAAGGATATTATAAAATGTTATAATGGATAATACCCTAAGTTGGTTTTGAATAAAAATAAGTTTTGATAATTAAACGAGAATTTCATGAAATTAGGGTTTCTAAATATGAATAATTAATATAAAATAATCCGGAGGGTATGGGGGCTTGGCTTTTGGTCTTATAACATGTTTATATGTATATTAAGTATATATGGGTTTAAAATGAATAAATGATAAAGTATTAAAGATACCGAGTTAATCGGATATTAGAAGTTCGTGCGGACCGGAAGGGTAGGCACCTGTACACTGGGGTTTCTGGCAAAAGCGGGGGTGTCGCCATCTCATCTGGGCAATGGCACCCCAACACTGGGCGATCCCGGAGTGAGTGTCTACTTATAGGAATGCGCGTCTTCATATTATCAATAAAAAGGTTATTATGCCTATAAGGGCATTTTGGTCATTTTGACCTTAAAAGAGATAAACCCTAATAAAGTATTATTAGGATAATAAGATATAAATAAACGTAGGTATTATTTATAATAACTTTGCATTAATGCAATCCGATACGCGATTAGGTTAATTGTGGACATAACGGAGGTTCTGTCTGAATAACTGATTAAAGATATCAGGTGAGTTCTATGAGCCCACTTTTAAATGTTTTAAATGTTTTAAATGTTTTTAAATGTTTTCGGGCTAGTATACATACAATACTTGTGAACATATATTCAAGATAATTGTGACTTGATATATACGTGTTATATGATGAAATTGTTATTAAATTGCTTATACGTGTTATGCAATTATGTTGATTATAATGTGATGTGTATATACTTGCTTTGAAATTAAGTAGCCAAGTGACTAGGGAGTTGTTAGTAAACATTTAGTGAATATGTATGATTATATGAGAACAAGTGATGCATTTGCTTATATTAATATGTGGTGGATACGCCGCTGGTACATCATATATATATACATAGTAGTATAAGTTACCCGGTATATTGGAAGTGTGGAGGATACGCCGCTGGTACATCCTGTATACATACACTAACGGTAAATTGGGGGATGTCCAATTGTTGCAGTATATGAATGCCTTATCACTGTTTAATAACAAACCTAAAGCATCTGGTTATTTAACTAGGAGTAGGTAGTATATACGATCGGATAATGAGTCATTAAGATGAGAAAATAACCTAATAGAGTTGAAGCATGAGTTGCTAATATGACTTATTAGAGTTAAAGCATGTGTTGCTACTGAAGACGAAGGGTCGCTGCTTCCCCATAGTGGTGGCTTAGGGAACCGTGTACGGACGGAGCGGCAGTCGGACATCGCAAAAGCTATCTTACGAAAAAGGTAGGATGACGATTGCAGTGGCGGGCGAACCTTTCGAAGGAGATGAAGAATGAGGAGACGCTGCTTCCCCATAGTGGTGGCTTAGGGAACCGTGTACGGACGGAGCTGCATTGGGCCATTGTAATAACTATCCTTCGAGATGGGACGGAGTGTGCAGTGGCGGGCGGACTCTTCATGGAGAACCAAATTAGTTGGTTGAATATAGTGACCTAGAAGTTTAGGCTAGGGTCATGGTTAAGATAATAAGATATATTATCATAGTACATACGTGTTAGAATTTATATGTGATTTATAAATGTGTGTTGTGAAAACCAGGTAAACACCTAAAACGGTCCTTGGACCAAACGATAGAACTCACCAGCGTAAGCTGACTTTTTAAAAGTATGTATGCTAGGTTCTGACGCACCTATGGGTCAAGCTTTGGTCACGCTCTAGGAGGAGACGGTGAAGACGCTGGTTGCTGGAATATCTTATCTTATGTTTAGTTTACCTTATGTTTAATATATCGTATGTTACGTTTATGCTTCCGCTTTGTAAGAATCATCTGAGTATATAAATAAAAGTTTTAATTTTCCCCAGTTTTTGTGATCTCTGATTAAATCACGTGTTGATGAGTAAATCCGACGACGTGGCGCCAGCCCACAAGGGGCCGGGCTTCACAGTTCAGCTCCTTGTTCAGGGCAGCAAGCTCCCTCTTGACTGAAGACTCATCATCCTGGGCACGCTTCTCAGCAGCCCTGACTAACTCAAAAAAGCGCACAACAATCTGCAAGAAAGGGTAATTTAATTAAACATTTGAACCTTGAATTGTTTAACTATATAGAAAATTCAGGGGTACCCAGGGTTATCTTACTTGGCGAGAAGAGGCTTCAGCATGTGTGAGCAGCCCAGCAGCATCCATGTTCTCCAGGGGTTGCAGGGCGGGAGCAGCGGCAGTCTTGGCCCTGGTTTTGCGCTTTGTGCCAGAGGCCCTTGAAGAAGGAGCCTTGGGGGCAGACATGGGCTCGGCCTTCACAGTGGCCAGGACTTGGATGTCCTGTTCAGGTCCATCCAGCAGGAAGGCATCAAGGTCAACGTTCTCAAGATTGATGGGGGTAGCGGCAGCTGAAGGAGAAAAGCAAGAAAAATCAACGAAATTCAGGGTTCAAAAGGCAGGGTACCAGGAAACTTACAATTGGACATGCTGTGAGAAGAGAAGGAAGCAGCTTGGTGGGGATCAGCCTTGAACTCTCGATCTTGCTCGGTGATGGTCAGGAATGTTTTGAACCTCTCAAATGCCCCTGGATTCGCTGGGCCAATTGAACTCAAGCTAGGCATTGCAAAACAATAAAATCCAAGGTCAGTGTTTAAATAATATGTAATCATAAGAAAATCCTAATCCCTAATGCAGGTGAGAACCTACATCTACTTTCCACCTAATCGGAAGATCCATCCCTCCTGGGATGGTTGATCTCTTGACAAAGAAAAACTTCCCCTTCCACTCCTTATGAAATGAAGCTCGGGGAACCATTTGAACCTCCTTGTTCAGAGCCTTGAACAGAAATCGATTGCTACCATGGGACTTAAGTTCGTAACCCAGGGCTAATTCAGATAACCCAACCAGTGAATCAAACTCCCTATTGAGACGATCAAGGGTGTCCAGGATTCTCCACACGATTGGAAGGGTTTGGGCATAAGCAAGGCCAGTGGCCTGAAAGAAATCGGCCAGGAGACCAGTGAAAGGGAAAGATGATGTGTTCGGAACTACACTAAAAATGCTATTAAAATCTAGACCTAAACCTAGACCTAGACACACCTAATTTTACCGAAACTACCTAAACTAGACCGAACCCTAAGGCAAGTGTACCTATCGGATTGTAGCTAAGCTAAGGCAAGACCGGGAATATCGAACCCTAGAGACACTCTATAGACGAAATTAACCTAGGACCCACGAAATGGAAATTAATGAGAAATTCGAATTGGGTTTTTGATTTGATTTGAGACTTAACTAACACTAGTAACCGACAACAGAGCAACCTTTGAGAAAACTATCAAATGCGAGAAGACACCACCTAGACCTCGAATCCCAATTAACATCTATGACCGAACCTGACTTTGACAATTCTGATGGATCCTAGTTCACCTTTTAAGTCCTTCCTAGTAATTGCTTCTAACGCCCGAACAGGAGTTCACCTTTTGGGTACTTCTTACCTCAGCTAAACCTAACCACCCTCGAATCTAATCTAAGGCACCTTAGGCTAACAGGGACTACCAATAACCAACTATAATGACTCGGAATAGCGATCTAGACAATTAACCTAGGGAATTTCCTTTTAGGACAACTCGATCCTAAGCAATTAACCAATCCGACTACCCAATAGCTATCACCCTTTTAAGTCTGTTTAGCTAGCAACACACAAGATTCAAATAACCAATTATCAACTAACCCTATGACCACAATTAAGCAATCACATTAAATTACAAGAATAACCCACAAGTTAACTACTTTACCCAAACTGGAAGACACCCGCAAGCAAAGCAAGGTTCAATTAATAACTAGCAACCTAAATCAAGCACATAAACGCATCATCACAGCAAAGTAATGGAATTTAATAGAAACAAACATCAATCAAATTGTCAAACGTCAAATAAGATCACAAATACTAAAAAGTCATCATTCGGTCTAGGTGGTGGTATAGAATTAGCCAACCACCATAGTCAAAGCACAAGAAACCATAAAAACAGAATCTTTAATCCTAAACATGGTTTTAGAACTAGTTAAATACAATACTCGAAATAATAGACCAAACCGGATGCTTGAATTGACTGTAGATTAATGATTATGGGTTGATTTCCACTTGATTTCACCTTCTCTGCCTTCGAAAATCGCCTCTCAGCCTCTCTCCAGTCGAACACAGGTGCAGAATCCGAACTCAACCCTAAAAATCGAATTTATACTGATTAAGCAAAATCTGCGGAAAAACACCCTCCAAGCGTATCGCTTGGAGGTCTGAAAGTGGCAGGCCATACGCTTGGAGCCTGAATACGCCAAAATACTCGGGTCAAACCGACTAAAGCTTCCGTTGACCTTTCTCTTGCAAGCGTATTGCTTGGTACTCAATCATCAGTAGGCGATACGCCTACTGCCTTCTTTTCAGCATTTCTTGTATTTTCTCCTTAAATCATGTTATCTTCACACTTGGCCTCGGGACTTCACAAAACTGCAGCAAATACTTACAAAACACAAATAAAAGACTCAAAGACACAACTTAACTCAAAACAAACTAAAACAAATAAAAACTGACTCAAAACGACTCAAATAACTAACTAAAAGACACCGAAAATGGGATGTGTTTGCAACACATCAAAAGACAAACCCATGGAAAAAGGGGTGAATGGAAAACAGACCCATGTTTCGGAGCTAAAATCCGACCTAACTCTCTTATCAAAGGGCCTAATCTCGTTGTCAGAAGGAATAAGACCGGACGCCAACAAGCAAGCAATGTCAGCGTCGGTAAAGTTGCAGGTTTCCGATTCCGGAGTTTGCAAGTATTTTTTATCGAGGAAATCCTCGATCCCGGTCTTTTTAACCGTTGTTTCCGATCGAATCTTCTTACGGGTCATGGTAGCAAAAGGAAAAAAGAAAGAAATCGAGAGCAAGGTTACCTGATTGGAAAAGTTTGAAAGCCGGAGGTGCCAACGTAAACCCTTGCTCTCGGAAAAGCTAATGTGAGAGAAGGAAAGGGTTAATGCCGTATTTAAAGGAAGATAGAAGTTACAGAGGTGATGGGAAGTTACCCACGACGTGGCATCATGGATGCTAAATTGACGGACACGATTGAAATAGGCATGGATAAATCTTAATTTGAAATTTTCACAGCTGTAATCTTTATCTACAACTTGCGAAAATTTGGGGGCAATTGTTATACCCTAAATTCTCGGCTGATAATCCAGGGTACAGGTATAGACCTGGGCAGGAGTGACAAGGGAATCGTATGACCCAGAATTTAGCAGGTAATGTTCAGTGACCCTGAATGTGTCAGCAGCAAGATAATGTCCCAGGATGTCAACGTAATCCAGGGAAGCTTATATTCATTTTTATTTCTGTTATATGATATTATGACCCAAGATGAGCATAATCCAGGGTCACCCTTATTATATTAATGACCCAGCATGTGGAAATGACCCTGCATGCTAGGACATCGTTACTAATGATTTGTGTGTCTATATCTAATCAAGGACAAGTTGACGAAGTCCACCAACAGTCGAATGGAACAAGCATGAGACTTATTTCACACGTGGTCAAAGGTTGTTAGCTAAAAACTCGGTCAACCAACTGAAAGAGACGTTGGAGAGAAGATCCCTGGAATATCGGACAAGTTGTTGAAGAGCTAGGAATATAAATAGGACATTTAGGCTTATTTTTCAGCTCACTCAAGCTTTACTCATTGTATTCTCGTATTTGATTCTCCGCTTATTCACTGTACTCAAACATTTACGTGATCAATAAATTGGTAGCGTGTGTTATCGCTACCCGGGGTTTTTATGCCGGCGGCGCCTTAGAGACATCTAAGGGCTAAGGGCTTTTCCCTAGTAAAATTCTCGGTGTTGCTACTTGCATTCAAGGTTTCATTTGTGTTATTAAATTTTATAATCGATTTCTCAATTATACCTACATTTTAACCCAGAATTTTGGTTGTCGTCCCTGGAATTCAGTTGTTGTCCCAGGATTTTTACAAATCGTTTTCGTATCTTAATCCTAGGCACCAAACCTCACAGTCTAATTTGGTTCGCATCTTGCTAAATCAACTTAAGTAATTTTTAGCCAAAACAATACACTGCTCTAGACTCACACATATGCTCTCACATATATACAATACACGAGACACACTGTAGCATAGCAATATATGCTCTAACAAACTCCCCCTTAATGTGTAGTGTATCTATTCTAACTAAATTTCTAGTCTTCAAACTTCAACATTGCTGCATCTGATATTCAACTTGAAATCTTGTTAGAAATAGAGTTTGCATGGCTAGATCAAGACTTGAACAATCTTTGAACTTCAAGATCCACTTGTGAAAGATACATCAAACTCCCCTTTTCAACATGCTTGAGTCTTGACACACAGAACCTGCAACTTTAGAAGACAAAAGTGCGGTTTTCTATTTTGATTTACCAAAAATTAATTTAATCTTGGCGTAAAATTTCTCTTTGAGAATCCAAGATATTTATTTTGAAATTTTAGTTTTGTATCAAGTATCGATCGAACGAAAACAAATAAGAAATAATATCTTTTTGGCTTTTAGAAACTTTTAATCAAAACTCACCTAAAATCTTTTTGATTTTTCAAAGTTATGCTAAATCACATTGAAAATCTTTTTTGGATTTTTCTGAAATGAAAACATAAATGCAATACTGAATTAAACTCTATTATTGGTTTGAGAAAGATCACTATCTGGGATCATATTGGTCACAACGCGCTGAACTACACTTCAATTTTAATTATTGTAGCACATAAGCCATGTCGATTGTAGATATAATCTGTCCAACTTTAAACTCTAGCATAATCATACTCATAACATCTGGATGTGTTAAGGTATTGATTAATTTGCTATGACCAGTGTACCCCACACTATTAGACATATTCAGATATGTTTCACATATATTACATATGATTATACTTGTGAACTTCACAAAGTAATTTGAATTCATGATATCGTCAGCTGTGTTCCATGCAAAAAGAAATAAGAACGTTAAATCGTCTACCTTAAGGTCGATCTTTCGATACACAGATAAGGCCTCGGATCTAACAAAATAAGAAAATAAAACAAGTTGAAATTGTATAACCCAACAACAATCAGGTCGGTACTCCCGTACACACAGAGAAAGTCCGATGAGTTATACAAAACAGCAAGAAAAATAAAGCGGAACCTGAAACGAACAACAATCAGGTCGATCTTTCGATACGCAAAGAAAGTCCGATCGTTTGAGAAAATAAAGAAAATCAAACATGTTTAAATCTTTGCAAAATGAACACATGTTTACACACTGACTTCTCATTTTATATTCACATATCTTTTTCTTGATATCTTGAAATACGCATCAAGATGTTGTCCACTAGGTCAAGCATCAGATTTTAGTGTATATCACATACGTATACTTTCTGATTTGCCGAGCCTACCTAGCACATCGAAACAATGAAAAACTATAATTTTCTTTTGCATTGCCTTTTTCTCCCCCTAAAATGAAAAACTATAATTTTCGATATTTCATTTTAACAAATGCAAGACACTATTTTTGGCTTTTGTCAATACCCCCTAAACATAGAGACAACTACCACTTGTAAAGTACGAAAAAAAAGAAAATTGATCCACCAACACTAACACTTTTCAGTTTTAGTTTTGAATAACACTTTTTCTTCAAAAAAATAAAGACTTTTTGAGAATGATAAAGCATTGAAACTCTAAATAATGCAAGTTCTTCACTATCAGCAACACACGTATAATAGGCCTTCTTGAAGAAACCTACAGACACCAGATAAACATTAGCAGCTTTGGGATCGGCCCGAGTCAACAGCCTTGGGTCGCCGGGTGTCTTCATCATGATCTTTGACGATCTTGGAAACAACTCGAGGTTTCCAGATCATGAGCGATTGAAAGTTTTTTAATGAATCCACAAAGTTATCAACTTGTGTCTTTGCCTAAGATGACTGACTTGTTGATTTGATGGTCGGTTTTGGTTCATAAAAAATATGACCATTTAAATCCACATATATAGCAGTTTTGTTCACATAGGAGTGAGTGACGATCTTAGAAACAATTCAAGGTTTCCAGATCATGGGCGATTGAATTTTTTTTAATGAATCCACAAAGTTATCAACTTGTGTCTTTGCCCAAGACGACTTACTTCTTGATTTGAACATGGTCGGTTTTGGTTCATAAAAAATATGACCATTTAAATCCACATATATAGCAGTTTTTTCACATAGGAGTGAGTGCTTGCATTCGTAGGCCACTGAGCAGCGAGATGTCCTGGTTTACGACATGCGTAACACTTTCTGTGAAAACATTAAGGGAACTGCTACCCAAAGTTGTTTCAAAAATTTGTTTGTTATCAGAAAAATTCTTTGGTTTTCTACATTCTTGCTTTTCAGTTTTAGTTTTGAAAAACACATTTTGTTCTAAAAAATAATGACTTTTTGAGAATGATAAAGCATTGAAATTCTAAATAATGCAAGTTCTTCACTATCAGCAACACACGTATAATAGGCCTTCTTGAAGAAACCTACAAACACCAGATAAACATTAGCAGCTTTGGGATCGGCCCGAGTCAACAGCCTCGGGTCGCCCGGTGTCTTCATCATGATCTTTGACGATCTTGGAAACAACTCGAGGTTTCTAGATCATCAGCGATTGAAAGTTTTTTAATGAATCCACAAAGTTATCAACTTTTGTCTTTGCCCAAGATGACTTAATTCTTGATTTGAACATGGTCGGTTTTGGTTCATAAAAAATATGACCATTTAAATCCACATATATAGCAGTTTTGTTCACATAGGAGTGAGTGCTTGCATTCGTAGGACACTGAGCAGCGAGATGTACTGGTTTACGACATGCGTAACACTTTCTGTGAAATACATTAAGAGAACTGCTACCCAAAGTTGTTTCAAAAATTTGTTTGTTATTAGAAAATTCATTGGTTTTCTACATTCTTGCTTAAGAAAAACATCATGATAACCAAAAGAATTTTTAGAACCAATGGAATCAAAGAAACAAACAAATGAATCATACCTTGGAGGTGAACTTCGTGGAGAATAACATGAACCATAAGAAGATCCTCCAGAATAATAATGATCATTCTTTGATTGAAACACCTTCTGTTTCTTCTGTTGTTGTTTTTGATTTTGAGTTGTACCAGATTTATCAACCTTCTACTTCTGTTGTGTTTGTTGAACTGATTCCTTCTTAACTTCATAACCCAATCCTTTGTGTTTGTAACGTGGAATCTTAGAAGACCCAGATTGAGAACCAGAAACACTCTTTTTATTAGCAGTTTTAGTATATTTAGCTTTGATGTCCTTCAACTTGTTGTCAACAATCAATGATTTATCCGCTTCTACTTCAGATGATGTACTAGCAGATTTTTCATCCTTAACAAATATCTTCTCATCTTCCAAGAATGATGATTCTTAAGCAAACTTTGTAGCTTGTCTAGCTTTAACTTTCTTCTTACCAGACTTTGATTTCTTCTTCTTTTCTTGAACAGGAGTTGCAAACTTTGAGTAATCATACATTTTTATCAGTTTAGTTGACCGGAGCAGATGAGAAATGTGATATGTCAACCGGTTCATGAAATTTGTGTAATTCTCCTTCTTTCACACTATCCTCACTCTTCTCTTGTCTGTATATGTAATTCAGAAATGTAGGAGACAAATTACAATTCTTCACCTGTTTTTGCAAATCAAGAATCTCAACTTTCAACTCTGAAATCTTCACCTGAGCATCCAAGAACTCTTTCTGATTAGCAATGAATTGATCTGAGAGATCGTTGTATTCAGATTTATGTCTTCTTTTCAAGTCACACACTTCCAATAACTCCTTAGTAACCTTCTCTCATTTCTTCTTAAAATAAGCAACATCTTTTGTTAAGATTTCATTCTTTTCTCGAAAAAGAACATTGTTATCTCGAAGTTTTGAAAGGTCTTCCTGAAGACTTATCACTTTCTCAGAAGCTTCAACATCAATTTTATTAGCTTTCTCGTATCTCTGTTGAACAGGATAGCTCTTCTCAAATAAAGCATGAAATTCTTCAGCGACTTCTTTAGCTTTAGCTTTAGCCTTTTTACATTCTTCCAAAAATTCTTCCTTCTCTTTCATTAACACCTTATTGAGTTTTTCTAAATCAGCACATTGTTGTTGTGAACATTCCAAATCAGCTTTCACAACCCTGATTTCTTCAGTTATTAAATTGTTACCCCTCAACAAAGATTCATTTTTTCTGTTTACAACAACACAATCTTGACATTTAACACACTCTGCCTTTTGCTCTTGTGTACTTACTTTAGTAACATCTTCCTCAACTGTTTCACAGGACCTCGTGTCAGAATCAGAATCAGAATCAGTTACTTCTTCATAACTATGTACAATTTTGACAACAAACGCAGATTCATCTGGAAAATCTGCAGCCCAATCATAACCTTCATCGGATGCTTGTGCATTTTTCTCAGAAGTAATAGCAGTTAAAGCAATTGAATTAGAATTAGAAGTTCGTCCCCAATCATATTGTTTATCAACTTGAGAAACCAAAGCTGTTGGAGTAGAAGTATTAGCTTCCGTTTGATTGTTACATTCCCTAGCAAAATGTCCAAATATTGAACACTTGAAACACTTAGCCTTTAATTTATCCAAACCCAGCTTGCCTTTTGGATTAATTTCCTTTTTACCAGTTTTGTGAAAAAATCTTCTTGCTATTTCAGTTAACATAGCCATTTGCCATCCCATATCTAATTCATTCAGATGATCCTCATCTAACTGTTTCAAATCATCTTTGAACAACTCAACATCACCAATGTTACCGATTATAAATCCATAAGATGATGCTATTAAAGCAAATATTAGTGCAGCATGTTGATCAAATGTCTTAGTAGAAAATGTAGTCTGAGGTGATTGATTTGGAATTGTAAAGTTACACCCTGCAGAATAACTATAATTCTCAGATCTTCCAGCAAGAAAAGCAGTAGTAGGACCTTCACTGAAAATGTTTGACTTCTTTGCATTGATGGTTGAATCATTTTCACCATGATATGCGGCTGGATTCTGTACTTGTGCAGGCATGGATTTGTTCACATTCAGCTCCATATCTCTTGATTGTATCTGCTCAATGACAATCCTGAATATTCTTTATCATGAGTAATCATCATTACATAATTTTCCCATTTTTCAGGTAATGCCTCTAGTAACTTCTCTTTCAAATCAACTTCTTCCTTTTTGATGCCTACTAAAGTCATTTCACTCAGCAAATGTGAAAACCTAGTAATGAGCTTTAAAATATATTCATTTGGATAATCCTTGAAATTGTCGAACTCTTTCTTCAGAACCTTTTGCTTACTTTTCCTAAACTGATCATTACCCTCACATCGTTTCTGGATTGCATCCCACAATTCTTTCGATGTAGTATAAGCAGAAAACTGATGTAATAGATCTTTGGGTAATGCTATGATTAATGTTACGTAAGCTTTTTGTTCAGCTTGATAAGCTTTCTTTTGTTCAGCAGTCAAAATTCTTTGCACAATCGGCCTTCTAGTAGTACCAGTTGGATATTCATATTGATCAGTATAAGCCAACCAAAGATCGACATCATTAGTACCAACGTATGTTTCGAATCGTTTTACCTAACTATGATAATCTTCCAATTTGAGCAACTTCGAATGCTTTCTGACTTGCTCCTATTTCATTATCATAGTTAATAATAGCTTGCATCGTGTTTTGAATCACGGAAAACGCTTGATAATCGCTCATTTTGAAATTATGATACTGAACGCAAAAACTTCAAACTCAAAAAACGGGCGTCTTAAAAGCGGAATTTGGGTCTCGAAACGGAGGGTACTAGCCGTTAGGCAAGTAAAAGCGTAGAGCTAGTCGAGATAGTCGTTTTGGCTAGTATTGGATTCCGTAACTCCAAACAGAACTCAAGTTACGTCAGTTTTAGTGAACGTCACTAATTCTGTCAGCGTACCAATAAACCTCCCAGCGGACCAAACTGTTGACCGGCGTACCAAATCGTTTTGATCATACCAACCACTCAGCATACCAAACTAGCGGCGTACCAGTGAACTCAGCGTACCAGTGAACTCAGTGTACCAATGAACAGTAGCGGACCAACTTGGTATGGCGTAACTGCTCCAAACCATCGTTGAAGATTGCTTTGCGTACCAAGAAGCGTAGTAACAATGTACCAATCAGTTCATCCAGTGTACCATGACATTCAACTGACGTACCATCACTGAAGTTTTCAAGTTTTCACGAATTTGAAGGTTTTGTACTATAATTTGCAGCAGTATGCAACGAAAACACACTAGGAACGTTTTGAAATCAAATTTGACATCAGAAACACTCGAATTTGAGAAAATTTGATGAGAAAATTTGATGAGAAAAGATCAACAACCCACTTTCTCTCTCTAGAAATCTCAAAAATCATAGAATTCGATCAGCAAATGGAACCAGAAAGCTCTGATACCACTTGTAAAGACATGAGTGATGGATTGTTTGCTAATCTAGTGATATCGAGATTGAGACGAGATCAAAAGTAAATACAAATGAGATTTGTATTGATTCAAGCTTGAGAGAACACACACAATTACACATACAAAATATAGATGAATGACCAATAGTTCTAGCATCCTAAACAGGTCAACCTATTTATAGGTGACATTAAACTGACCGGTGTACCATCTATCCAACGTTGGTTAGCGTACCATCATGGTATGGACCATGGTACGCTGCTCTAGACTCACACATATGCTCTCACATAGATACAATACACGAGACAAACTGTAGGATTGGAATATGCTCTAACAGAACCTATCGCTCTTAGAAAAGGGATACATGTAGATCCATCTACGGTGGAGGCCATCGAGGATCGACAAGCTCCAACAACACTAAAAGAGGTGACGTTATTTCCATAGTTTTGCAGATTGCTATCGATGGTTTATTAAGGGGACCCCGTATAAATGTCTAACTCCCTACTCCCTGGACCATAAAGTGTTGCATATACTGAGACAACCACGAAACGACCTTTCAAAAGCTTTGGTAGAAGCTTTGTAGTGCACTAATTATATCGCATCCGAGGGAACTGAAGAGTTCATGGCATATTGCGATGCCTCCAAGCAAGGTATCGGTTGTGTGTTGATGCGACACGAGGATGTCATCACCCAAGCCGAATGTCAACTGAAGATGCACGAGCAGGACTTTAACACCAATGACTTGGGATTGGGTACAAAGTTGTTCGTATCAAAGGTTTGGAGATGTTACCTATATGGTGCCAAGCACACCACTTACATAGATTACAATATTTTAGAAAGCTTAACGCGAGCGTGGATGCACAGGTACACATGATGAGGGATGAACCTAATTGTGCAACAACTATCATGAGCCTTCGTCATAGATGTGAACTCGCCTACTTATCAACAAGATGGATGGTGGTTCTGGTAGGTGACTAGTACACTTCTAAAATACGAAAGGTGTGGTGGGTTAGCAGTGGTACACCCTATATATAAACACTAAAGGTGCCCTGGAAGTAGGACTGTGAGTCGGACCAAGAACTAACCCTAGTCAACATTCAGGTAAGGCTAGCATTGTAGCTGATGTCTTGAGCAGAAAGAAAACCCCTAAACTCAGCTGAATTTAAGCATTACAACTTACTTTACACACTGGACTACTAGAGCAAACTCAAGATGCTTAACTCGAGGTCCTATGATGTCACACCCCCCTCCGTCGCCCCCTGCCAGGTGCGGGGGAGGGTGTGGGACCGGCTGTCCGTATCAGTTCCCGAGGCACCAACTAAATAACAAACAAACAATCATACAAAACGGACATCCAGTCCTCACAGTGAAACCCTAGGCCGACTCTGACTAAGGATGCACAGAGCACCTTAGCCGACCTAATAGAATCGATAGCCATCGGATATGACCCAGGACTGAACAAACAAGAGATACATTATTACAAGGGAAACATAGTCATAACAGGCCTTCAGAAATAAACATCATTCGTTTATTATACAGAGCCCTATCCATAGTGACAACAACCATCAGAATACTCCAAGTTCAGATTAGGTCCACACCTACACTTGCTTACCAGCAACATAAGTCAATCACAAAGTCAACAACATACGTTGTTGGTGAGTCGTAACTACCATCATCACATTAACAGTTTTCAACACATACAGATTATGAATTTATCATGCCGCACCCAAGGTCAACACTCAGATACTCTACGGGCACGTTGCGTGTAGCCGTACGCCCTCTGCGAGTAGTTTTTAAGTTCAACATATAAGTACATATTCCCCCTAGTAACTTAATACTAGAGGATCCGGGTGAATATGGATCGTTCAACTATATCGGCCGCTATAATCCCTTATATGTCTAGTGGTCTCAACCTTAATGACCGGAAAGTCTCCAATGACCCACACAGGGCATTCTGACTCACAGTGCTCAACAAGATAAGCATAACAGATACATCAGAATAGGAATGTGATCTCACACAGTAAATTAATAAAGGAAGTCAGAGGACTCACTGCAATGAAGTCAGGAACAGTGTGCTAGACGGAAATCGGAGATTCAACTAGGATATCCTATCTTCGGTTTCTAGCAACCTATAAGAATTATCATGTATATATTCGTTATATATAATGCTAACGAGTCCATTAACAATCTCAGGTTCAAAGTATCATGAAATACAGTGTCCAGATCAATCAAGCTAAGTTTTTGGTCAACTTAAAATCAGAACAATTATTCTGTCATTTTCCTTCAGAGGCGTACCGCCTGGAACTAATCATTTCTGGGCGGTACGCGTCAAATGAAAATCTGAGTTCCTGATTTCAAATTCGGGCGTACCGCGCTGATCAATATACTTCTGGGCGGTATGCTGTAATCTGATATTCTGATTCCTGTCTTTAGTTTTCAGGGCGTACCGCTCTGCATGTACCCAACTTGGGCGGTACGCCCCAATCTGGCCCAACTATTTTGTCTTTTAGTGCCATTTTTACATATTGATGTTTTGAGACCAGAATGTTTGCTAGATCAATAGTATACCATGTTGGGGTTGATTTAGGGGTTTATTTGTGGTCCATTTTCTTAATCAAAGCCTAACCCCAATTCCCGAGCTTCCCATTTATAGTAAGTTTCATCAATTCGAACCCCGTTTCATACAAATGTTATTAGGGACAAAGTTCTTATGATCAAATGGCTCATTTCCTTGTTAGAGATACTGACCAAATCTGGTCTCATGTTATCTTTTCTTGTAAGGCTTCTAATTATAGAAAAATCAACATTCATGCATAAAAGGATTGTACCTTATGAAGGAAATCTTGTACAATCGATCTCTCTGAATTCCTTGCTCCCTTAGATCTCCAATCCAACTTTCAAAAGCAGATTTATGGTTGCATGCATGATCCATAATCATTTTGTTAGAGTATGATCACAAATAACCATAAATAACTTTCCTAAACAAAAATCAAGATATCTTTACCTTGATTATCCTTGAACTCAGCTTTTACCCTCTTTAGCCACCATCAAGATGAGCCAATATCACTGATTTGATGAGAGTTCAAGCAATGTGTGAGGGTTACATCAATTACACATAGCCTTGACATGAAAATGGTGATTAGAAAGCTTACTCTTGATGATTAATCCCTCCACAAGGCTCCTAAGGCTGGAAAGTGGTGGGCAACAATGAAGAGGTTCTGGCCGGTTATGCAGAGTATCACAAGTGTACATGGCTATAAAGGCCAAAATCCTCGTTTTTATCAAACTGGAGATTTGAAGCGTACCGCCCCAAAATATTACATTTGGGGCGTACCGCCCAAATTTTGAGATTTGGATATCCGGGGATCTGACGGGTGCCGCAACGCGACCCGTTTATCAAATGGGTAGCGTACCGCCTGGGTTCTCCTTATCCCAGGCGTACCGCCTCAAATTGTGATTCTTGAATTTTCTGAACATTTTCCATTTGAAAATTCCAGCTCGGATCATGTTTTTGGTACAAGGGTTACATTCTCTCCCCCTTAAAGGAATTCCGTCTCTGGAATTCGTTAGGCACTAATTGAATAGTTGGGGGTATCTTCTCCTTATGTCTACTTTGGATTCCCACGTATATTCGGGACCGCGTCTAGCATCCCACTTGACTTTCACCATTGGAATCCTTTTCTTGCGTAGCTTTTTTGTGATCCGTTCCATTATTTCAATGGGCTTTTTTGTGAAATTCAGCTTTTTATCAATTTTGATTTCTTTTAACGGAACCGCGATAGCTTCATCTACCATATATTTCCGTAGATTCAATATGTGAAACACGTCGTGAACTCCGCTAAGTTCCTCGGGCAATTCTAGCTGATATGCCACTTCTCCGACTTTTGATATTATCTTGAAAGGTCCGATATATCGTGGACTTAATTTTCCTCTTTTGCCAAATCGAATTATACCCTTCCAAGGTGATATTTTCAACATCACCATGTCTCCTTTTGCAAACTCAAGCGGCTCCTACGCCGATCTGCGTAACTCTTTTGTCGGTCCTGAGCGGTTTTAAGCCTTTTACGGATCTCGCTAATCTTCTCAGTAGTTTCCATAATTAATTCGGGTCCTGTAAGTTGGCCTTCTCCCACTTCAGACCAACACACTGGTGTTCGGCATTTTCTACCATATAATGCTTCAAATGGTGCCATTTAAATACTGGTATGGTAGCTGTTATTATATGAAAACTCGACTAGTGGAAGATGTTCATCCCAGCTACCGCAAAATTCTATAACACAAGATCTTAGCATATCTTCTAGTGTTTGAATCGTTCTCTCACTCTGCCCATCAGTTTGGGGATGATAAGCTGTGCTAAACTTTAGCTTGGTCCCCATTGCTTCTTGAAAATTTCGCCAAAAGTGAGAGGTGAATCTGCTATCTCTATAAGAGATTATGGACTTTGGCACTCCATGCTTCAATATGATTTCGTTTACAAACAGCTTTGACAGTTGCTTTCCATTATAAGTTTCAGCCATTGGTAAGAAGTGAGCAGATTTTGTCAAACAGTCCACGACTACCCAAATGGCATCGTTTCCGATTCTAGTCTTTGGAAGCTTTGTCACGAAATCCATAGTAATTTCTTCCCACTTCCATTCGGGGAGTTCTATTTGATGAAGACAACGGCCAGGCTTCTGATGCTCAGCCTTTACTTATAAACAAGTTGGACATTTTTCTACATAGGAGGCAATTGCCTTTTTCATTCCCGGCCACCAACAATTAGCCCTCAAATTCTGATACATTTTGTCACCTCCTGGATGAAGCATATATTTAGACTTGTGAGCTTCTCGAAGAATTACATCACGTAAACCTCCTTAATTAGGCACCCATATACGTCTGCCTATTCTGAGGATGCCATCTGCTTCCTTTGTTAATTTCCTTACGACAGTCATCATCTCATCCCGTTGGACATTTGAGTCAGCCATCTATTTCTTTTGTGCTTCAATGATTTCTCCAATTAAATTCACGTTTACGTCTAATCTCAGGGCTCGAACTCGAAGTGGTTTCATTCTTTCCTTCCTACTTAGTGCATCTGCCACTAAGTAGGAAGGAAAGAATTAAACCACTTCGAGTTCGAGCCCTGAGATTAGACGTAAACGTGAATTTAATTGGAGAAATCATTGAAGCACAAAAAATACAGATGGCTGACTCAAATGTCCAACGGGATGAGATGATGACTGTCGTAAGGAAATTAACAAAGGAAGCAGATGGCATCCTCAGACTAGGCAGACATATATGGGTGCCTAAAGAAGGAGGTTTACGTGATGTAATTCTTCGAGAAGCTCACAAGTCTAAATATATGCTTCATCCAGGAGGTGACAAAATGTATCAGAATACTCCAAGTTCAGATTAGGTCCACACCTACACTTGCTTACCTGCAACATAAGTCAATCACAAAGTCAACAACATACGTTGTTGGTGAGTCGTAACTACCATCATCACTGTTGAGGGTGTATTTTCAGGATGCTCACAGGAAGCTCAGACAGTTCAGGAATCCTATTGTCATCTGGGAATCTCGTAAACTCAGGTATCCTGATTATATTATTTTTACTAACCCTCATATTTGCCACATGTTTATTTGACCAGGTATCACCGGAGTCATCAACTACCTCCGAAACTTACGCTCCAGCTGAAGAAGATCGTGGACCAAGTGAACGGAGAGGCCATTAACGGTCGAATTAGTTGGGCGATAGGATCCCGGGAATCCCGGAAAGTTTGTTATTATTGTATTTGTTATATAAATCGAGGATTCGATCAGTAGGCACACACACAACACACTTCTCATTAGCTTACTTACGAATACGAATCATTGTACCACATAGTTCTGATCGATCAAACCTCCAACCCGTTGTAACGAATTCGCTTGATCATTAATAATATTGACTTGGTGGCGGTTTTTCAGCCGGCACCCGAGGTTTTTATCCAGGATTCTCAGAGGCAACTCGAAGGATTCTGGAGTTTTCCTCGCTAAAATCCTTGTGTTATCATCCCAACTTGGATTACTTGCTCACTTGATAGTTAAGCACACTACCTCACAATCTAAGTTTGGAATACAGGATTCCTAAGTGAATTTTTGACCAAAACAGTTTGGCGCCCACCGTGGGGCAAGTGGTGCTTAATCCTACCAAAATCCCATATATCATTCACTTCATTTGATCTCCAATCCCAAAAATGTCAAACCCGCAAAAAGCTGTCTCGGCCTCTACATCGTCCTCCATTCCTCCTATTCCTTCCCTTTCAGGAAGCCAGAAGAAGACCAATGACCGTCAGAAGAAAGTGGACGAGCAGCCGAGAAAAACTGATTATCCTGTCTTCACAGGATCCCAGGTCCAATCTGTTGATCCTGTTATTACTAACAATGATTTGTTTTCCTTGATTAAGCAGGTAAAGAATCAAATGGATCAGCAAGAAAAAACCAACTTAACGGTGATGAAGGAGATTGAAGAGCTAAAGAAATCTAGGAAGCCCATGGAAGAACAAAGTCCTCTGTTCCCTAGGCATCTTGATTTCAATGCTTCAGGATCCTCAGATCCGTCTCGCTACAATTACAAATCAGCATCAGGCTTCACTACGGCTCCTACAATAACTTCTCAAGCCGCTGGAAATGTGGAGAGTACCGCTGGATTCTCAGGAGCTGTCCCACCAGAATCCTCACAGTCACGCTACAAGAGTCCTTGGATTCCACCATTGTTGGGATCCTCAGCCTTGCCGTCTCAAGGATATCCTTTTTCTGTTGGAAATCCAAGCCAGAACCCTCAAGGATATCAATACTCTAACCCTTCTGTTTCTGCAGGAATCTTTAAGACCAGCTCCTCAGAAGTGCATGACGGAGACGTTATCCCCATGCAAACAGCGACCACCACAGAGCCGAGCTTCCCAGCGGGCTATGGATACGGTTCCGGGATTCCAGTCCAGAATCCTGACCCAGGTAACATGTCCAATTCAATCCCTATTGTTTCTAACCAGGGTGCTCCTTATGATGCAGGTATTCATCCAAGTATCGCCAGGGAGCTCCAGAAGTTGAAAGAAATGATATCAAATGTTCCAGGGATCCTGAAACCTATCCCTGAAGTTCCTTTGGAAAGCCACAAGATCTCTAGATTTGCCTGGCCAATATCTCAGGTGGAGATCCCGAAGCGTTTCCAGACTCCAAGCATGAAGCTCTATGATGGAACCACAGATCCTGAAGAACACGTGGCACATTACCGGGAGCGTATGGAGATCAATCCCATTCCGGCAGGAATTAAAGAAGCCTGTCTATGCAAAGGCTTTGGTTCAACCTTAACAGGACCAGCCATGAAATGGCTACTGAGCATTCCTCCTAACACTATTACATCATTTTCTCACTTAGTTAACTTGTTTAACAATCAATTTTCTTGCAGCAGGACCTTTGAGAAGCTCACAGGTGACCTGTACCGAATAATTCAGAAGCCAGATGAGCCTCTCAGGGATTACATTGCCAGATTTGGACGAGAATCTCTTGAGATTCCTAATCTGGATATGGCAGCAGCCGTGGAAGCCTTTAAAATGGGGCTCTCCAAAGATTCACGTTTTTATGATGACCTTGTCATGGCTCCTTGCAGGAACCTCGACGAAGTCCGCAGTAGAGCCTTGAGATTCATCCGTTTGGAAGATGACAAAAGGATCCACCAAAGATTGGAGGTTCCTAAATATGATCCTAACAGCAAGAAGGCGGAATCCCCCGGGAAGCCATATAGATCTCGTCCATACTCCAAACCGGAAAATCACAAAGTCAATGCCGTCGACCAAGATGATGATGAGGAGGAGTATCCTAAGGTATCTGAATACTGTTTTTCCGTTGACATTGGTGGTTTGATGTGTGCTATGCAGGATCTAGGTGAAAAAGCAAGATGGCCCAGGAAGGATACCAAGCAAGGATCCTGGAAAGACAAGACCAAGTGGTGTGCCTTCCATGAAGATTTTGGCCACCTAACAGACGAATGTATAGCACTCCGAAAGGAAATCAGCTATCTACTCAGCAAGGGGCATCTTAAAGAATTGATAGGCAGAAAGAAGGTCAAGACTCAGGAAACCGACAAGGTGCCTCAGAGAGCAGCTTCTCCACCCCAGGATGCCCAGATAATCAACTTCATCTCAGGAGGCTCAGACATCTGCGGCACTTCGTATTCCTCAGCCAAGAAGCATGCTAAGGAATCCAAATCTGAACAGGGTGACAAACCTGTCCGGACGTCCACCCTAACTCAGGACAAACTTATATCCTTTGATGAGAGTGACCGTTCTCATGTTCAGGATCCTCATCATGATAGTCTTGTGGTTACTTTATATATTGCTAACCATTTTGTTCGCAGGATCCTGATTGATAATGGAAGCTCAGTAAACATAATCCGTCTTGATGTACTAAAAAAGATGGGGATCCCGGAAACTGAAATAGTTGCAAGATCCTCAGTCTTAGTTGGCTTCAGCGGTGAAACTAAAAGCACCGTTGGGGATATCAGGCTGCCGGTATATATAGAGGGGGTAAACTCTATGCAAAAATTCTGTGTTATAGATTCTCTCTCTTGTTGCAATATTATTCTTGGCAGGCCATGGATTCACGAGATGAAGGCAGTCCCTTCAACTTATCACCAATGTATCAAGCTTCCTACACCCTGGGGAGTTGTGAGAATTGAAAGCGACCAGCAGGAAGCTAAGAACTGTTATTCAACTTCGATGAAGAACACCACTAAGGTGACGAAAGGATAGCAATTACAGAAAAAGGCACCTGAAGTGCAGGAGGACAGGGAGCTGGAAGTCAAAGAAGTGCCTCTAGACCCTGAGAATCCTGAAATCCAGGTGCTCGTGGGAACAAGCATCCCAACAAATGTTGAGCAGGAATTATTCCAGCTTCTCAAAGCCAGGACCTCAACTTTCGCCTGGAAGCATGAAGATATGACAGGTATCCCTAAACATGTAATTACTCATAAACTTGGTTTAGATCCTTCTTTCAGGCCTATACAGCAAAAAAGGAGGAAGTTCGCCCCAGAAAAGAATATAATCATCCAGGAGGAAGTCGACAAGCTTCTCAAAACAAAGATGATCAGAGAAGTCAAGTATCCTAAATGGCTAGCAAATGTGGTGGTGGTTCAAAAGAAGAATGGAAAATGGAGAGTTTGTGTCGATTACACAGACTTGAACAAAGCCTGCCCTAAGGATCCGTTTCCACTTCCCCATATTGATGCTATGGTGGATGCCACGGCTGGTCACGAGATGCTCACCTTCATGGATGCCTCGGCAGGATTCCAACAAATTCAGATGGAACCATGCGATCAGGAGCATACGGCATTTATGACTCCAACAGGTATATATTGTTATACTGCTATGCCCTTTGGTTTGAGAAATGCAGGTGCCACCTACCAGAGGCTCGTTAATATGATGTTTAAAGAGCAACTGGGGGACACGATGGAAGTCTACATAGATGACATGGTAGTGAAATCCAAAAAGGCTGAAGATCATGTCAGGGATCTCCAAACGGCCTTCGATATCATTGATCAGTATAACATGAAGCTCAACCCCTCTAAGTGCCACTTTGGGGTGCGAGCTGGAAAATTCCTAGGTTACATGGTTACTGAAAGAGGGATAGAAGCAAGTCCAGAACAGATCAAAGCGATCCTAAATTTGAAGTCCCCATCGAATGTTAAAGAAGTACAAAGGTTGACAGGGAGAATCGCAGCGCTCAACAGGTTCATTTCAAGATCCTCAGAAAAAAGTAAGGATTTCTATGATATCCTGAGGAAAAACAAGAAGTTCGAATGGACTGAGAAGCATGAAGAAGCCCTGAAGTGCCTGAAAGACTACCTGTCAGCAGCCCCATTACTAATGAAACCAGAAGATGGGGAGCCGCTATATTTATATCTCGCTGTTTCCGGAAGCTCAATCAGTGCAGTCTTGGTAAAAAACCATCAAGGTCAGCAGCATCCGGTATATTATGTAAGTAAAACTCTGCTAGACGCAGAATCCAGGTATTCTCACCTTGAAAAGTTAATTTTATCTCTTATAATGGCTTCCACTAAACTTAGACATTATTTTGAAACCCATACTATAATTGTGATGTCTAACTATCCTATCAAGGCAGTTCTCAGGAAGCCGGAAATGTCAGGAAGGATGGCTAAGTGGGCAGTCAAACTGAGTGCCTACGACATCAAGTATGAACCAAGAACAGCAATCAAATCCCAAGCATTAGCTGACTTTGTGGCGGATTTCAGCAGTGACATTGAACCAGAAGTTGAAAAGGAAGTCCAGCAACTTGAGAAGCTCAAGGAAGACTGGATCCTCTATACCGACGGCTCCTCAAATGTCAGAGGAACAGGGCTGGGAATCCTGCTAAAATCGCCACAGGGGGACATAATACCTCTATCCATATCCTGTGAATTCCAGGCTACCAACAATGAAGCTGAATATGAGGCTTTAATTGCTGGATTACAGCTGGCTAGGGATATGGGAATCCTATCTATACAAGTGTTTGTTGATTCACTCTTATTAACTAACCAATTTAATGGCTCTTATGCAGTGAGAGGGGAGAATCTGATCAAATATCTTGAAATTGTTAAAAAATTGTCTCTATTTTTCGAAAATTTTAGCATTTCGCAGGTACCAAGAGAAGATAATGCAGAAGCCGACGCCTTGGCAAACTTGGCCTCATCACTCAGGATCCCTGAGAATGTCAAAATTCCAATAACTCACATCTTGACGCCAGCGATAGCTCTACAGGAAGCTCAGGCTGTTGACGATGATACAGGTGCAGATGTTGAGAATCCTGAAGATGCTCAGGAATCCTGGACCAACCCGATCCGGAAATATCTCAAAGATGGGGAGATTCCCAAGGGCGAAAACCCCAGAGCTTTTCGTGCAAAGGTAGTACCCTATACTATAATTGATAATATCCTATATAGAAGATCTCTTGCAGGTGTCTACTTAAGGTGCCTAGAGAAGTCAGAAGCTCTTGAGGTGCTTGAAGACATCCACAGTGGAGATTGTGGGAACCATACCGGGGGCAGGGCGCTGTTCTCTAAAGTTCTCAGATTTGGGTATTATTGGCCAACCATGAAGAAGGATGCCGCTAGCTTCTCACAGAAGTGCGATGCTTGTCAAAGGCATGGCAATATTCTCCACCAACCTGCTGAGCATCTGCATCCTATAGTATCCCCATGGCCCTTCATGAAATGGGGGATGGATATTGTGGGTAAGCTGCCAAAGGCTCCAGGAGGAAAAGTGTTTATGCTTGCCATGACGGATTACTTCTCCAAGTGGATTGAAGCAGAAGCCTATGTTCAAGTGAGAGAAAAGGAAGTGATATCCTTCATCAAAAGAAACATCCTCACCAGATTTGGGATTCCGGCAGAGATTATATGCGATAATGGCTCCCAGTTTATTGGCAAGAGAACTACAAGCTTTTGTGAAAGCTGGGGCATCAAGATGATCACTTCAACACCTGTCCACCCACAGGCTAATGGGCAGGCAGAATCCAGTAATAAGATCATAATCAACAATCTCAAAAAGAAGTTGGGCTCCAAGAAAGGTAAATGGGCGGAGGAGCTGCCATTTGTCCTTTGGGCAGACAGAACTACACCTAAAAATGCTACTGGCCAAACACCATTCTCGTTAGTGTTTGGGGCAGAAGCTGTGATCCCTACAGAAATGGTACTCCCGACAGCCAGAGTCAACTGCCAGGATCCTGAAACCAATAGCCAGAATCTCCTTCAGGATCTCGAAACAATTGAGGAGCTCAGAGATATGGCCAAAATCCGGATGGCTTCTTACCAACAGCGGATAGCAAAATCTTATAACAAGAACACCAGGCTAAGAAGATTTCAAGTAGGTGACTTGGTCTTGAGGAAAGCTTTTCAGAATACCACCAATCCTGCTGACGGGAAGTTAGCACCCAAATGGGAAGGCCCTTACCTTATAGATTCTGAAGAGGGTAAGGGGGCATACCGTTTGGTGAATATGGAAGGAGAACCTCTGCCAAGAGCCTGGAATGCCATACACCTCAAAGCTTATTTTATGTGAGAATCCCGTTGAGAATCTCAGGCAGAATCCCAAGGATCCTCAATATATAAATCCAAGGTACGTATACTAATCCTATTTCAATTAATTCTTATTATTTTTGTGATAAGTTACTGACTTAAGCATCGGAGTGGTGTTAGCTAGGCTAACACCCACCCCTCACCAAGCGTTGAGTGTTTTGCAGATTTTGAGAATCCTAGAGAATTTTGGGTATATCCCCAGTTAGAGGTTGGCCACCTCTCCTACGTTTAAGGTATCCCGCATACCTTCTAAGGTTTGAGAGGCTGACTCCTCTCCTAAGTTTGGGTAATCGCCAGTAGCGCACGACCCTCGCCAGTAGCGCACGTTGTCCCCCGGTACGCTAAAGGTGGCCGGACCAGTCCACTCCAGGGGTGGCTGACAATCTTGTCACTGGAGGCTGCTGGGCGGATTCTCAAGGTTTATAACACTGACGTGTTATCTAAGGTTTTGGCATTTTCATGTCACATACGTATGGGCTTGTCCCCAGTTTTGGCTTAGTCCCAAGTTTATCGGGCTTGTCCCCAGTTTTGGCTTAGTCCCAAGAATCCCGGGTTTATCCCCAGTTTATTTTTAACTTGTTTATTCTTGGAGATATCGGCTTCGGCCGGAGGCCAAGAAGCCTCTCAAAATTGTTTCAGGTTTTCGAAGAAACTGTGACGAATGCTGAGAAAGGTGCATTCAGGATTCCCGTAGGAATCCCAAATCAGGTAGAAGAAGATATAGTTATCTGGAATTAAAAAATCGACTAAGGTAAAATTCCAAGGTCAGTTTTTACTATTTAGGCTAACCTAACATGTTATTCAAGTTTCGAATGGTTTTCCAACATACAAGTCATTTTTTAGATGTTTGATAAGTTTTTATAAACTAATTCTACCAACCAAAAATTTCAATACAAAAGACAATATGAGAAGCCAAAAGATACTGATATTATTTATAGCCATTAAAGATTGTGAGCTTCTCAAGCTTCGTCCTGAAAACCTCAGGATCCCTCCACTTGAGAAGCTCGAAGGTCAAAATATTGTTTTTGGGAATCCTGGTTTCGTCTTGTAAACACAAGATCCCTCCACCAGGATCCCTATCGTTGTTGTTTGTTGTTTGTTCATTACAGGAAAAGGGAAATTGTTTCAACCACAAGGACAACCAAAAAAACCACCTAAAAACCTAAAAAGTGGGCTCAGACCGTTGCATTGTCCTCATCGCCCACTGTCTTCTCCTCCTCCACCGGCTTCACCACGTCCTCCAGCTTCTTGCCCGCTCCCAGCTCGATCACATAAGCCCTTGTTGGGGCTACCGGAGAATCCGGAATCGCCTTTGAGGAGCCACCATCGGTCCCATCCTTTCCTTCCCCATCACCATCTCCTCCCAGCGATTCCAAGACCAGCCTCCAGCCTGCGATATCCCAACCTGGCACCTGAAAGCCAGCCGCTTCAGCCTCTTCTGCCATTTGAATTTTGCATTCCAGGACGCTCTGGGCAGCCGAGAGTTGGCCAATTTCAGCATCAGCAGCCATTTTGGCTTCCAGGGCTTGACGCTGCTCAGTGAGCTTATGCTCATAGAGAAGGGTCTTACCCTTGGCAGTTTCAGCTTGGGCCTGAATCTTCTCGTTGGCTTCGGCGAGCTTCTTCTCCATGTCCATAGCCTGGAAGCTCAGCTTCTCGATACCCTGCACAAGTAGGAATCCTGATCAGCGGCGGTAACAGGTATGATACTAACATAATTATTACTTGAGCTTCTTACCAGGTTGATCATGGTCTGCATAGAGAGGATCTTGTTGCTGACCTCAGACGGGGCAAGATCTTCAAAAGATTCCAGGTACACGGTAGGAGCTGCTGAAGTTTCAGGGGCCTTCCTCTTCTTGGAAGCCGAGGCCTTTGGCCGGCTGACGGGCGGCTTGGAGACGGTGGGGTGCTCAAGTTGCTCCTTCTTAACCTTCAGAAGGCTGTCAAGATCCTTCAAGGAAAACGAGGCGCTGGATTTGGGAGCTGCAAAAGGAGACAGGTTATTAGTGTCCAGGAAGCTCGAATAAACAAAGAAGTCAGAATCTTACAAGAACTTACCAGACATGGTGGGAGTGTGATCGGCTGAATAACTATTTTCGCTGGTTGTTGCTTCAAGAACCAAAGCTCTCTCGCTGGCTGGAATCTGGTAAATAGCTTCAAGCTTCTTGAAATCAGGCTGCTTCTTGATAAGATTCTCAAACTTGGGTGCTGCAAAAGAGAAAGTAACAGAAAAGTTAAAAACATATGCGAAATTCAACAAAAAACGGGAAACTTCAATTTCCTACCCTTCTCAACCCACTTCAACGGTAACTCTGTCCCCCCAGGAATCGAGTCTCGTTTGACGAAAAAGAATCGCTTCTTCCAATCGTGATCATTGTGGGAAGCTCGGGGAATCAACTGGGAGTTAGAGGTACGAGCCTGAAGAACAAACCGGCTACAACCGTGGGTTCTTAACTTGTAAGCTTCACAGATTTCAGGAATCCCGATGTCGAGATTCCTGGTTTGGTTCAACTGGTCCAGAGAATACAAGATTCTCCAGACCATCGGCATGGTTTGGGAGTAAGAAAGTCGGGTAGTCTTGAAGAACTGGGTGATAAGCTCCGGAAAGGGGAATGTCATTCCGAGCAAGAAAGGATAGTACATAAAGCAAACCCAAGTTGTGGAGATGAAATCAGACTTGACGAGAGAACTATAAGGTCGGAAAACGGTTTCCGGCGGAAAAATGCCGGAGTTTTTCAGTTCGAGGATATCGCGATCGTCGAAGGAACAGCTTTCTTCCTCACAGGGGATGATATACCCCTGATCATGGAAATCCTCGGCGATCGGAGAGCTCAACGACGAAGAAGATCGAGTGTTTTTCTTGGCCATGGCCGAAAAACACGAAGGAAAACGAGAAAGAAAGAAAGGGACTGACCTGGAATATCGGAGAAGCTCGAGAGGTTTTGCGAAGAAGATGGTGAAGATCTCATGGATTTACTCCCTATTTAAAGAAAAACGTCCCATCTCTTGGACGCCGAGAAACCAGTCACTTCCTAACTGCTTTTACCGTCTACACGCCGTTAAAAAGGCATCTTTTTGAATTTTAACAGCTGTCAAACTTATCCACAGCTGTTGAAATTCAAGGGGCAATTGTTGAGGGTGTATTTTCAGGATGCTCACAGGAAGCTCAGACAGTTCAGGAATCCTATTGTCATCTGGGAATCTCGTAAACTCAGGTATCCTGATTATATTATTTTTACTAACCCTCATATTTGCCACATGTTTATTTGACCAGGTATCACCGGAGTCATCAACTACCTCCGAAACTTACGCTCCAGCTGAAGAAGATCGTGGACCAAGTGAACGGAGAGGCCCTTAACGGTCGAATTAGTTGGGCGATAGGATCCCGGGAATCCCGGAAAGTTTGTTATTATTGTATTTGTTATATAAATCGAGGATTCGATCAGTAGGCACACACACAACACACTTCTCATTAGCTTGCTTACGAATACGAATCATTGTACCACATAGTTCTGATCGATCAAACCTCCAACCCGTTGTAACGAATTCGCTTGATCATTAATAATATTGACTTGGTGGCGGTTTTTCAGCCGGCACCCGAGGTTTTTATCCAGGATTCTCAGAGGCAACTCGAAGGATTCTGGAGTTTTCCTCGCTAAAATCCTTGTGTTATCATCCCAACTTGGATTACTTGCTCACTTGATAGTTAAGCACACTACCTCACAATCTAAGTTTGGAATACAGGATTCCTAAGTGAATTTTTGACCAAAACAATCACATTAATAGTTTTCAACACATACAGATTATGAATTTATCATGCCGCACCCAAGGTCAACACTCAAATACTCTACGGGCACGTTGCGTGTAGCCGTACGCCCTCTGCGAGTAGTTTTTAAGTTCAACATATAAGTACATATTCCCCTTAGTAACTTAATACTAGAGGATCCGGGTGAATATGGATCGTTCAACTATATCGGCCGCTATAATCCCTTATATGTCTAGTGGTCTCAACCTTAATGACCAGAAAGTCTCTAGTGACCCACACAGGGCATTCTGACTCACAGTGTTCGACAAGATAAGCATAACAGATATAACAGATACATCAGAACAGGATTGTGATCTCAAACAGTTAATTAATAAAGGAAGTCAGAGGACTCACTGCAATGAAGTCAGGAACAGTGTGCTAGACGGAAATCCGAGATTCAACTAGGATATCCTATCTTCGGTTTCTAGCAACCTAGTAGAATTATCATGTATATATTCGTTATATATAATGCTAATGAGTCCATTAACAATCTCAGGTTCAAAGTATCATGAAATACAGTCTCCAAATCAATCAAGCTAAGTTTTTGGTCAACTTAAAATCAGAACAATTATTCTGTCATTTTCCTTCAGAGGCGTACCGCCTGGAACTAATCATTTCTGGGCGGTACGCGTCAAATGAAAATCTGAGTTCCTGATTTCAGATTAAGGCGTACCGCGCTGATCAATATACTTCTGGGCGGTACGCTGTAATCTGATATTCTGATTACTGTCTTTAGTTTTCAGGGCGTACCGCTCTGCATGTACCCAACTTGGGCGGTACGCCCCAATCTGGCCCGACTATTTTGTCTTTTAGTGCCATTTTTACATATTGATGTTTTAAGACCAGAATGTTTGCTAGATCAATAGTATACCATGTTGGGGTTGATTTAGGGGTTTATTTGTGGTCCATTTTCTTAATCAAAGCCTAACCCCAATTCTCGAGCTTCCCATTAATAGTAAGTTTCATCAATTCGAACCCCGTTTCATACAAATGTTATTAGGGACAGAGTTCTTATGATCAAATGGCTCATTTCCTTGTTAGAGATACTGACCAAATCTGGTCTCATGTTATCTTTTCTTGTAAAGCTTCTAATTATAGAAAAATCAACATTCATGCATAAAAGGATTGTACCTTATGAAGGAAATCTTGTACAATCGATCTCTCTGAATTCCTTGCTCCCTTAGATCTCCAATCCAACTTTCAAAAGCAGATTTATGGTTGCATGCATGATCCATGATCATTTTGTTAGAGTATGATCACAAATAACCATAAATAACTTTCCTAAACAAAAATCAAGATATCTTTACCTTGATTATCCTTGAACTCAGCTTTTACCCTCTTTAGCCACCATCAAGATGAGCCAATATCACTGATTTGATGCATGATTAGGCCTGGTCGAACCTTGGCCGAACCTGGAGTTCGGACAGGGCCGAACATGTCCGAACCTGAGTTTCGGACCAGCGAGATTCAATGTGTATAAATAGTTGTCTTGTAATAGAATTCAGTGACTTCTGCGTGATATATTCTCTTTGTACTCTGTGGTCATCTCTGTGGTTAATACAAGTCATTTATATTTACTCTTTGTGTTCTAGCTTGTATAACATTGATTTCATAACGATTAAGTTGACGATCCACACGCTCAAGCAATTTCAAGTGGTATCAGAGCATTTGGTTTGCTCTACAGGTCGGAAATCACTGTTTCTCGGAGTTTTGACTCAAAATTCACGTTTTTGCGAAAATGTCATTCATTTTTGAGTTCGTTTGATCTTCTCGAGTGTGCTTCACGTCAAAAATCCATTCCTATTCCATTCTATCGAGTTTGCTTGAATTCCTGTCGAAAATTCCAGTCAAAAACACTATAAATCGAGAAAATGGTGTCGTGTGAGCTTGGTCTCGTCTGAGGTTCGGACAACTTTGGAGTAACCGCTACGAACTCGAGGTTTGGACAGAGTTCGGTGTTATTCTAGTTCGATGAGAGTTCGGTGAAGTTCAGTCCAAGTTCGGACGACGTTCGGCGAGTGTTCGGTCTTAGTTCTGTTTGTTCTTCCGAAGGTCCAGTTCGGAGAGTTCGGTGTGTCTTATTTCGGTTTAGGTTCGGAGCTGGTTCGGACACAGTTCAGAGGTGGTTCGGCGAAGGTTCGGGGTGAACAGTGTTCAATTTTTTTTTGTTGTTCGAAAATGAGTGTTTCACAAGTTAGTTCTATGATACCTATCTTGGTGAAGTGGGAAGATTATGATAAATGGAAAGTTGATTTTGAGATTTACATCAACAAACATTTCAAAGAGTTTTGGGAGATAATTGATAAGTAATTCAAATGGCCTACCGATACAAGAGGAGATGTACTACTTCCTCGACATCTATCTATAGAACAAAGGGATTATACAAATAATGAAAATAAAGCCAGAGACATTATTGAAAATGCTCTCTCAAAAGAGTTATTTCTTGAACTCACAGTGGGTTATACTGCTAAGGATAAATGGACTGATTTGCTAGATAAAGGTGAGATATATGCAAATGTTAAGACTATGAAGGATGTCTCAGATTCTTCTGACTCAAAATCATACGATTCAGCATCTAGTGGTTTAGGATCTGAAAGTAATGATTTGTCAGACAAAAAGGATTGTGATATAGTTTTCAAGACTGAACAAATTGAGGGTTGTGTCAATGATACTGATTTTGATTCTGAAACAAGTTCTGATGTTATATATGACAAAGGGGATGAAAGTGACATAGAAGAAATTCAGAATGGAAATTTGTTCATATGTTCAAAGTGTGCAAAACTTGCTAAGATTAACAAGAATTTGATGAAAGAAAAGGATAAATTGTTGGTTGAATGTGGAAAAGCAAAAGCTGAAGCTAAAGATGTTGCTGCAGATTTTGAAGCATTGTTCAACAAGGCTTATCCTGTGCAACAGAAATTGAGGGTTGTGTCAATGATTCTGATTTTGATTCTGAAACAAGTTCTGATGTTATATATGACAAAGGGGATGAAAGTGACATAGAAGAAATTCAGAATGGAAATTTGTTCGTATGTTCAAAGTGTGCAAAACTTGCTAAGATTAACAAGAATTTGATGAAAGAAAAGGATAAATTGTTGGTTGAATGTGGAAAAGCAAAAGCTGAAGCTAAAGATGTTGCTGCAGATTTTGAAGCATTGTTCAACAAGGCTTATCCTGTGCAACAGAAGTTTGAAAAGGCTAATACTCTTGTGATTGAATCGCCGACTAAAATTGAGAAACTTCAGAACAAGATCTCTCTGCTACAAGATGAAAATGTTCTTTATCGTGATAAGAATGAAGTTTTGACAAAAGATATTGAGATTTACAAAAAGAAAAGAGAAAGTGTTCTTGAAGAATTGTTTGCTGAATGTGACATCCGTAAAGTGCAGATTTATGAATATGATGAGCTTAACGCAAAATTTATCAAGTCACAAAAGGAAGTTTTTGATGCTCAACAGAAAATCAAAGAATTGAAGTTTGCCACTTCAGCCAAGAAAAAGAAACCAAAGTCTGAAAAAAAGCACAAACCATTGGGTGAAGTTCTGAAGTTTACTTTAAAATCTGTTCTTCTGGAAAATGAACAAATTTTTAATATAATTGTTTCAAGTACTTCTTCTGCACCTGATGAAGAAAAAGATTTGATTCAGAAGAACAAGTTGAAAGATATTAAAGCTAAATTTACTAAACAAGCTAAAGGGAGAGATGCTTTTGGTTCTCCATCTGGATCTACAAAGGGTTCTGGATTCAAACATAAAGGTTTGGGTTATGAAGTCAAGGATGCTTTAGTGAAACAAACAACAAAGAAACCGAATAAAGTTGTTGTTCAGCATGTCCCTCAACTTCAGCAACAATCAAAGAAACAATCTATTCAGACCCAACACAAGCAAGCTCATCAGAAGAAGCCAAATGTTTCTACATCAAGAAATGGTCATTATCATTCTGGAGGTTCTTCAAGTGGTTCTTACTATATACCCCCAAGAGCATCTCCCAGGTTTGATTCTTCTGATAATTTCTTTGATTCATTTACTTCTGATCATTCTTTTTGGTTAATATGATTCTCATGCTGTGAATCATAGTTGGAAACCAAAGAATTTTGTCAAATTTTCACCAAAGTTGCGTGAAAGAATTTGCTATGCATGTCGTCGATCTGGACATATGGCTGCAAATTGCCCGACGACTGCATATGTTCACCAAAATGCAAAATATGTGGATCCAAATGGTAAAATTTTTGATGAACCATGGTTACCGCACTCTAAAACAACTAGTAAGTCGTCTTCGTTAAAGATGCCAGTTGAAACATTTTCAGGTTCTGATCAAAAATTAAAATCTTCAATGCAATGGAAACCGAAAATTGTTTCCAAGGCCAACAACGACTATGTGGAAGACACCGGGCGACCCAACGTTGTTAAATCGGGTCGATCCCAAAGCATCTAATGTTTTATTTGGTGTAGATAGGTATTTCAGGAGGACCTTTCGGTGATTGAAAATTGCCGATTGTGGAATATCTGTGATAATTTAAAACTAAATTTCAAAATCATTTGGTTTTCAAAAGGCTAAACTGCAAGTATTCGTGTTGGTTGATCAATTTCTTGTTTTTGTTTTACCTCCATCTCATTCTGAGGGGGATTTTGTTTTTACAAAAATTCAAAAATAGTGTGTTGTTTTTCAAGTTGTAAAAATGAAAATCTATAAATTGAGTTGTCATTTTTAGGGGGAGAAATTTTGAAAAGCCAAAAACATGGAAAAATGAGAAATTGTATCCGACATGATTGGGAAATGATGGTACATTGGCTGACAGTGTCTGACTCATGGATAAAATAGATGAAAAAGCCATAAGACCATTCGATCGATGTGTAAGGTAGGCTCGGCAATTCTGAAAGTATACGAATGTGATATACACTAAATCTAATGCTTGACCTAGTGGACAACATCTTGATGCGTATCTCAAGATATATCAAGAAAAAGATATGTGAAAAAATAAATGAGAAGTCACTGTGTATACATGTGTTCATTTTGCAAAGATTTAAACTTGTTTGATTTTCTTTATTTTGTCAAACGATCGGACTTTCTCTGCGTGTCTACAAGACCGACCTGATCGTTGTTCGTTTGACGTTCTGCTTTATTTTCTTTGGTGTTTCGTATAACTCATCAGACTTTCTCTGCATGTCCACTAGACCGACCTGATTGTTGTTTAGTTATACAATTTCTACTTGTTTTATTTTCTTATTTTGTTAAATCCGAGGCCTTATCTGCGTATCGAAAGATCGACCTTAAGGTAGACGATTTAACATTCTTATTTCTTTTTGCATGGAACACAGTTGACTATATCATGGTTACAATCATTATGTGATTAAAATCACAAATGAAATCACAAAATGTGATAAGCAAAAACATATCTGAGTATGTCTGATAGTGTGGGGTACACTGGTCAATGCAAATTTAATCAATACCTTAACATATCCAGATGTTATGAGTATGCTTCTGCTTGAGTTTAAAGTTGGACAAATTATATCTGCAATCGACATGGCTTATGTGCTTCAATAATTGAAATTAAAGTGTAGTTCAGCATGTTATGTCCAATATGATCCCAAGTCGTGATCTTTCTCGCAAAAGACAAATGTAGTGTCTGATTCTGTAATGCATTTACTTTTCCTATCAGAAAATACCAAAAAGATTTTAGGTGTGTTTTGATATAAAGTTTCTAAAAGCCAAAAAGATTTTTTTTCTGATTTGTTTTCGATTGATCAACACGAAATACGAATTCATTTTCAAAATCAAAATATCTTGGAGTCTCGAAGAGACGTTTTGCACCAAGATTACTTATGTTGGCAGGTTTCTAAGTGGAAAGAGAACATTACAACTTCAAGTCTTCAGAAGATTGTTGATAAAAAGATTACACACGATGCAATATCAAGTATTCAAGATTGAACTCATCGTCAAGATCGAGGAAGAGTTTAATTGAAGATACAAGATACAAGTTTAATAGAGGAGATGATCCTGCACATGCCGAGGGGGAGTTTGTTGATACATGGTCCTGATCGTCATGTGAAGTATCGAATACAAGACAAAGACATGCAAGATTAGGTCTGGCCGTACCTTAGCCGAACCTGGAGTTCGGACAGGGCCGAACAGGTCTGAACCTGAGGTTCGGACCAACGAGATTCAATGTGTATAAATAGTCGTCTTGTAATAGAATTCAGTGACTTCCGCGTGATATATTCTCTGTGTACTCTGTGGTCATCTCTATAGTTAATACAAGTCATTTGTATTTACTCTTTGTGTTCTAGCTCGTATAACATTGATTTCATAATGATTAAGTAGACGATCCACACGCTTAAGCAATTTCAACAGCACCACCCAGAGCACGCAACTGTTTGAGCCATAGTGGCATAGTCCAGTTGGCATTGACATGAACCACATCTTTCGCCTCATTGGGCATCCTCAGCTTAGTTTGCAGAATCGAGATCATAGCCGATTTCTTGGATGTCTCCACATATTCCTTGAGGGCTATCTCATGCTGGTTCCGGGCCTCAACTGCCTTCTTCTTGTTCTCAAGCAGCAGCTTCTGAACCTTGTCATGGTGGGCCTTAGCCTTGGATGCTTCCTTGTTGGCCTGAGCGACCCTGGATTTCAGAGTGTCAGCTTTAGCAGTGCGCCTCTCGGCGGCTTCGAGTAACTCGAGGAGACGGGAGTTGGCCTACAAAAAGGTAAACACATGTTAAAAATTGACTCCATATTTAACTCTGAAATGCATGTAAAACAAGAATAACCAAGGGTTACCTGATGGGTGATAAGCTCAGCATGCTGAACAAGATCCCGGGGAAACAGCTCGGCCAGGGGATGTTGAGCAGCAGCAGTGCTGGATCCTCGTGTCTTTCTTTTCAATTCGGAAGCCCTGGATGTAGTGGCTCGGGATGCTGGGGTAGGCTCAGCTTTGACGGTGCTCAATATCATCAGGTCCTGATCGTCGACTAGCCCAGAGGAGAAGGCAGCCTCAAGGTCGTTAATATCGTTTGCAGGGGCAGCTGCAAAAAAGAACGTAACCCAGGATGTCAGCGAATCATGTATGAAAAAAAACTAACAAAATGCAGGGTAACTTACAACTCGACATGCTGACGGTAGGTTGGGAAAGGGCTGGATGCTCGACTGCTTTGGATGCACGTTCAAACTCGGGGATACCCATGAACTTTTGCAAGTTGCTTGCTGTTTCCTCCTCTTCAGGGCCGATCTCCCTCAAACTCTTCGCTGTAAAGAACAACATTCAAGGTCAGATCATATAGTTTCAAATATAAACCCTAACATCTAATCCAGGTATGCCCACCCTCTACAACCCAAGCTTATGGAAGCTGATGACCACTTGGAATGCTAGAACGCTTGACAAAAAACAATTTACCCTTGCATTCACCGTGTTGGGTAGCGTTAGGGATGAGTTGCATGTCATTCGAAAGGGACTTGAACAAGAAACGGCTAGAACCATGGGATTTCAGTTCGTAAGCCAAGGCTATCTCTGGTAGGCCGATCAGGTGTTCTAAAAATGTGTGAGCATCGGATCGTCTACTCAATCTAGCTAATCGGACATCAAAACATAATTAACCGATTGTTTTATTGATGAATGAAGAACAATTACAATCAGTAAACACTTAGAAACACAACACAGAGAAACACCTTGAAAACACACACTTAGCAGAAATCTCACACGCTCAGGTCTATCTATTACAATGTCCAAACTTCTATATATACCCAGCTGGCCGAGTCTCGTCCGAACCTCAGGTTCGGCCAGTCCGAACTCTAGGTTCGGACCTAGTTCGGCCACTCAGACTTTGACTTGAACTTGAACATTGCTTAATACTTCACATGACGCACATATCAGGTACCAACAAACTCCCCCTCGTCGTGTGCAGTATCTCTACTCTTCTACATCATCAAATCTGTATCTTCAACCAAGCTCCCCCTCAAGTGTAGAATCTGTTCGTCCGATGAAATGAATCTTCGAACAAACTCCTCCTCAACTTAATCGTAGCTTGATCTTGAATACTGGACAATGACTGGTGTATCTCTGGTCTTTATCAACAACTTTAGAAGACTTGAAGTTGTGATTACTTGCACTTTAGCATCCTGCATCAATACTTAAATAATCTTGGCACAAAACGTCTCTTCGAGACTCCAAGATATGACTTTTGAAAATTGAATTTTGTATCACGTGTTGATCAGATCGAAAATAAAGCAGAAACAAAATCTTTTTGACTTTTAGAAAATTTATATCAAAACAAGCTTAAAATCTTTTTGAAATTTCAAAGTTTATGCTAAAACACACCGAAAATCTTTTTGTTCTTTTCTGAAATGAAATGAAATGAAATCACAATACAGAATCAAACACTATTTTTGGTATGAGAAAGATCACTATATGGGATCATATTGATCATAACGCACTGAACTACACTTCAATTTCAATTAATTGAAAAACATAAGTCATGTCGATTGCCGGTATAATTTGTCCATTTTAAACTCAGACAGAATCATACTCATAACATCTGGATATGTTAAGGTATTGATTAGATTTGCTTTGACCAGTGTACCCCACACTATCAGACAAACTCAGACATTTTCTGTTTTTATTTCTTTTTCCTTTTGTGTGATAGCACTTGTGATATTTCACAAAGCATCAGTATTTTTCATGATATTGTCAACTGTGTTCCATGCAAAAAGAAATAAGAACGTTAAATCGTCTACCTTAAGGTCGATCTTTCGATACGCAGATAAGGCCTCGGATTTAACAAAATAAGAAAATAAAACAAGTTGAAATTGTATAACTCAACAATAATCAAGTCGGTACTCCCGTACACGCAAAGAAAGTCCGATGAGTTATACGAAACACCAAAGAAAATAAAGCAGAACGTCAAACGAACAACAATCAGGTCGATCTTTCGATACGCAAAGAAAGTCCGATCGTTTGACAAAATAAAGAAAATCAAACAAGTTTACATCTTTGCAAAATGAACACATGTATGCAAAGTGACTTCTCATTCTGAATTTCACACTTATTTTTCTTTTTGTGTCATGAAATATGCATCAAGATGTTATCCACTTGGTCAAGCCTTAGTATTTAATGTATATCACATCTGACTACTTTCGATTGCCGAGTCTACCAAACATCAAACAATGATCTTATGGCCCTTTCATCTACTCTATCGATGAGTCAGATACGCAAGTCAATGTATCATCATTTCCCAATGATCAATTTCTCACAATTTTTTATATTGTGCATGATTCACCTCCTCGTTATATTTTGGCATGTATTCACCTTCTCCCATAACATGTTTTTCTCAATTACTCCCCCTATATACAATTCTCCCCCTAAAATGAAAACTCTATGGTTAGATTTTCATTTTACACAAAAACAAGACTCTATTTTTGGCTTTTTGAGAAAAACTTGTAAACAAAGAAAATTGATCAATCAACATGGATATGTTGCAGTTTTAGACTTTTGGAAAATTCACAGATTTAGAAAATTTGATCATGAAATTTAAATTAAGCAGAATACTCCTCCATTGACAACTTTGCAATCGTCGATAGGTCTTCTAGAAGTACCTGTACACTGGTCAAACTGACTAGTTCATAAATGACCCGAAGCGGATTGCTTCTGGTCGACCAGTGTCCTGGTTTTGCTTAGAAACCACCTTAGGTTTCCATTGTTGTTGTTTTGGTAAGGTAGTTTGTGATGAACTTATCACAGGTGACTGTGATGAACATTGGAACAAAACGTTTTTGTTTATGAAAGAATGTAGGTTGAACGTCATCAAAAACTCTGCCTTGTTCATCAAAGAACATTTGTTTGGCAGGTTTACCAAAAACTGGTTTCTTATGAAACCGTTGTGGGGAATCAGCAGGTAGTGGACAATCCTTTGCCATATGCCCTATTCGGTGGCAAACATAACAAATTCGTTTTGTTTTGTCCCACTTTTGATGTACCTGCGAAGAATTACACATAGGAATATCTCGAACATGATCAGAATTAGAATCATATACCTGATGTCTGTGATCATGAACCCATTTGGATGTTGGGCTTTGAGATAAAGAACCATCAGTAGAAACTTGAGCTTTCACAAAAACTTCAGAAATCTTTCGAGCATCAACACAATGAAGAGGAAATTCTTTATCAGAGAAAAGCTGAGCAGAACCTTTGAGCTTGTAGAATCTCTCAGGTTGAGCTTTTTCAGCCTTAAACACATCCTTCTTCACTTGCTTAAGCTTCAATTTCTTCAAATCTTGAGATGATGAGTCTGGAACCTTCTCATATGTTACATCTTTTGCTTTAAAACTCAGACCCACATGCTTTCCAACCACTTTCTCCTCAAAATTAGAATGTCCATTTTTTTGCTAACCGAGAAAATTCAGCTTTCACTTCAGTTACATTCTTTTGATCATAAAAGAGCTTTGCATCAAACTCAGATCGAGACTGAATCTTGTCACTTGAAGTAGCTGATTTCTCATTATCAGCAGAAGATGAACCAGATACAAATTTTGGAGCAAGGATTTATGTCGTTTCATCACTTTTGGTACTTTTTCGCGATCTCCACTTCCTCCTTCTTGTTTCTTTGCTTAAAATTGTTAAAAACTGGATCTTTATATTATTTTAATGCTAGATCTTGATGTACCCATGTTCTAAAATGTTAGATCTTGTGAGAAATTGGTTAAAGTTTAGATTGTTACAAGCTTTAGTGATTTTTATGCTCTTTTGATAATGTATCTTGTTAGATCTTGGTAGATCTAGGTTAATATTGTTAAATTTCTTGTTTTTATGCATGATTCTTAATGAAGATTGAGTCTTGAGGAAAGATCTAGGGTTTTGATCGATAAAAGATGGTATTTGATGGATTTTTCTTCTTGAATATATATATATATATATATACTAGCCGTGTGCCCGCGCGTTGCGGCGGCGACAGTGTATAGCGTGTTATTCGTCTTCTGTTCGCGTGTTGCAGCGGCACAAGAAACTACAACGTGGTATTTGTTTATTTGTTCGCTTGGTATGGCGGCAGTTTATAGGGTGTTATTCGTTATTTGTTCGTTAGAGACTACCAACCCGCAAGGTTGATTGCACTCCAACTTTACTTTATCAGTTAGAGACTACCAACCCGCAAGGTTGATTGCACTCCAAATACTCAAATGAAGGACAACGTTGCGGCGGCGAAAATTTATAGCGAGTTATTTGTCTTCTGTTCGAGCATTCGCTGATGATGCAATTATCCAACACGAAAATTTATAGCGAGTTATTTGTCTTCTGTTCGATGCGGCGGGTGACAGTTTGACATTTCTTTGCGTGTTCAGCGGCGACGACAATTTACAACGCGATATTAGTTTCTGTTAGCGTGATGTGGCGTGGCGACAATTTATAATACGGTACGTGTGGGTTCAACGGTGACAGCAATTTACATGGCTCGTGACATAGGGTGCGACATAGCATTTGGCGGCGACAATGAACTACAATCGTAATGATGAGATCATGGCACTTGTCAATCGTGATTTACCGGTGTGTTATTTATAGATGGTCAAATAAGTAATAACGATTTAATACGGTAGGCTATTTTTTCATATTTATGTGAAACGTAAGTGTGTCAAAAACAATTATGACTTGTACTTCTAAAAAAGTGTAAAATGACTTTTTTTTCTTTGTCTATACTATTATTAGGGAAACTCGCGAGATGCGGCGGCAACGACAAACAAGTAGCACGATACTTGTTTTTTTTTTTGTTTTTTATCAATCCTCTCGTGATATATTGCAATATATATTTGTTAGTTTTCTCATTCATAGCATCGATATAATTTATCTAACCCTATAGATCTCAAATAAAAAACTCGCGCAATGTGACAGTGACAACAATATTCAACACGATACATATTTTCTGTTAGTTTATTAACTGAATGCAACTACAAATTTTTTGTTAAGACGTTATCTGAACCAACTACATAAAAAAGTTATGATTTATAATTTTATGGAATTTTAGTGCTTCACGCGACAACTCTTATACAAACCATGTAAACCAATTATGAAATATATTTACGTGATGGAATATTTTCTAGGCATGAATATAACTGCGAATGTGAATACAAACCAAAACTATGAACCTTTCTCCAAATTTAGTAGTAACTTTAAGTTAGAGAAATACAAGCCAACTTACAAATAAAATGAAAATATGCCAATCAAGCATGAATATAGGCATGAATATAACGGCAGCTACACTTACCATTCTGCTGATAAACCTTACAAGAGGTACACAAGTCCATTATTAGATCTTCACCTCCATAACACCTTCAAGAAGTACAGCCATGGGATCACCTTAATGACAACTTTGGAGCTACATCGCCCTTAAGAAATAGAAATAATATGTTTCTCACTAATACTTGCTGGGGTGCATGTGCGTCACAATTGAATCACTATTCTTTTCATCATATACCTGTACAATTTTAGGTGATTAGTAAAAATAAAGGCATTTCGAGAAGTTAAATTTCAAATCCATTTGTTGCCACTACATCTCATTCAACATCTGTGAAATCAAAGTTTTAACCAATCATTGCATAAACCCTTTTTCAATTTAACTCTTAAGGATTGTAGAAATGGTTGGAGACTAAAAGATATAAATGGGTCAACCGGGTCAAAAGTCGATCAATAAATAACATCTAAAAGAGTAACATTATAAAATTTCTAGAATATCATCAGAGCTCAAGAATCATACCTGTGTGTAAATGCTAAACAATGTGTCGGGAGCATTATCTCAAAGTCAATTTAATGAAGGTGTGTAAAGAAACTTGATTACAAACCTGAAATATTTCAACTTCAAACAATTGAGCAAGCAAGTTCAATACTATACGTACAGATCAAACAACAAAAGCAACTACATATATAAAAACATTTAAAGGGATGTTACCTTTTGCATTGCTTTCCAAGAAGAATTGTACTTCTTATGAGGCATGTGAATGCCAGATTGAGAGTGGATAGGCCACAAGTCCTCTCGCCTCTAAACTGGGACAAAAACAAAACTTTAATCATTGATTTTAGGGAATACAAAATTCAAGCAGCTTAATACTTACTCTTTATGCTCTTCCTCCTAGCAACCAAATTCAAAAGTAATTAATACACAATCAAATCTAAAATGATTTCATGTATGGTAAGCTGCATATATAAGTAGTCCAAGTGGATGTTTGGATAAACAATTTTGAAAGAAATATTGTAATTTGAATAGTTTAAAACAAATCAACACTTGATCAGTTGCAATGATAACTTTTGAAGGAAATCCGAACACCCCTTGAAATATAATAGCTAGTCAGATAGGCAATGATCTCAACGCAAATAGTCATTTGATATAATGCTTACTTGTTAATGAATTTAAAAGCATTGGACCATAGGAAGAGAACTAAAAAGGCATGTATCAATATGTGGCACACCAAAGAGCAGCTCTATGTTTGAGATCCGAATTTTTCAAATACCTCAATCTAGAAACAATAAAGCAGGTCTAACACCAATTGTGAATTTAATCAACAAATCAACAACATTTAAAGGAATTCATTAATTCACGAACAAAAAAGAAACAAACCCTTTGCATAGTCATTGAGTGTTGTCTCTTTAAAGGAAAAGTTGCTGCTGACCAGGATGTCCTCACCCGCTTACAGCAATCAAACAAAATTCCAAGTAAAATAAAAATTTAAAGAAGAGAACACCTGATGTAATCAAGTAATAAAACCAAATGTAAAACAAAAACATAAAGTTAGATATGATGTAATACAGAATTCTAAAGAACAGTGGCAAATGAAAGACTTCTGTATTTTTCTTGAGCACATATGAAGTTTTACCTGATTTTTCATGGATTGAGAACCCTGCGTCTTTGTACCTGCAATGTACATTCATCACGGACCACATAAAGCCAAATAACTAATGAAATCTTTGTATATGATTATGAATCAAAGCTTTAAAATAGCAGAGATGAGAAAGTTTTGGCCATCAAATGAGCATCATTTCTCAAATCTGCACATATTTCTCGAGCATTTTTATAAAATTTGAACAAGTTAACAATAGAACTGAGCTAGAGAGCCTAAGAAACTGGTTTACCACTAACAAATGACCTCTCCTTCAGGAGCCCCTACGATTAATTTATGAGAGTTAGAAAACAAGTTAAAAACTCTTTTAATGGTGTTCAAAGCTGGCCAGGTTGGACTGGCCAACCTGCTAGCATTTTTTACCATCTTCTACGAAATTATTCATATTTAGAGCGTCAAAAACGATTAGAGAACTTAAATTATCATAATGACTTAACTTCTTCAGTAATTTGTTTTGATTGTTTTATGTACTTAAAATACAGTTCAGAAGACTTTTGACCCATTTAAAATTAGACTTGATTATCTCTGCGCATCCTATAATACAAAAGATTATTCATAATGTGAATTTAACAATTTGAAGTATATCAACCAATATTAGTTCTTGAGATTAAAACCTACCTGAGAAGCCTACTCTTGCCATAAGTTCTCTGACTTCTTGTATGAAACTTACCTGGTAAGCATGACAGCATATATGCTATTATTTAAGAACAAATGTCAGAACTGACTCATGTACACAAAAGCATATGCAAAGAGTAAGATTTAAAGATGAGACTGAAAGAATTTCTAAAAAGGAACATGAATTATATTGTAAGTTGCCATCATCTCAGGCTCACTTTGCCTCAGGAATTTATCACTGCATCTATCCTGTGTTTGTGATAAAAAAACACTATTAACAACCAAAAATCTCTGAACTCATCGTTTATAGGATATAGATGGTTATTTATATAAGATAGCTATTACATTTATAACTAATATTCATCATTATCATTGTCATATCATAAAACGAACAAGCTTCATCCAACTAAAAACCTTTAGCCATGAACAAACATGTCTCTTCACTTTTGATATCACATAATGTTCAAGATTCATAGGAATAAGCTTCATCCAATTAGAAACCTTTAGATTCAAGTTACTAAACATAAACAAATATATATTAATCTATAAAAGCTTATGAAATTAGAGTAAAACAGTCCTAAATATTAGTAATTTGTGAATATAATCGAATGATATTTATTGTTGGTGATTTAGGTGTGGTTGAATCCAATCAATTCACCATCTCTTAAATCATACCTCTGTGACATATGTGGTGAACCACTTCATATAGGTCAAATCGAAAGACTCTGCAATCTTACTGATTTGTTCAAGTTTATATAGATAAAATCTGTATTTCCAATCGGTGATTCATTAGGAATCTAACCAACATACAAACTGAAATTTCCAATTCATGAAGAAACTGAGTAAATGACACAAATTCAATCAAATAGAAAATGGCAAATGTAACATGAAAAGAGAAGCAAAGAAACTGACCTTAGCATAAATGAAATTAGCAAAGAAGTTGAAGATCTTTAATCTACAACATGAATACATACACACAATTAGTTTCTAAAATTACATTTTATAAAACACAACAGATCAGATTTTGAAAACAATACTAAGAACCCGAATTTGTACCTCAGTGTTTTGAATTGGGATTTCAATCGAGTCGTAGAAGGTGTGTGTTTATAGCGGCTGATTACCCACTTTGACATTGATGAAATTTGAATTGACCGCCATTTCCCAATTACCCAAAGAATCATTTGACTGTGATTACCCAAAGAATCGTCTGCATTTTGCCCTAAATTGTTTGACGTGTTTCCGAGTTTAGGTTGCGTCAACTATGAAGAAGAAAAGCTAAGTGAAGAAAAACCTCAAAGAGGAGATTCTCTGAGGTGTCTGGTACATTTTTATTTGTGTTGCTTGCTGCAATCGCTGCAATCTGCTTCGTTTTTTTTGTTTGTTTTTGGTTCTAGGTATGAAATTAATGAAATTTAAGACATGAATATGAAATTAATGAAATTGAACAATAAGTAAACTGTAACACTGAACAATAAGTAAACTGTAACACAAGAACAGTCTTTCAAACATAGAATTTAAAGTGATTAGAAAGAGATGATTTATGTCGCTCAAAGCTCTGGCTATGTTTTATAGGCGCTCCAAGCTTCAACCTGAACCAGATAATCTGAAGATGAACAGGCTCATCGTTTAACTAAACAAAGCACATACCTTACAATGAAACACTTTAGTAGCCTTCAAATGCAATGGTCCAGATCACCTTTTGTTGACCTCCATTCAGAACCCAACTACATCGCACCGGAGCACCTTCACCATCATCTCTATCTCTCTGTCTCTAGCACCATCTCATCACAACGTTTTTTCATGAAAAATAAAACAAACATAAGTCTTTATCAATGTCATCAGAAGTCTCTATCAAGCTTCAAATATCCTAAACAAATTAATTTAATAAATTTAGATGAATTTTGTTGGGATCGATACAACTTTAAAACTAATAAACCTCAAATCTAAAACTAATTAAAAGAGGCCTTTTATTTTAGTTGTCTTAATATAGCTATAAAACATTATAAGTTATAGTTTATATATACAATTGTGCTGTTAACTATAGTTGCTTATTAACTACACATCTGAGTTTTAAGAATTATTAAAGTTTCTCAGCCATTAAAGATTTTTTAAAACTTACAAAGAGTACTTAGTTAGCTCCTCCTCAAAGTTAACAATTCCCCTAACCTGCAATGAAAGAAAAAAAAAATTAAATACATCAAATGTAACAAAAAACGAAGAAAGCAGAGGATGAAACAATGATTCGAGAGTCAAAACAGAAAGAAATAAAAAGGACATCAAACAACATTGAATCAAGAAACTAAACTTAAAACCCAAAATTGCAACCAAAATCGAGAGTACATGGTCGGAATCATAATTAACGGCCAAATTGAAAGCCTACAAAAAGAAATCTGGATTTTCACCAAAATTAGTAAAGGCGGTTTCAAATCAACCGCAATGTCTAGAACCAGTCAAAAACCTTTGCACCACAAATGAAACTAGTAGTTTTGCTCCTTAAATTGCGACTCTTTGCTTTTGAGATCTGAAATTCAACATTGAAATGGATATTCATTAAAAATAAACAAATAGCAAATGTACAAGAAAGGACAACGGTTTAGAAGTTCGAATCCGTAACCCTAAATCGAAAGAGTAGAAGAAAATTGCAAATCAAACAAGAAAGGAACAAATGGATTAAAAAGTACATGATTTCTGCAATCAAAACCCCTAAAAACAAAATACGGGAATCAAAACCCATCTAAATGATCGATGAAATAGGAAATTAGGGTTTAATCAAACATAATAACTCCAAATCGTACATAAAATCAGAGATGATGATCTATAAGAAACAATATTGATGAATTACCTTTGGCTTTCTTGTAGATACCAGGGTTGTAAGTAAAGATTTGAACTGAGGTAGAGAAGTTGCATCGAAGGTGTCCTACCTGCAACTTAAATGCTTATTGTTCAGTTCACGCAACCTTCAATTCAAAAGTGATAATCAATCGAGAGGGAGTTGCGTGGAGACGCCCTAATTTGTGGTAATCAAGAAGAGAAATACAGATGTGGACAGAGATTTATGTGGCTATCGAGATGATGATGGGCGGCAATAGGTTGATGGGGAGAGAGACGACTGGCGATGAGGCGTTCGAGAGGTGATGGCGGCATCCAGTGGGTAGAGAGACGGTGATGAATCGTTCGAGAGGATGTTAATTAATTGATTAGGATGACCAGATTACCCTCACGTGATATGCTTGTAAATATTGGATGTGGTATAAAAGCTATGCTTTATCAACTTGTACACGCAGCATAAACTCTTGTACGCGTCTTAAGGATTCAGCATTTTTCATGACAAAAATACCCTTTTGAGCAATATGTATTATATATAGTAATAGATATATATATATTCAAGAAGAAAAATCCATCAAATACCATCTTTTATCGATCAAAACCCTAGATCTTTCCTCAAGACTCAATCTTCATTAAGAATCATGCATAAAAACAAGAAATTTAACATGCATACAAACTATATATATAGTGTATGCATGACTAGAACCATGACAAGTTGATAACTTGATATTGATGAATGATGGATCTAGGTTATACAAGCATGATAATTGTAAATAAAATAGTCTACATACCTTTCCATACAAAGCCTTGATCTTAAATGATTTAATAGCCTAAAAATAATTAAATTAGGGTTTATGTTGAAAATAATTTATTTTTAAAATAAATATATATTCATTTGATTCATGACTTGAAATTTAATATGTGGTATGTTAATGTTTAGATTAGCCTAGAATTAATTTATAGATAATAACTATGGATCATGTGATTATTTTATGGAAAATAAATATATTTCGAGGCGTCATAAAAATAAATAGTTCTATAAACTATTCTTGTCATTCATGCTTAGTCTTAGGAATGACCTATCTCATGACCTTAATCATACGTTATCACCATGATTACATCACCAATGAATCGTCGAGTCGATTGTGTCATGAGAATTCACTCATTTATTTATTTCCTTATTTATTCATTTATTCAGTTATCTCCCCCATCTGGTTTAGCCGTCGAGTTCACCTCCGGGTTATTCTTCTCATGTCATAGTGAATTCTTTCCTTTGTGTCTCTATATTAGGTGAGTGTTCATAACCCATGTTTCATTTTAATGTTTTGGGGTGCAACATGTATCAATATTCAAAACCATAATCTTTATTATGCAATATTCTATGCGATTCTATGTGCTCTATGTGTGATACTTGCTGGATTCTATGTGTGGATATTCGCTAGTCTCTTGTCGCTAATCGCATGTGTACCATTAACCATCGAGCCATGACAACAATGATAGATCTATTAGCTGACGACCCACCTGGCCTGCCTTGGCTTGGGCGCCGGGTGATTGCTCCCTTACTGTCTAGGTTTGGTGCACATCACTTATATGACTTATTGATCATGATTTGGATTGAACACTTGACTCATTGAATCACAAAGCTTTATTCTATGTATTATGCTAAACCTATGTTTACTCACTAACTATTCCTAGTTGTCCTTTATTTTATACATGTTGCAGGTTTTGCTGTTGATGATGATGATCTTGTTGATGACACTATAGGGTTGCATGCGGACCTAGTGTGACCTAATTAATCAATTTTCTTGTACCTCGTTGATCTTAAACGTTTGTATTGTAATATGTTTTCTAATTTATATGAAATGGGTTGATTAAGAATATCGCAACATTAATTAGTGTTGTGTGCATCTGAACAATAATCGCGCCCCGACATATTCCGCCGTCGGTCGGGGTGTGACACACAATCTTTCTCACTGTTGCAGTAAGGGCCTGAACATATCTCTTCACTTTATCTTCCTCAAGTTTCACCAACTTGGGTACCAATCTAGCCATCTCATGAGATTTGTTGGAAAACTCCTGATGAGTCATATTGCTGGTTTCAAACCTTAGGAAGTTCAAGTGTCACCAACTTGGGTACCAATCTAACCAATTTTTTCAAATCATTCCATCGTATAACAAGGACGGCTTCTTCCCCTCGAGACTGCATCCCAGAGTCCCACCAGAACAGTTCTCCCCCCAATAAACGAATGAGCTACGTACTTCACTAACTGGTCCTCCCAACATTCACTGATTCTAATCACAGCTTCCATTTCCTTTATCCACCTGACAGTGGAAACTACATAGGGATCTATGTTATTAGAACCGGATTGACCGACTTATGCATTAGGTGTCTTGTATGTGTGCTTCATGCATCACATGTCTATATAATTTGTATGTCCTATAATTGCTTCTTAATTATGCCTGTTTCAATTATTGTCTTATCGATTAGCAAACACGTATACACAAATCACTTGAGGCTTCCTAGCCTCTTTCCTTATAAATGGTGCCTTACGTACCATTTAGGATGTTGATTTCCGATTTTATGATCTCGTCAGAAATGGAGCCTTAGTGATTGGCATGTAGTAACTGGAAGGGTGGAGGCACCGATAGTCTGGTCTCTGACTAGAAAAGCATTACGTAGAAACTCGAATTGACGAACCCGGACGCTCACCTGGGACGCCCCGATGAGATTGCCGGAACCTATTAGGCCAAAGCATATCAAACGCTAGGATCCTACTCTGATCAGTCATGGTTGTAGGTTCTCACTCGGGAAATGAGGCCCATTTCGTGTCTTTTTCAAAAATAATTCGATTTCGTGTTTTACGCCTTGTATGTAAATTTTTCAATAATCCATGATAATCTGAGTTACACCACCTCACTATCACAAAAGTTTTACACTTAACCTTTCATGTCCTAGATGAATTTTGACCTAATTTCTTGTTTTATATGTCGGTGATTTTGTGACTTTCTCTCATGATTCTCAGTATTTTATGATTGATCATATTCAGTTTTCTCATGATTTTAAGTCGATCACTCCCCTGATATACTCATTGTCTCATAATTGATTCTTTCTATTTTCTCGACATGGATCGTCGTACTAGTCGCCGCAACCGTCAAGTGGCTCAAGAAGTTGTAAGCCAAGTGACGGTTGTCCTCTATGATCTAACCCAGCAAGCTCTTAATGCCAATGCCACCGCTGCAAAACCCGCATGTTCTTCCAAACGTCGTAAGGCGTGCGATCCTTCTAAGCGCAAAGACTCTAGGAAACCCTACCGATATAACACAAGGAAACTCGGATGTTGGGTCTTCCTCTGCCAGAGCCAGCAAAAGGAAGAGAAAGGCTAAATTTGTTGCTAGGACAACAACTCCTGTTGCTCCAATTGATGCTGCTATTCTCGCATCTCTTGTCACTCAAGGTGTTCCCATTGTGCCGCAAGCTAAGAAGCCCTACTTGGGACTTCACCCTTAATGCAATCGGGGCAACCATCATCACCCTACCCACCTTCCATGTTGGCAATGCACACATTATGGCCTTTTTTATCATCATGTGGGTATCTGCCGCCGATCCAGTCATTTCAGGAGCACCAGCCAGCTCAAGCTCAACCTCAAATGTTTCAACCTGTGAGGCCTATGCCGTCTCAAGCCTTTGTTGTTTGCCAGACTGGCTTTGTCTCCACCTATGATTGCTATTTCTATGGTGCCCCTGATTATTTTCCTCTGGCGCATCCATTGTTAGCTATATTTAACACTGCTGTCAACGACAATGTTGTCCATGGACCCCATGCTAGATCTTCCCGCTCAGATGTTGTTTGATGAGTCTTATGTTGATGGCTTGTAATCGTTTGAAATAGTTTACTTTCTATGTAGTAGTTTCCTTTATTTTGATGCCAAGTGAAACCTTATTGTTCTATGTCTTTTATTCACTTATGTACCCGGATATGTGTTGTCTCGTTTGGATTTGAAATCGTTTGTTCCTTATACTATACTTATTGTTGTGTACGTTAACCCAGCAAGATCTTAATGTCAATGCCACCGCTGTAAAACCCGCATGTTCTTCCAAACGTCGTAAGGCGTGCGATCCTTCTAAGCACAAAGAGTCTAGGAAACCCTAACGATCTAACACAAGGAAACTCGGATGTTGGGTCTTCCTCTGCCAGAGCCAGCAAAAGGAAGAGAAAGGCTAAATTTGTTGCTAGGATAACAACTCCTGTTGCTCCAATTGATGCTGCTATTCTCGTATCTCTTGTCACTCCAGGTGTTCCCATTGTGCCACAAGCTTAGAAGCCCTACTTGGGACTTCACCCTTTATGCAATCGGGGAAACCATCATCACCCTACCCACCTTCCATGTTGACACTGCGCACATTGTGGCCTTTTTTATCATCATGTGGGTATCTGCCGCCAATCCAATCATTTCAGGAGCACCAGCCAGCTCAAGCTTAGCCTCAAATGTTTCAACCTGTGAGGCCTATGCTGTCTCAAGCCTTTGTTGTTTACCAGACTGGCTTTGTCTCCACCTATGATTGCTATTTCTATGGTGCCCCAGATTATATTCCTCTGGCGCATCCATTGTTACCTACATTTAACACTGCTGTCAACGGCAATGCTGTCCATGGACCCCATGCTAGATCTTCCTGCTTGGATATTGTTTGATGAGTCTTAAGTTGATGGCTAGTAATCATTTGAAATACTTTACTTTCTATGTAGTTGTTTCCTTTATTTTGATGCCAACTGAAACCTTATTGTTCTATGTCTTTTATGAACTTATGTACCCGGATATGTGTTGTCTCGTTTGGATTTGAAATCGTTTGTTCCTTATACTATACTTATATGTTGTGTACGTTAACCCAGCATGCTCTTAATGCCAATGCCACCGTTGTAAAACCCGCATGTTCTTCTAAACGTCGTAAGGCGTGCGATCCTTCTAAGCGACAAAGACTCTAGGAAACCTTACCGATCTAACACAAGGAAACTCGGATGTTGGGTCTTCCTCTGCTAGAGCCAGCAAAAGGAAGAGAAAGGCTAAATTTTTTGCTAGGACAACAACTCCTGTTGCTCCAATTGATGCTGCTATTCTCGCATCTCTTGTCACTCAAGGTGTTCCCATTGTGCCGCAAGCTAAGAAGCCCTACTTGGGACTTCACCCTTTATGCAATCGGGGCAACAATCATCACCCTACCCACCTTCCAAGTTGGCAATGCACACATTGTGGCCTTTTTTATCATCATGTGGGTATCTGCCGCCGATCCAATCATTTCAGGAGCACCAGCCAGCTCAAGCTCAGCCTCAAATGTTTCAACCTGTGAGGCCTATGCCGTCTCAAGCCTTTGTTGTTTGCTAGACTGGCTTTGTCTCCACCTATGATTGCTATTTCTATGGTGCCCCTGATTATATTCCTCTGGCGCATCCATTGTTACCTACATTTAACACTGCTGTCAACGGCAATGCTATCCATGGACCCCATGCTAGATCTTCCCACTCGGATGTTGTTTGATGAGTCTTATGTTGATGGCTTGTAATCGTTTGAAATGGTTTACTTTCTATGTAGTAGTTTCCTTTATTTTTATGCCAACTGAAACCTTATTGTTCTATGTCTTTTATGCACTTATGTACCCGGATATGTGTTGTCTCGTTTGGATTTGAAATCGTTTGTTCCTTATACTATACTTTATGTTGTGTACGTTAACCCAGCAAGCTCTTAATGCCAATGCCACCGTTGCAAAACCCGCATGTTCTTCCAAACGTCATAAGGCGTGCGATCCTTCTAAGGACAAAGACTCTAGGAAACCCTACCGATCTAACATAAGGAAACTCGGATGTTGGGTCTTCCTCTACCATAGCCAGCAAAAGGAAGAGAAAGGCTAAATTTTTTGCTAGGACAACAACTCCTGTTGCTCCAATTGATGCTGCTATTCTCGCATCTCTTGTCACTCAAGGTGTTCCCATTGTGCCGCAAGCTAAGAAGCCCTACTTGGGACTTCACCCTTTATGCAATCGGGGCAACCATCATCACCCTACCCACCTTCCATGTTGATAATGCACACATTGTGGCCTTTTTTTTATCATCATGTGGGTATCTGCCGCCGATCCAATCATTTCAGGAGCACAAGCTAGCTCAAGCTCAGCCTCAAATGTTTCAATATGTGAGGCCTATGCCGTATCAAGCCTTTGTTGTTTGCCAGACTGGCTTTGTCTCCACCTATGATTGCTATTTCTATGGTGCCCCTGATTATTTTCCCCTGGCGCATCCATTGTTAGCTATATTTAACACTGCTGTCAACGGCAATGCTGTCCATGGACCCCATGCTAGATCTTCCCACTCAGATTTTGTTTGATGAGTCTTATGTTGATGGCTTGTAATCGTTTGAAATAGTTTACTTTCTATGTAGTAGTTTCCTTTATTTTGATGCTAATTGAAACCTTATTGTTCTATGTTTTTTATGCACTTATGTACCCGGATATGTGTTGTCTCGTTTGGATTTGAAATCGTTTGTTCCTTATACTATACTTATTGTTGTGTACGTTAACCCAGCAAGCTCTTAATGCCAATGCCACCGCTGCAAAACCCGCATGTTCTTCCAAACGTCGTAAGGCGTGTGATCCTTCTAAGCGCAAAGACTCTAGGAAACCCTACCGATCTAACACAAGGAAACTCGGATGTTGGGTCTTCCTCTGCCAGAGCTAGCAAAAGGAAGAGAAAGGCAAAATTTGTTGCTAGGACAACAACTCCTGTTGCACCAATTGATGCTGCTATTCTCGCATCTCTTGTCACTCAAGGTGTTCCCATTGTGCCGCAAGCTAAGAAGCCCTACTTGGGACTTCACCCTTTATGCAATCGGGGCAACCATCATCACCCTACCCACCTTCCATGTTGGCAATGCACACATTGTGGCCTTTTTTATCATCATGTGGGTATCTGCCGCCGATCCAATCATTTCAGGAGCACCAGCCAGCTCAAGCTCAGCCTCAAATGTTTCAACCTGTGAGGCCTATGCCGTCTCAAGCCTTTGTTGTTTGCCAGACTGGCTTTGTCTCCACCTATGATTGCTATTTCTATGGTGCCCCTGATTATATTCCTCTGGCGCATCCATTGTTACCTACATTTAACACTGCTGTCAACGGCAATGCTATCCATGGACCCCATGCTAGATCTTCCCGCTTGGATGTTGTTTGATGAGTCTTATGTTGATGGCTTGTAATCGTTTGAAATACTTTACTTTCTATGTAGTTGTTTCCTTTATTTTTATGCCAACTGAAACCTTATTGTTCTATGTCTTTTATGAACTTATGTACCCGGATATGTGTTGTCTCGTTTGGATTTGAAATCGTTTGTTCCTTATACTATACTTTATGTTGTGTACGTTAACCCAGCAAACTCTTAATGCCAATGCCACCGTTGTAAAACCCGCATGTTCTTCCAAACGTCGTAAGGCGTGCGATCCTTCTAAGCACAAAGAGTCTAGGAAACCCTACCGATATAACACAAGGAAACTCGGATGTTGGGTCTTCCTCTGCCAGAGCCAGCAAAAGGAAGAGAAAGGCTAAATTTGTTGCTAGGACAACAACTCCTGTTGCTCCAATTGATGCTGCTATTCTCGCATCTCTTGTCACTCAAGGTGTTCCCATTGTGCCGCAAGCTAAGAAGCCCTACTTGGGACTTCACCCTTAATGCAATCGGGGCAACCATCATCACCCTACCCACCTTCCATGTTGGCAATGCACACATTGTGGCCTTTTTTTTATCATCATGTGGGTATCTGCCGCCGATCCAGTCATTTCAGGAGCACCAGCCAGCTCAAGCTTAACCTCAAATGTTTCAACCTGTGAGGCCTATGCCGTCTCAAGCCTTTGTTGTTTGCCAGACTGGCTTTGTCTCCACCTATGATTGCTATTTTTATGGTGCCGCTGATTATATTCCTCTGGCGCATCCATTGTTAGCTACATTTAACACTGCTGTCAACGGCAATGCTGTCCATGGACCCCATGCTAGATCTTCCCGCTCGGATGTTGTTTGATGAGTCTTATGTTGATGGCTTGTAATCGTTTGAAATAGTTTACTTTCTATGTAGTAGTTTCCTTTATTTTGATGCCAAGTGAAACCTTATTGTTCTATGTCTTTTATGCACTTATGTACCCGGATATGTGTTGTCTCGTTTGGATTTGAAATCGTTTGTTCCTTATACTATACTTATTGTTGTGTACGTTAACCCAGCAAGCTCTTAATGTCAATGCCACCGCTGCTAAACCCGCATGTTCTTCCAAACGTCGTAAGGCGTGCGATCCTTCTAAGCACAAAGACTCTAGGAAACCCTACCGATCTAACACAAGGAAACTCGGATGTTGGGTCTTCCTCTGCCAGAGCCAGCAAAAGGAAGAGAAAGGCTAAATTTGTTGCTAGGACAACAACTCCTGTTGCTCCAATTGATGATGCTATTCTCGCATCTCTTGTCACTCAAGGTGTTCCCATTGTGCCGCAAGCTAAGAAGCCTTACTTGGGACTTCACCCTTTATGCAATCGGGGCAACCATCATCACCCTACCCACCTTCCATTTTGGCAATGCACACATTGTGGCCTTTTTTATCATCATGTGGGCATATCTGCCGCCGATCCAATCATTTCAGGAGCACCAACCAGCTCAAGCTCAGCCTCAAATGTTTCAACCTGTGAGGCCTATGCCGTCTCAAGCCTTTGTTGTTTGCCAGACTGGCTTTGTCTCCACCTATGATTGCTATTTCTATGGTGCCCCTGATTATATTCCTCTGGCGCATCCATTGTTACCTACATTTAACACTGCTGTCAACGGCAATGCTGTCCATGGACCCCATGCTAGATCTTCCCGCTCAGATGTTGTTTGATGAGTCTTAAGTTGATGGCTTGTAATCGTTTGAAATAGTTTACTTTCTATGTAGTAGTTTCCTTTATTTTGATGCCAATTGAAACCTTATTGTTCTATGTTTTTTATGCACTTATGTACCCGGATATGTGTTGTCTCGTTTGGATTCGAAATCGTTTGTTCCTTATACTATACTTATTGTTGTGTACGTTAACCCAGTAAGCTCTTAATACGAATGCCACCGCTGCAAAACCCGCATGTTCTTCCAAATGTCATAAGGCGTGCGATCCTTCTAAGCACAAAGACTCTAGGAAACCCTACCGATCTAACACAAGGAAACTCGGATGTTGGGTCTTCCTCTGCCAGAGCCAGCAAAAGGAAGAGAAAGGCTAAATTTGTTGCTAGGACAACAACTCCTGTTGCTCCAATTGATGATGCTATTCTCGCATCTCTTGTCACTCAAGGTGTTCCCATTGTGCCGCAAGCTAAGAAGCCTTACTTGGGACTTCACCCTTTATGCAATCGGGGAAACCATCATCACACTACCCACCTTCCATGTTGGCAATGCACACATTGTGGCTTTTTTATCATCATGTGGGTATCTGCCGCCGATCCAATCATTTTAGGAGCACCAGCCAGCTCAAGCTTAGCCAAAAATGTTTCAACCTGTGAGGCCTATGCTTTCTCAAGCCTTTGTTGTTTGCCAGACTGGCTTTGTCTCCACCTATGATTGCTATTTCTATGGTGCCGCTGATTATATTCCTCTGGCGCATCCATTGTTAGCTACATTTAACACTGCTGTCAACGGCAATGATGTCCATGGACCCCATGCTAGATCTTCCCGCTCGGATGTTGTTTGATGAGTCTTATGTTGATGGCTTGTAATCGTTTGAAATAGTTTACTTTCTATGTAGTAGTTTCCTTTATTTTGATGCCAATTGAAACCTTATTGTTCTATGTCTTTTATGCAGTTATGTACCCGGATATGTGTTGTCTCGTTTGGATTCGAAATCGTTTGTTCCTTATACTATACTTATTGTTGTGTACGTTGGGTATGGGTTCAGGAGTTTACAGGTTGTGTGATTATGGGATTACATGCATACATGCAAACAAGCGGACGCATAAGCGAGTAACGAGCCTACGCGCACACAATTTTTCTGTGTTGTTAACAAAAATTCAGATTAACCGTTTTAAATGCTTTCATTTTATGCATCTCGTGTATCCTCAGTTCAGATTTGAGTTACTCGTTTTTCAGCTTATTTAAGCTTCATAAACCCATTTTCTTCAGCCCTTATTGCTCTAAAACGAGGAAAACGACTGCCCTCTCTCTTAAACATCATTTTTGAAGATTCAAGCCCCATTTTATGTGTTTTCAAGCTAGGATTTGTGTCGGTTTCATCACTTTTGGTGCGTTTTCACCATCTACACTTCCTCCTACTCGTTTCTTTGCTTAAAATTGTTAAAGACTGGATTTTTATGTTATTTTTAGGCTAGATCTTGATGTACCCATGTTCTTAAATGTTAGGTCTTGGTAGAAAATGGTTAAAGTTTAGGTTTTTACAAGGTTCTATTGATTTTTATGATCTATTGATAAAGAATCTTGTTAGATCTTGGTTAATATTGTTAAAGTTATTGTTTTTATGCATGATTCTTCATGAAGATTGGGTCTTGAGGATAGATCTAGAGTTTTGATCAATAAAAGATGGTATTTGATGGATTTTTCTTCTTGAGTTATGGAAGATTATTAAAATATAAAAAAACCCTAAATCTATCTCTCACACACCTGTTACTCCATCCCACTTTCCCTTTCTGGCTGCCATAGCTGCCACCAGTCGCCACTAGCTTCACAAAATGCTACCACCAACGTCGGCTACCATCACCTACCACCATCACCACATCCAACCACTTTTTGCCACCATCACCACAAACAAACATCGTCCGCCACCATCACACCACAAACAAACACTATTCACCATTCTACACCACCCACTGTCATCACTTACCACCATTACAAACCAGAATCAAAACCCTCAAAACTATAATCAGAATCCCAAATAAAAATCCCCAATTCAAATGAATAAATCACATAAAAGCAGCCACCATTAGAAACAAAATCACCTAGATGGTTTCCTGTATATCTCCGTCCAACTCTGAAAACCATAGCATTGATCACAGATGTGAATCAGATCTGTGCCATTTGTGCTTCTGGATGGTGGCTGACGGTAGTGGCAGGTACCGGTGATGGGTGGTGATCGCTGTCTCTATCGTCATCTCTGTAAAACCCACCTATAACAATCCATTTCCTCTTCTTCGACACCATAAATCGTTCAGATTACCCACCAGAAATCAGTATTGAGGGAGATATGGAGCTGATGATCGGAGATGGTGGTCCATGGTGTCATCCGGCGATGGATATATGGAGCTGACAATCAGAGATATGGATTTGGTGGTCACCTGCGGTTCGGTTGCAGTTCACCCAAGTTTCGGGTGAGGTTCTGCTAGCATCTTCAAAACTTGATTTCTTCATAATTTTGTCTAATCCAGCATATTTCCACATTATGTATCAACAAACTCCCCCTTGGCAAATGCTAGACCGTTCTTCATTATTCTTGAACATTAGCCTCCATCCCAGCCCATGTCTTCTGGTGATTATGCCCGACATATATATCGAATGCAAAGCATATCCAAATCAACCTCTGAAACTGTAAAGCTTGATCCATGAAGTCAGGATGGAATAAGATCTGATTATGATACATCACATCAATATTAGCCTTTGACAAGTTGATCAGCCACATCTGGTCACAAACCTTCATAACTCTGTTTTCTTTTTCAAGCACAATCACAACTTCACCTGTCTTCTCATGATAATACCACTACTTCAGATTTTGTATGAAATCGAATTCCATTTTCATTAAAGGAATCTTCTTCATTACTCTAGGCTTTTTCTTGAAGATCAGTACTATCAGCTTTTTCTCGGTTCTCTTATGAATCTTGGTCGGATGTTCATGCCTCTTCGGTCTTTGAGGCTTCAGATATTGAAATCCTTTAATACATTCTTTCTCAACTTGACTCTTGAAGTAGAAACCCCTCCAGTCATTACCATAGTTGCAAAAAGGCTTTCGTGTAAGCTCTCGAACATCCCAGACCAGCAAAGTACTGAAGTCTTTAGCAGATTTAAAGTATTAGATACCATGTTGACGTTTTATCCATAGCACTTCAGACTTTCAGCATACATCCAACTAATAATTTCTCCTGATGCTTGTCCCTTGAATCAAACATGCATTCTTTGCTTGATTGGCTTTGGAGAAGGAACGTAGTTTACATGAAATGTCTTCATGTATTCATTGAACACCCAACGTTGATTTTGTTCCTTAGCCTCCTTAGCAATCGAATCATCAAGTTTATCAGCTTCTTTCTGTTTTAACTTCTCTTCAGCCTCAACACCTTTCTTGTCACACCCCCAATTTCCACTAATGGAGTTTTACCGTGTGGGGTGTGAACCAGACCAGGACCCGAGTCATTAGTTACATCAACCATAAGTTTAGGGTTTAAAATGTAAATATATTTCCAAACGGGAAATATACAAAACCAGAGTTTTAAAATCCAGCAAAAGCATAACAAAGTAATATCGCGCAAAAACAAGCGCCCATTAAGTAAACAACCAGTTTAAATTCAAGTTTGAAAAGATTAAAGTCAAGTTCCCAAAATAAAAGGTTTTCACCAACGTACGTGGCCAAAAATCCGATACTCCTAGCGTCCTGCAAAGCATGCATAAGAGCAAGGTTTAACTAATGTTGGTGAGTTCACATAAGCACATAAGTATATCTAGTATAATTATGCAGTACGAATACAAGAGTCTTTATTCGTATGTAAGAATGTATATTACAAGTACAATCCATATCGTAGGTAGCGAGCCTAAGTTCATGTCACTAAAAAGTTCGCAACCGAAGCCGACCAATTAGTTGTAGGAATAATTCCCTACGTGTTTTGCTTTCCCCGTGTCTACTCGATCACGGTAAGTTAGGCTGACATTATCCTCAGTCCGACCGCCAGTCGGGTTATGCATCTCGTGCCCGCTGAGAGGGGTTTGTCAGACCCCAGTAGTACTAGCCAATATCCCCTCGCTATATGCTATTAACGGTTCGATAAGTAAGGACTTGGAAGATAAAGCATTTTACGTGAACATGTGATATATACTGGATTTCTACTTTAATCATACATAATAGTTGTCGTGTTATCTCCCTAACCCGGGTGTAACGTGTTTGCGTGTGTTATCGTCCAAAACCGGACGTAACGTAATGGTTGTGTAACTCACCTTAGGGTGCGTTGCTACAATTTAGTAAGACTCCGAGTCTTGCGTAACTACCAAGCACCTATTGAATTTACATACATAAGTGTGTGCACGCACATAAGTCACATAGCCTAGACGACGATATAGATATCAAGTAATTGCAATTGTGATGTAGGTGATAGACTTCAATACGTGATAAAAATCTTTTGTTCGAAAGCAGTCAAAAGAATGTCATTAAATTAAGGACACAAGGATTTACGAAAATTAACGTGAGCATGTTATTCCAAATAACAAATGTGGAAATGATCGGGTAAACATATATGTGTTCTTAAGTTTTATATATATATAAATGTATGGATGTAGCCAATAGTGTGGAAAAAAAATAAAACGTCAATATATATATTTATATGTCGTGTCAAAGTTTCACGAGTTTAAAGAAAAGTTTTAAAACTTGTGCATGACAATAAATCAAATATATATATATATATATATATATATATATATATATATATATTTATATATATTTCTATGTTTAAAACAATTTATGTTAATAATAACGAGACTATAAAATTTCAATCCATTTAAATCATAATGTTTTTATTTTTCATAATATAAACGTTCAAGATTTCATAGAGAACAAATGGTGGTTGTGTTTTAGATCAAGTAATGTTTGAGTTTGTAAAAAAAAAAGAAACAAAATAGCTAAATTGGGGGGTCACAAGACTAGAACTTGTGACCTCGAGTTTAAAGTACAGCGCCCTAACCACTGGGCTGGGTATTCAGTTAGTTAAAAGGTTCAAAAATAATGGTTTTATATATTCAGTAGCACATGAACTAGTTCAGGAAGCATAACAGAAAAGGAAATGGAGATGGGGATGGTCGGGCCTGAGACCCCTCAGCCTCCAGCGTATACGCTGACCAACCACGCTGTATCTCCATTGAGTTGATATCCAGTTGCTTGACTATTTAAACAGTCCCGACCAGACATCATCTTCTTCACAACAAACCCTAATGTCGCCGGAGATATTTTCCGGCGACCGGAAAAATGTAAAACTTGAAACCGAGACTCAAGAAACATGCGATTAGCATGAATGATAGTTTACCCCGAATCAGGAATGAGTTTTGACGCGTTTTTGAAGCGAAACGAACCCGAAAATCTCGACCCAGTCCTCCTGAAGGTGCTCCGTTTCCAAACCTGTTGCTACTGGGTTGCTTAGCAGAGGAAGGCGATTACAGTGATGCGTGAATGGTGGTGAAACAGTGCCTAGGTGGCCGGAATTTTTGAGTTCGCTAGTGGGGTTTCTTTGGTCGCTAGAGAGAAAGATCGAGAGAGAAGGGAGTTCGACCGGTGATAGAATGATCAGTGAGGATCGATGAATCTCTAATGATTTTACTTGTGACCGATCGTTTGAAAGGAGAGGTGTAACTGTCGGGGCTTTTATGACGGGTTTAAGAGAATAGGTCGGTTACAGGAGGTGGGTTCGATCACCCGTTACTGTGATTAAAACGACTTTCATCAAAAGGCTATTTTGGCCCCTCCCTAATTTATGAAATAAGGAGTGGGGTTTGTGTATTTACAGGGACAGTCCCTCCAGCTTTGTTAAATGTAATAGAAGTTCATAAAATTATAAGTTAGACCCCTCAAAGTATAGAAACGTCTAACGAACTCTATAACGGAGTTAACAGGGCTAACTTGATGTGAATACTTGAGTGTATGCCGAACCATATTTAACGAACAAAAATTTATATAAATATAATCTATATATGTTTCGCATAAAATCATAGTTATAACTTAATAACTATACATTTTAAATTCCTATAATAATATAGAAACGCTTCGTGTAATTTACGTAACACATCGTCACATAAAATCATAAAATATAATGTGTATATATATACATATATATCACGTAAAAATAATAAATATAGTTTCCACATAAAATGACAAAATGTTTTCGTGAGATCATAAAATATAATTTATGTAAAATTATAAATTATATACATTCAAGTAAGTTAACCGACGTCTAGACTCATGTGCAACATTCGTGTAACTATTCTAGTTAACCGAAGTAATGGACGTTATCGATATATAACACAAGTTATTACCGGGGTTAACCTGGGAAATTGCCGGTTGTCACATCATCCCCTTGTTAAGGAATTTTCGTCCCGAAAATTGCCTTAAGCTGCTACGGTTTTTGTGGAAGAAATAGAAAAATTTTAGGGTTGCTAAATCATCCCCTTGTTAAGGAAATTTTGTCCCAAAAGTTAACTCATACCTTGATAAGATGTTGAGGCTTGATCAAATAGGTGAGGATATTTCTTTCTCATCTGATCTTCTCGTTCCCACGTGAACTCCGGTCCACGCTTAGATTGTCATCTCACTTTGACGATAGGGATTTTACTTCGTTTCAATTGTTGCTCCTCACGTCCCATGATTTCCACGGGTTGTTTGATGAATCGCAATTGTTCATCGATTTTCAGTTCTTATAATGGAACTATGAGAGTGTCATCTGCTAAACACTTCCTCAAGTTCGCAACGTTAAACATGTTGTGTACTCCATCCAATTCTAGAGGTAAATTTAAACGGTAAGCCACCGGACCAATGCTTTCGATGATCTCGAATGGTCCTACATAGCGGAGATTTAACTTCCCGCGCTTGCCAAAGCGTATAACGCCTTTCCAAGGTGAGACTTTCAGCAGTACTTTGTCGCCGACTTCAAATTCTAACGGCCTTCGGCATTTATCTGCACAACTCTTTTGTCTATCTCTTACCGCTTTCATGCGGTTTCTGATTTGCACGATTCTCTCCGTCGTCTCGTGCACTAGTTCAGGTCCAGTGAGTTGACTCTCACCGACCTCGACCCAACAGACCGGCGATCTGCATTTTCGTCCGTAAAGAGCCTCAAATGGAGCAGCTCCAATACTAGTATGGTAGATGTTGTTATAGGAGAATTCTACCAGAGGTAGATGCGTTTCCCAATTTTTTCCGAAGTCGAGCACACATTCTCTAAGCATATCCTTGAGAGTTTGGATGGTACGTGTGACATCCGAGAATTCCAAGGTTAACTTCCGTTAGACAAACCCCGTTAGTTACGTTATAAGTGTTAACTTATTAACTAATGCTTAACTAGGCCGAATACGTCCACGTCCTTTGGTTGATCACCGAACCCGCCCATATGTGCTATGTGTTCATTTATTGTTGTCATTATGTGCAATGAGATTTAAACGCATGATTTAATACTATGAATAGCATGACAAATTGTAAATCCTTGATTATATGAAAATTGTCTAAGATTGTGCAGTCAGCGAAACTACCGGGCGAAACTGTAGTGTCGCCCGGAAGCCAGCTAAACCAATCAGTTAAATGTGACCAGAGCCAGTTTCGCTTGGCCAGCGAAACTGCCAGCGAAACTAGCCCCTGATATAAATAATCTTAATAAACCCTAGTTCTCCTATTTGCCTCATTTACACCACAAACACACACAATCTTCTCTGGAAATCTGGTCAGCCGAAAACCATCAGGAGAAACCAAGATCTCAGCCCAAGACAACATCCATTCGATTCCCCGATCGAATCGTGAGTCCCAAAACCTTCCTTTATGCCATTTTTTATGTGTTTTCTATGTATTTCTTCATAAAGCATGCTTAAACCTTCATGATATCCTTAGATCTTCTGTAGGAATGCTTAGTAATGCTAGATCTACCATAAAGTTGATAACTTTACGTGTAAAACTGATCCATGATAAAGATTTGTGCCATTTTAGTCATTTTAGGGTTTTAAATGTATTTTGGGTGATTTGATGATAAAATGCATGTTTAAGGTGTTAAAGCTTACTGATTTATGTTGGTAAATGCCTATGTATGCTAAACAATGAATTGCATGTAAAATGGAAGCTGTTAGGTTGATTTTTAGGCTGATCCGTATGTTTTTCGCGACCAGCGAAACTGTGGTGTTCTCTGGGCGAAACTGTCCAGCGAAACTATGTATATCTCCTTCCAGCGACACTATGCAGCGAAACTGCAGTGTCGCCGGGTAAACCAACCAGACCAGCTCGAGCGAATCTACCGAGCGAAATTCCCTGAACGAAAGTTCAAACCAGTTTCGGGCGAAACTAGGCTAGCGAAACTGTGCCAACAGTTTCGAGCGAAACTAGCCTAGCGAAACTGTGTCATCGGGTATTGCCTAGCGAAAGTGCTGCCCGTGCACACAGCGAAACTGACTAGCGAAACTGCTAGCGAAACTGAGACCAGAATCTAAACTTGTACAATTTGCTTGAATGTTATGCCATGACTTACATGATTACGCCATGATGATACATGCTATGATTTCTGTAATATGTGAACCCTTATTTATGATCAACCATTGGTGTCGTGTGTCTGTATGTCGAGTCATAGTTCCAACGTGCTATGTTATGGGCCATAGTGACGTTAAGTGAAGAATAGACACGAAACTAATACTTAAGACCTAAACATGTTCATAGGTCTTCGTTAAGCAAACTTGGATATTAAAGCAAGTGTAGCAGTGCAACCAAAGGTGAGTGTCACTAACCCGATTACCGTGAACCCGATTGGGTCACACCGAATACCTAAAAGTAAAACAATGCTGACAACTCGAGAGTGCTAGGCACCTCCCTGATAAACTTGAAAACTTGGAGTGCTCGGCACCCACTTGATGAACTTGAAGTGCTTTATGGGAAGCACTTGCGAAATTACCAAAACAACGATTTCTAAAACGAAACTGAAAACACTTTTGAGATTCGTGAGAATCCAGTAAACCGCTTTAATATGGCTAGTGTAGGTTAAAGTCTAAACCACATGATATCACATGATTTCTAAGGATGCCTTGAAAACTTAAAAGTCCTCAACTAATTGTACCATTAATTGTAAAGCGAGGGGATGTTGGGTAGATCTACTGGAGTTTGACAAACTCCGCCCCGTGGCACGGGGAGTGCACGGAGGTACAATATCAGCCTATCTGACCGTGGTCCCGAGAGGACACGGGGGAGGCAAAACCGCGATGACGTAGGTCCGCAGTACTAGATGGCACGGCCACTACAATAAATTATAGTCAGCTTTGGTGCAAACTTCCTTAGTGCATGGAACAACGGATTAGCTACCCGCGATATCGGTTGAGCACTTTAACTTTACAAAACTAGTTCATACCCGATGACGTAGGTCACGGACAATTCCTTTATAAACTAAGACATAACATTTAGCATTGCTTTTCACAAACGAATACTATGTAAGTATACCTTGATACAAATTATGATTATGAGACCGGGCCAATGCATGACAAGCCCACTGTGAACTCACCAACCGTTAGGTTGACACTTGCGTGGTTTAAACTTTTGCAGATCGCTGAAGAGTATCCGGAGCGGGTTGGCATGGCACGTGAAGACAACTTTATTTCTGTTAACCTTAATTGGGAATTTTAAACAAAGAATTTGTAAAGCACGTGGTTAGTGCTAAGACAATATTTATTCCGCTGCGTTTGTATTTGAGACTTTACTTTATAACTGATTTTTGAACTAACTCTGATTCATTTAGTATTTGTAACTAATGGTTATGGATCCTGGTCTAGCCGCACCCCTTAACGGTATAAACTCCGTTAGTGGTTATTTGGGGGTGTGACAGTACGTTTAGCCTGTCCATCTGTTTGAGGATGATACGCGGTACTCATATCTAAGCGAGTGCCCATCGCCACTTGTAAGGATCTCCAAAAGTTTGAAGCAAACCTAGGGTCTCGGTCGGAGATAATAGATAAAGGCACTCCGTGAAGCTTGACAATCTCCTTGAGGTATATCTTTACAAGTTTCTCTGTTTTGTCACTTTCCTTGATAGCTAGGAAATGAGCGGATTTTGTTAATCGGTCAACGATAACCCAAATCATATCGTTACCGCCAGAAGAACGGGGCAATCCCGTGATGAAATCCATCGAGATTTCTTCCCATTTCCATTCGGGAATTTTAGGTTGTTGCAGTAATCCTGCTGGCTTCTGATGTTCTGTTTTGACCATTGCGCACGTCAAGCACTTGCCGACATATCTAGCGATATCAGCTTTCATATTGGGCCACCAATATAGCCCCTTAAGTCTTGATACATTTTGTCTGAACCTGGATGGATCGAATAACAGGACTTGTGAGCCTCATCCATCACCATTTCTCTAAGATTTCCATGGAAAGGTACCCACATTCGGTCATTATAGTAACGAAGTCCATCAGACTTAACTTCAGAAGTTCCATATATGTCACGTAATGATTCAGACTCAAAATTTTCTTCCCTTAGTGCCTCTTTCTGAGCATCCTGGAGTCTATCCGGTAGCCCCATATGGATCTGTTAATTGGAGAGCTCGAACCCTTCTTTGCTTGACATGCTCCTTTCTACTCAAGGAATCGGCCACCACGTTGGCCTTTCCTGGATGATACTTTACCGCAAGTTCATAATCGTTTAGCAATTCGACCCACCTATGTTGCCTCAAGTTGAGTTCCTTCTGTTCGAATATGTGCTGGAGGCTCTTGTGATCTGTAAATATCGTACACTTGGTACCGTATAAGTACTGTCTCCAAAATTTCAAGGCAAATACAACATCGCCCAACTCTAGGTCGTGAGTTGTGTAATTCTTCTCATGGGACTTTAGTTGCCTTGACCTGTATGCGATGACTTTACCTCTTTGCATTAATACACATCCGAGTCCCTGGATTGACGCGTCACAATAGACCTCAAAGTCGTCGATCCCATCAGGTAGAGATAATATAGGTGTAGTACAAATTTCTCTTTCAAAGCTTGGAAGGCTGCCTCTTCCTTGTCACCCCATCTGTATTGAACCCCTTTGTGCGTAAGAGTGGTCAATGGTTGAGCTAACTGAGAAAAATCCCTTTATAAAACGACGGTAGTAACCCGCTAAACCTAGGAATTGGCAAATTTCCGTAGGAGCTCTGGGGGTAGACCAACTTTTAATTGCCTCGACCTTGGCTGGATCAACATGGATACCTTGCTCGTTGACGATGTGACCCAGAAATTGAACCTCTCGGATCCAAAAATCGCACTTGGAGAATTTCGCATAGAGTTGTTCTTTCTTTAACAATTCTAAGATTAACCATAGATGTTCCTCGTGTTCTTCCTTTATCTTCGAGTAGATGAGGATGGCGTCGATGAACACTATGACGAATTTATCCAGATAGGGCTTGCACACCCGGTTCATGAGATCCATAAACACGGCTGGTGCGTTTGTCAGCCCGAAAGGCATGACCAAGAATTCATAATGGCCGTATCGTGTTCTGAATGCTGTCTTTTCTATATCCTCATCGTGGACTCTGAGTTGATGGTAGCCAGACCTTAAATCAATCTTGGAACAGTAACTGGATACTTGAAGCTGGTCAAAGAGATCGTCTATTCGTGGAAGAGGGTATCGATTCTTGATAGTGACTTTGTGAAGGTCGCGGTAATCAATACACATCCTAAACGTGCCATCCTTCTTTTTGACGAATAATACCAGTGCTCCCCATGGTGACGAGCTAGGTCTAATGAAACCCTTATCTAGCAGTTCCTGCAGTTGTGTGGATAGCTCATTCAATTCGTTTACCGCTAGACGATATGGTGCACGCGCGATCGGAGCTGCTCCGGAGTGAGGTCAATCCCAAATTCTACTTGCCGATGCGGAGGAAGGCCAGGTAATTCCTCAGGAAATACCTCTGGGTAATCACGTACGATCGGGAAGTCTTCGATTTTTCTCTCCACCCTGGTTTGGTCCGTAACTATGTCCAGGATTGCCATGTGTCCTTTTCGAAGACACTTCTGCGCTTTAAGGTATGATATGATTCCGGAGACATCACCTCCCTTTTCGCCCTGAATCGAGAGTACTTCTCCTCCTGCTACGTGTATTCGTATGACTTTTTCTTGACAGACGATTTCCGCCTGATGTTTGGATAGCCAATCCATGCCCACTATGACGTTGAAACTACCGATGGTAAAAAGCATAAGGTCTATACTTAGTTTATGACCAGATAGTTCTAATGTGCAGTTTTCAACCAAGTGAGTGGTGTCAATAAGCTTACCATTTGCTAATTCAACCGTATACCTAGCTTTTAGTGGAGTTTGAGTAGCCTTAATCAACTTACAGAACTTAGTCGAGATAAAACTTTTCTCAGCACCAGTATCAAATAAGACATTTGGGAAGTAGTTGTTTAGAAGAAACTTACCGGTAATGACGTTGGCATTGTTTCTCGCCTCACCTGAACCCATAACGAAAGCTCGCCCTTTGGCGCCATCTCCACCATTTCTACCACCAACACCGCCGTTTTTATTATTTTTACGGTGGTTATTGTTGTTGCCAGCATTGTTATTATTATTCCTTCGGAGCTGCGGGCAATCCCTTTTCAAGTGCCCTAGCTTTCCACATTCATAACACCCCCTAGGGCCTTCATTATTCAGCCTCTGGTTCTGATTCTAATTCTGATTCAGACAGTTTTATAGTTCACCCCAACAGTTCTTAGCCTCATGGCCCCCTTTACAACAACGCTCATAGGTGAGTTTCTTGCATGCCCCATTGTGGTGTTGGTTGTACCGACTGCAGAAAGGTTCTCGTCCCTTGTACCCATTGTGATTCTGGTTGCTACCACCTTGGCTGTTCTTGTTACCGCCCCCATTGTTGGTGTTACTGTTGTCGTAGTTACCTCGGGAGTTGTTGTACCTCTTGTTTTGATTGTGAGAGTTGGAGGATCTGCCATTGTTGTTTCCACTACCATTGTTGTTGTTGTTGTTGTTACTGGAGTCGTCATCTCTCTTTCTTTTCCCATCCAGGGTAGTTTTGGGGACCTTCCGGGGTGGCAACGTTCCTTGCTCTATGGCCTGGTCAGTCAGCTTATGGGCCAACCTGATAGCATTCTGCACATTTGCAGGGTTTGAGGCGGTAACCATCCCCTTGATCTGTGGAGCTAACCCATCCACGTACCTTTCAATCCTTTTGAAGTCAGCATCAACCATCGTAGACACAGCACCGCGTACTCAGGGTAGCGAGCGGTGTACTCTTCAACCTCAGAACCTATCATTTTCAAGTTCTGGAACTCACCTTCTAACCTTTTGACCTGGTCGCGAGGACAATACTCCTCCATCATGGCATCCTTAAATTCCTGCCAAGTCATAGCATTCACTGCGTCGAGCCCTAGCATTTGGATTTGTGCGTTCCACCATGTGAGGGCAGCTCCCTCAAGTGTAGCGGTTGCGAAATTGTCCCGATTTGCAACTGGGCAATTGCACATAGAGAATACCTTTTCTGACTTCTCGAGCCATCGCAACAGACCCACGGCTCCCTCATCACCCTTGAATGTGAGCGGCTTACAATCCATGTAAGTTTTAAAGGTGCACTGAGCTGGGCCTGGATTTGTTTCATAAAATTATTTTAGAGAATAATATTCGAGAGTGAGAGCAAAAAAAATGTAGTCAATTTTTCGTCTATTTTTACTTACCACCGTTATTGTTTCCTTGCGCTTGAGCCGCAGCGAGTGCTGCCGCAACGTTTTCGTTTATCAAAGCCTGGATTTGAGCTGCTGTGAGGTGTTCAGCCATGATTCTGTTTGTCATACAAACATTTCAATGATTAATATACCCAATATTAATTACGTTATATACGTTAGAATGCATACAACCAAATAATTAATATATCCAATATCAATTTCATTAATCACTAAACAATTATTCATGCATCCATCCATCACACGAAATAGTTTTTAGAAACACATTGGAAAAATAAAGATGTAATATCCATTACAAAATTTAAAATCCAACCACAATGAATCTCAGCATTTGAAACATTCAAGATAAAAATGAACTCCCAGTCTATTTTATTCGAAGTAACAAAATAAAAGAAAAGAAGACAGATTAGATCATGGATCAATAACATCTGGTTCTTCCTCCATGTCCTCTTGAGGCTCCTCCTCAAAAGGTTCTTCTTCGAAGGGTTCCTCCTCTTCTTCTCGAACAGGAGCACCTTGAACCTGCAGGGCTGCCATTTGAGCTTGAAGGGCGGCGACCTGTGCCGCTAGTGCTGCGTTAGAGTGTTGGAGTGCTGAATTAGAATGTTGAAGTGTAGTAATCTGATGTTGTGCTTGATGCAGTCCATGCTCCAAATCTGCTGGATTGGGTCGCGACTCAAGCTCAGTGACCCTGTTACGGATACCCATTACCCCCTGGGACAAGTTGTAGTGGTAGGTATTCTGCTCCCTCTGATCAGCCCGCAATCGCTCGATTTCTCTCTCGCGTGTGCGATTGCTGATGGAATTTTGTCTGGTTTCTCCAAGAGTGTTGTCATAGGCTGCTATCAGTCCCGCAATGACCCGCTTCAAATCAATGGGTAGGTCAACCCTGTTCGGCACATGATACCTATCAAGAAACCGATACTTCGTCGGATTCAGCCAGCTATAATCGTCTGGTGCACACCTATCAGGACGTATGTGCTGATCCCGAAGGAAGTCCATTATTGTGTACCCAGGCTGCTCAGGCTCGCGGCCTTGTTGGTTGGAGGATGATGACTGTTCGTTGGCAATTTTCTTTCCCTTACCCCTCGTGTTGTCGTGCGGTGCCATACTGTCAGAACACAGACAGACACAAACAAAAGATAACAACCTAATGTGAGTAATCGATTTTTGGCACGCGAAATTGTTTTTTTTTTAGGAATTGTTGTAACTAATGTTCAAAATAGTTATAGTTTAGAATTTTTGAAAATTCTAGTTCTCTACAACCAAGGGCTCTGATACCAATCTGTCACACCCCCAATTTCCACTAACGGAGTTTTACCGTGTGGGGTGTGAACCAGGCCAGGACCCGAGTCATTAGTTACATCAACCATAAGTTTAGGGTTTAAAATGTAAATATATTTCCAAACGGGAAATATACAAAACCAGAGTTTTAAAATCCAGCGGAAGCATAACAAAGTAATATCGCGCAAAAATAAGCGCCCATTAAGTAAACAACCAGTTTAAATTCAAGTTTGAAAAGATTAAAGTCAAGTTCCCAAAATAAAAGGTTTTAACCAACGTACGTGCCCAAAAATCCGATACTCCTAGCGTCCTGCAAAGCATGCATAAGAGCACGTGTCAACTAATATTGGTGAGTTCACATAAGCACATAAGTATATATAGTATAACTATGCAGCTATTCGTATGTAAGTATGTATATTACAAGTACAATCCATATCGTAGGTAGCGAGCCTTAGTTCATGTCACTAAAAAGTTCGCAATCGAAGCTGACCAATTAGTTGTAGGAATAATTCCTTACGTGTTTTGCCTTCCCCGTGTCTACTCGATCACGGTAAGTTAGGCTGACATTGTCCTCAGTCCGACCGCCAGTCGGGTGGTGCATCTCGTGCCCGCTGAGTGGGGTTTGTCACACCCCAGTAGTACTACCCAATATCCTCTCGCTATATGCTATTAACAGTTCGTTAAGTAAGGACTTGGAAGATAAAGCATTTTACGTGAACATGTGATATATACTGGATTTCTACTTTAATCATACATGTCGTGAACGGGTGCTTTGCGTGTGTTATCGTCCAAAACCGGACGTAACGTAATGGTTGTGTAACTCACCTTAGGGTGCGCTGCTACAATTTAGTAAGACTCCGAGTATTGCGTAACTACCAAGCACCTATTGAATTTACATACGTAAGTGTGTGCCCGCACATGAGTCACATAGCCTAGACGACGATATAGATATCAAGTAATTGCAATTGTGATGTAGGTGATAGATTTTAATACGTTATAAAAATCTTTTGTTCGAAAGCAGTCAAAAGAATGTCATTAAATTAAGGACACAAGGATTTACGAAAATTAACGTGAGCATGTTATTCCAAATAACAAATGTGGAAATGATCGGGTAAACATATATGTGTTCTTAAGTTTTATATTTAAATGTATGGACGTAGCCAATAGTGTGGAAAAAAATAAAACGTCAATATATATATTTATACGTCATGTCAAAGTTTCACGAGTTTAAAGAAAATTTTTAAAACGTTTGCATGACAATAAATCAAATATATATATATCTATTACTATATATAATACATATTGCTCAAAAGGGTAATTTGGTCATAAAATTTCCTTAATCTTAAGACGCGTATAAAAATTTATGCATCATGTACAAGTTGTTTAAGCATCAAAAATTAAAGCACAACAACTCTTACACAAATAATCATGTTCAAAAGCAAGGTTAAAATAGGAATTAACCACGTGAACCAGAAGCCGTCTTCGTGAAGCACGCTTCTCCTCTCCCTGCACACGCTAAGCTAAGCTGCATTTACTCCGCTGCATTTACTCTTATCTCCTCTCGATAACCGCAATCTCTGCCTTCGTGAAGCACGCCTTCGTGAAGCACGCTTCGTCTTCTTCAGCCATATATGTCCTCTCGATTACCAAATTTCAAAAGGGTTTTTACTTTTTAGCAGCACGGGTTGTCCATCGCGCATCAGAAGCACGGGGTTGTCCACCGTCGACCCCTTTTACGGCCAAACGCCGTTTTATCGATGTCGATTGGCGGTGATTGTAGCTCAAAGGCATCTGTATTGCTTCTAACAGATTTGTTTTCTTCTTTATTTTGACCTAAACGTACGCCGCGTGCCGCTGCTCTCTCTCAAATCCACATCTCATAGCTTAAATTCACACCGAGTAGGAAGTCGTCCAGCTATGAACCCAAATTTAAGAGTTTATTGCATGCGCTATGTTTATAGTATTTGCAATTTTGTTCTTCGATCAGCCGTTTAGCACACATCGACGGTAATTTCAAGGTAGGGTTTAAGCTCTCAATCTGCTCATTCCTTAATTTTAAAAGCGGATTCTTCGTATGTCGAGTGTTTGTGTTCAATCGAGATCTTTCAAGGTAAGGTTTAAGCTCTCAAATCTGCTCATTCCTCAATTCTAATTTCATGAAGATTCGAAGAAGTTGAACAAAGGTACAACTATCGTTACTCCCAGCTTCTATATTTAAAATCGGTTTAATATCTTCTTTTTGATGTAGCACTCTGAAATCAAGCTTCTATATTTATATAACAAAATTGGGCATGAACCCCCACTGATGGCTTTGTATGTTTCAGTTTTAAATAAAGGTGAACACGTGCTTACTATCTGCAAGCCTCCTTTATTCCAATAAGTTGAACTTGTGAGCTTCTGTGCTTTTGTTCATCCTCATAATTATCTGTATATACATACTAAACCTATATGAATAGTGAAGAGCTTATATGTAAGTTTATCAGTGTGTGTGTTGAGGGGGGGGGGGTGTTGAGGTTGCTTATTAAAACTGTGTATATTCCTTTTCAAGTAAAGATATGTAGATTAATGTTTGTAGCAAAACAAAATACACGAGATAGTGGTTCAAAATTTGCTTCTATTGTGTTGGAATATAATAATCATATGAGCAGTTTGAATGTTGGTGATTTTGCTTATTTGAATAGGCAAGTCACAATCTGGTTAATCATCTTCAAATAAAGGGAAACACAAGAAGTTTGCTTCTATCCAAAGTTCCAAACTACTTATCTTTTTCTAATACAACTTAATAAATAGTTTTAATAAGTAAAATCAAACACATCTATAGTGTTCATACTTTTTATTTTAGTTTATGCAATTTCTTTCTTCAAGCCCATCAGATTAGAACACTCTCTTTCTCAAGTGCGTTCTCGATGGTTTGCATATGCAGATTTTGTCAAGAAAAATCAAAACAATCTTTTAAACCCTGATGTCAAAACTTATAATTTGCATATATTATCATTGCATGTTCAACATCCCGAGTCAGATGACTAAGTCCATTTGTCTCAGCTACTTCTTTAGAAATCTTTGTAGCACAATAAATATTTGTAAACTGTGTTTCTCATGCTTTGATCATTTGCAGAAGCTGGTGTAATCAATCAGATCCAGGACCAAAATGAATGGTAACATCTACACCACTAAGCCTATGATGATGACGTATGTCCGGGTCGGACCCACCTCACCAAAGACGGACCGACTTGCACACCCGTCAGGACGACAATTGCATACACACCGCACCGGTTTGCTAGAACGGCACGACAGACACCTACTGGTCTGGGTAACTCACCCGGGCGTGTGATTTTTTTCAGCCTTGTATTTCTATAAAATTAATTTCGAGCATAATTTTCATAATTGTCTATACAAATTTAGTATTTTTTTGTTACATTAATATTTAGTTCATAATTCTATGTTTATGACTAATATGTTTATATTCGGGTGTTTGCTGATTATATACATTATACGCCTTACAGATACATATAATAACCTGTCATTATATATCACTCTGAAGTCGAACCATTATTCAATAGATATACCCTTTGATTGTTTTTCTCAGTGAAAATTATACATTTGTGTTTTTTTTATATTTATTTTAGGTGAGGCGGCATTAACAATGATTAGGCATGGAAATTAAATTGTTGATACAAATGATAAAATTAATAGATGTATATCATGAAAGTATTGATAAACTAACCAAAAAAAATACCGCGTTGGTTGTTCCTGTCGCCTAAGACACATGTACAACATTTAAATTGTCATCATGCCGCATCATGCTAACATTAACGAATATCACGTCGTAAATTGTCGCGCGTGCCAGAACGCTTTGACAAATCACGAATAATGTGCTATAAACTGTCGCCGCCGCAACGCGCGGGCACCATGCTAGTATATATATATATATATATATATATATATATATATATATATTTATATATATTTCTATGTTTAAAACAATTTATATTAATAATAACGAGACTATAAAATTTCAATTCATTTAAATCATAATGTTTTTATTTTGAAATTGCTTGAGCGTGAGGATCTTCTACTTAGTCGTATAAAAATCAATGTAAACGAGTAAAACGCAGAGAGTAAATACAAATGAGACTTGTATTAACCACCGAGACCACAGAGTACACTTAGAGAAAGTTATAACACGGAAGCTCTGCAAGTCTATACAAGACAAACATATTTATAGGCTGAAATCACGACTGGCCGAACCTCAGGTTCGGCCAAGCTTCGGCGGCTCCGAACCTGGAGTTCGGCAAGACCTAAACTTGCAAGTTCCGTCTTGTTCTTGATACTTCACATGACGATCAGGAACCATGTATCAACAAACTCCCCCTCGGCATGTGCATTATCATCTTCTATTAATAAAACTTGTATCTTGTATCTTCAATCAAACTCTTCCTCGATCTAGACGAAGAATTCAATCTTGAATACTTGATATTGCAACGTGTATAGCCTCTTTATCAACAATCTTCACAAGACTTGAAGTTGTGATGTTCTCTTCCACTTAGAAACCTGCCAACATAAATAATCCTGGCGCAAAATGTCTCTTCGAGACTCCAAGATATCTTGATTTTGAAAATAATTTCGTATTCCGTGTTGATCAATCGAAAACAAATCAGAAACAAAATCTTTTTGGCTTTTAGAAACTTTATATCAAAACACACCTAAAATCTTTTTGATATTTTCTAATAATGAAAACTAAATGTAGTACAGAAAAAGACACTATTTTTGTCTTTAGTGAGAAAGATCACAACTTGGGATCATATTGGTCATAACATGCTGAACTACACTTCAATTTTGATTATTGTAGCACATAAGCCATGCCGATTGCAGATATACTTTGTCGAACTTTAAACTCTGGCACAATCATACTCATAACATCTGGATATGTTAAAGTATTGATTAAATTTGCAATGACCAGTGTACCCCACACTATCAGACATACTCAGATATGCTTTGCTTATCACATTTTGTGACTTCACGTTAAATCGTCTACCTTAAGGTCGATCTTTCGATACGCAGATAAGGCCTCGGATTTAACAAAATAAGAAAATAAAACAAGTTGAAATTGTATAACTCAACAACAATCAGGTCGGTACTCCCGTACACGCAGAGAAAGTCCGATGAGTTATACGAAACACCAAAGAAAATAAAGCAGAACGTCAAACGAACAACGATCAGGTCGGTCTCTCGACACGCAGAGAAAGTCCGATCGTTTGACAAAATAAAGAAAATCAAACAAGGTTAAATCTTTGCAAAATGAACACATGTATACACAGTGACTTCTCATTTTATTTTTCACATATATTTTTCTTGATATATCATGAGATATGCATCAAGATGTTGTCCACTAGGTCAAGCATCAGATTTAGTGTATATCACATTTGTATACTTTCTGATTTGCCGAGCCTACCTTGCACATCGATCAAATGGTCTTATGGCTTTTTCATCTATTTTATCCATGAGTCAGACGATGTCAGCCAATGTACCATCATTTCCCAATCATGTCAGATACAATTTCTCATTTTTCAATGTTTTTGGCTTTTTCAAATTTCTCCCCCTAAAAATGACAACTCTATTTATAGATTTTCATTTTTACGATTTGAAAAACAACACACTATTTTTGTATTTTTGCAAAAACAAACTCCCCCTCAGAATGAGACGGAGTGAAAAACCAAGAAAAAATTGATCAACCAACACGAATACTTGCAGTTTAAGTCTTTTTGAAAACACAATTAATGTTGAAAGTCAGATTAATTAGAACAGATATTTCACAATCAGCAATTATCCAATCACTGAAAGGTCTTCTTGAAACACCTGTTGACACCAAATAAATCATTAGTCGCTCTGGGATCGACCCGATGTAACATCGTCGGGTCGCCCGGTGTCTTCCACAAAGTCTTTGTTGGCCTTGGAAACAATCTTTCGTTTCCAAATTTGTAAAATTTTTAATTTCTGATCAGAACTAGAATCAGATTCAACCGACGTACTTGGTTTAGACCAAGACGATTTACGAGTTGATTTAACTTGTGGCGACCATGGTTCATCAAAAAATTTGACCTTTGTTATCCACATATTTGGCAGTTTTGTGGATATATGCAGTCGTCGGACAATCAGCAGCAAGATGTCCAGGTTGACGACATACATAACAAAGTCCTTCTCGAAAATTGTTTGAAAATGATTTTGATTTTGAAAAACTAGATGAATGCTCAGAATCAAAATTGTCAAAGAAATCATCAGAGGAATCATACCTAGGAGATGGACTCCTTGAAGATGACGATCTTCCAGAATAGTAAGTGAATTCCTTCTGAGATGGTGATTTCTTTGCAGTCTTTGCTTTAAGAGCCTTGGCAACTTTCACCGGTTTCTTTGTTTGAATCAGTTCTTCCTTCACAACAAACCCCACACCTTTGTGTTTGGAGCCTGAAACCTTTGAAGTACTTGAGGAAGAACCCGAAGCTTCTCTCGCCTTAGCTTCACTAGTAAATTTGGCTTTGATATCCTTCAGCCTGTTCTTCTCAACCAAAACTTTTTCTTCTTCAGTTGCAGATGAAGAACTTGACACAACCTTATCAAAAACCTTCTCATTCTCCAACAAAACAGACTTTGACACAAATTTTGGAGCTTCACCCAAAGGTTTTTCCTTCTTTTTGGACTTAGATTTATTCTTCTTGGGTGGAGTAACAAACTTGGAATAATCATGCAATTCATCTTTTGGATCAATCTGAGCAGCAGTAACTTCAGTTAAATCCACTGGTTGAGGAACCAAGTGAACATCAGCCTTCTGAGAACTATCTGAACTCTAATCCTGCTTGTATAAGAAATTTAGCATTGTTGGTGATAAATTGCAATTCTTCACTTGCCGCTTCAACTCCAAAATCTCCAGTTTTAAATCATTGATCTTTTGTTGAGCGTCAAAAACTTCTTTCTGTGACTTGATGAATTTTGCATTGAGATCATCATATTCATAAGTTTGTAGCTTTCGGATCTCACATTCAGCAAATAATTCTTCAAGAACACTTTCTCTCTTTTTCTTGTAAATTTCAACATCTTTAGTCAACACTTCATTCTTGTCACGATAAAGAGTATTCTCATCCTGAAGCATAGAAATCTTGTTTTGAAGCTTTTCAACAGTAACAGCAGTTGTAGCAATAAGAGCAGTAGCTTCTTCATACTTTTTCTGAACCGGATAACTTTTCTCAAACAGATTTTCAAAATCTTGAGCTGCATCTAAAGCTTCTGCTTTTGCTTTCTCACACTCCTCAGCCAATGTTGCTTTCTCTTTTAAAACATCTTCATGAACATGAACCAACTCATAATACTTCTTTTGAAAATCTTCCAATTCTTGCTTTAACACCACTATCTCTTCAGTCGATATTTGACGACTTTGTTCAAAACTTGCAATCTTCTGAAGAAATTTCTTACATTTAAAACATTCAGTCTCTTCAACCTTTGAACTTTCAGAGACTCTAGGTAATTCTTCTTGAACCAAAGATACACTTGAATAAGAATCAGAATCAGTTAAGATGCTATCATCATCAATATAACGAACAGTCAATGCAATTGAAGGTTTAGTCTGATTCTTTTTAATGTCAGTATCTGCATTCCACGCAAATTCACTTGATTATGGAAAAGTATTGGTCCAATCATGAACAAGATTAGCAGACTTTAGCTCAACCTTCTCAGCTTTAGTTGATGGATGATAAACTAAATGTGCATGTTGACCAGTCTTCAATTTATGGTCTGCAGAACTTGGACATTCTCGAGCAAAGTGACCATAATTTGCACACTTATAACATTTTACCTTAGATTTATCCAAACCAATCTTACCCTCCTGATTCCATCTCTTCTTCCCAGTTCTGTTGAAAAATTTCTTCGTTCGTCGAACCAGCATTGCATACTGCCAATTTAGATCCATTTCCTCCAAATGATCATAATTAATCTGATCATAATCTTCATTTGCTAACTCAGCATTACTCACAGCACCCGTGATAACACCAAAATACGAAGATACCAAAGCAGACATTAATGCATTATAATCATCAACAGTTTGAGCAGATAATGCACTAGGAGTCGAAGAACTCGGAATTGAAACAGTACAACCAGCAGATGAATAACTTGAAGATTCAGATTTACCTGCCAGAAAGGCTGTTGGGGGTGCAGAATTAAGAATATTCGATTTCCCAGCATTCATTGTAGAATCATTTTCACCATGATACACTGCAGGATTCTAAATTTGTGTAGGAAGAGACTTGTTCACCATCAACTCCATATCCCTAGCCTGAATTCTTTGAACTAAATCACTGAAAGACAATCCTTGAAAATCCTTGTCATGAGTAATCATCATAACATAATTCTCCCATTTTTCAGGTAGAGCTTCCAAAATCTTCTCTTTCATATCAGCTTCGTCTTTAGTAAGATTCACCAAGCGCATTTCACTCATCAGATGAGCAAATCTTGCAATCAGATTGGGAATCGTTTCATTCTGATAATGTTTGAAACTATCAAACTCTTTCTTCAAAACCTTTTGTCGACTTTTCTTGTACTGGTCATTGCCTTCACATCTTTTTTCTAAAGCATCCCATAGACTTTTCGATGTGTAACTACCAGCAAATTGATGAAGTAACTCTTTAGGCAAAGCCATCGTTAAAGTACCATAAGCCTTTTTCTCTGCTTGATAAGCTTTCTTTTGCTCAGATGTCATTTTTCTTTGAAGAACAGGTTCACCGGTTTCATCTTTAGGATAAACATATTGATCAGTAAATGATAACCACATATCAATGTCATTCGTGTCAACATATGCTTCGAACTGTTTAACCCAACTATGATAATCTTCCAACTTTAGCAATTTGGGAACTTTCTGACTTGTTCCAATTTCATTATCATAGTTCATCATCGTTTGCATAGTCGCTTGAACTGAGTTTTGAATAGCCGCGAACGCTTGAAAATCGGACATTTTCGAAACACAGGTTACTGTTCACTCCGAACCTCGTCCGAACTTAATATGCCCTCCGAACGTTCTCCGAACTTGATCCGAACTCAGAAATACAGTCCGAACTATCTCCGAACTCTCACCGAACCTTGTTAACTCCGAAATCCTCCGAACCTTGTCCGAACTCTCACCGAACGAGATATATAGTCCGAATGCTCTCCGAGCGAGCTCCGAACTTTCACCGAACTACGAAACAGACTCCGATCCTTCACCGAACTCCTCCGAATGTACTCCGAACCTGGCTCTGATACCACTTGAAATTGCTTGAGCGTACTCCGAACCTGGAGTTCGGAGCGGTTACACCGAACGTGGAGTTCGGCCGAACGTGAAATTTCGGAAAAACTTGGAAAAACTCACTGAAATCGACACCTCTCGAGCAGTAAACATTCAATCAAACGAAAATGAGCAACCACATACATATTTGACGTGAATCATGATGTTTTGAACGATAATTTTGAGAAATGAAGATGATAAACGAATTTTGAAACTTAGAAACGTGAATTTGAACTCGAAAACACGAACAAACACTGATCTCCGACTAGTAGAACAAACCAAATGCTCTGATACCACTTGAAATTGCTTGAGCGTGAGGATCTTCTACTTAGTCGTATAAAAATCAATGTAAACGAGTAAAATGCAGAGAGTAAATACAAATGAGACTTGTATTAACCACCGAGACTACAGAGTACACTTAGAGAAAGTTATAACACGGAAGCTCTGCAAGTCTATACAAGACAAACATATTTATAGGCTGAAATCACGACTGGCCGAACCTCAGGTTCGGCCAAGCTTCGGCGGCTCCGAACCTGGAGTTCGGCCAAGGTTCGGCCAGACCTAAATTTGCACGTTCCGTCTTGTTCTCGATACTTCACATGACGATCAGGAACCATGTATCAACATATTTTTCATAATATAAACGTTCAACAAGAACCCTAACGGGGTCTACGAAACTCTACGGTCAAGATTTCATAGAGAACAAATGGTGGTTGTGTTTTAGATCAAGTAATGTTTGAGTTTGTAAAAAAAAAAAGAAACAAAATAGCTAAAACGGGGGGGGGGGGTCACGAGACTAGAACTCGTGACCTCGAGTTTAAAGTACAACGCCCTAACCACTGGGCTGGGGATTCAGTTAGTTAACAGGTTCGAAAATAATGGTTTTATATATTCAGTAGCACATGAACTGGTTCAGGAAGCATAACAGGTGAAGAAATGGAGCTGGGGAGGGTCGAACCCGAGACCCCTCAGCCTCTAGCGGATACGCTGACCAACCACGCTGTATCTCCGTTGAGTTGATATCCAGTTGCTTGACTATTTAACAGTCCCGACCAGACATCATCTTCTTCACAACAAACCCTAATGTCGTCGGAGATATTTTCCGGCAACCGAAAAAATGTAAAACTTGAAACCGAGACTCAAGAAACGTGCGATTAGCATAAATGATAGTTTACCTCGAATCAGGGTTGAGTTTTGACGCGTTTTTGAAGCCGAAACGAACCCGAAAATCTCAACCCGATCCTCCTGAAGGTGCTCAATTTCCAAACCTGTTGCTACTGGGTTGCTTAGTAGAGGAAGGCGATTACAGTGATGCGTGAATGGTGGTGAAACAGTGTCTAGGTGGCCGGAATTTTTGAGTTCGCTAGTGGGGTTTCTTTGGTCGCTAGAGAGAAAGATCGAGAGAGAAGGGAGTTCGACCGGTGATAGAATGATCAGTGAGGATCGATGAATCTCTAATGATTGTACTTGTGACCGATCGTTTGAAAGGAGAGGTGTAACTGTCGGGGCTTTGATGACGGGTTTAAGAGAATAGGTTGATTACGGGAGGTGGGTTCGATCACCCGTTATCGTGAATAAAACGACTTTCATCTAAAGGCAAGATTGGCCCCTCCCTAATTTATGAAATAAGGAGTGGGGTTTGTGTATTTACAGGGACAGTCCAACCAGCTTTGTTAAATGTAATACAAGTTAAGAAAATTATAAGTTAGACCCCTCAAAGTATAGAAACTTCTAACGAACTCTATAACGGAGTTAACGGGGCTAACTTGACGTGAATACTCGAGTGTATGCCGAACCATATTTAACGAACAAAAATTTATATAAATATAATCTATATATGTTTCGGATAAAATCATAGTTATAACTCAATAACTATACATTTTAAATTCCTATAATATTATAGAAACACTTCGTGTAATTTTCGTAACACATCATCACATAAAATCATAAAATATAATGTGTATATATATACATATATATCACGTAAAAATAATAAATATAGTTGCCATATAAAATGACAAAACGTTTTCGTGAGATCATAAAATATAATTTATATAAAATTATAAATTATATACATTCAAGTAAGTTAACTCACGTCTAGACTCATGTGCAACGTTCGTGTAACTATTATAGTTAACCGAAATAATGGACGTTATCGATATATAACACAAGTTATTAACGGGGTTAACCTGGGAAATTGCCGGTTGTCACATTTCTCTTTAGGAAATACTTCAAAATCATCACCAGTCTGATTTTTATCATTGTTAAAATTGGAGTATATCTCCAGTTATATCTTCAACCTCAATCTCCTCATCCCAAATATCTTCTTCAGACTCTAGTTCAGATGATTCATTGTAAACCTCAGATGTAGCTTCAGAAGTTCTCTTCATCTCCTCGTCGTTCAAATTGAAGACTGCTTGAAGTTGTTTTGGAGTAAGTTCACAAACGAATTCACCTTCTGTTAGAGCATATCCCTATGCTATGAGTGTCTCGTGTATTGTATCTATGTGAGCATGTCTTAGAATGTGTTGTAGTGACTATATCATAGGAGGCGTACTATATTGTAAGGAAAAATAGAGCTTGGAAGATTTCCGGCTGAAATGCCAATTTTACTAGTTCCGGCCGAAGTTGAAGTTGAAGCGGACTTCATACTTCAAGCGGAACAGGCAGTTCAAGCGGAAAGAAGCAGTTTTGTTTCTTAGCGAATATTCCGGGTGAACTCGTTTATCCACCAGATAAAGAGTTCAACCTGACTTTTCCTGAGAAGTCTTTTTAGAAGTCCAATCCTGTAAAAGCTTCTCGTATGCTTCTAAATCTGATTCAAGCCGCTCTCCTAAAGTAGATTGTTGCTGCCAACACGCAAGTCATTCCGATTGTCGATATTTATTCTTTTGGTAGTTTATATTTGACTTTTGTATTTACGGTCTAGATTAGATCGCATGAGATCAATGGCTGTCATTGATCTCATCAGCACTATATATAGCATGTAATCTCTTAGTTTACAAACACGTTCATCACTTGTAATAGTGTAGCTTTGAGTTAATGCAAATAGTGCCGAATATTCGATATATCGTTGTTTTACTATTCTGCAAATCAAGCATTTACATTATACAAGAACTCAATATCGCTTAAGTAAAGTGAAATATAACTTTAATTCCGCAGGGTTATATTTGCAAGTAAAGGGCTTAGTTTTAGTTCATTCATAACTAATAACGATCCTACAAGTGGTATCAGAGCTTTGGCTCTCACTTTGAAGACTTTCTGTGCTTCAAAGTCGATACTTTACTTGCTTACTTTACAAGCTTCGTTGTTCTATCTTTCAAAAAGTTTTTCAAAATGAGTGATTTCAGTTTAAGTTGCCCAAATGGCTCCTCCAACAAACCACCAATGTTCACTCCTGATGACTTTGGTACCTGGAAACTCAGGATGGAAGGTTTTGTTAGGATTTTGGACCGTCGTATTTGGAAATCTTTCACTGAAGGACCCTACTCACCAATGGTTTCATCTGCTGATGATGCAGAAGTCAAAATACCTAAGCCATTAGATAAATATGTTGAAGCTGACTACACTGCTCTTGAATTTGACCATAAGGCATACTGGACTCTACAGGCTGCACTTCCTAATTCCATTTTAAGTGGGTTTAAAGGATATAAAACTGCATTTGACCTGTGGAATGCCTTAAGTGAAATGTATGAAGGAACCAGTGAAGTAAAATAAAACAAGAAAGATGTTTTAAAACAAAAATATGAAAACTTTACTTTTAAATCTGGTGAAACAATGACAAACCAGTACTTGAGATTTGTCTCACTACTTGATGAACTCCAAAAGGTGGATGTTAAACTAGAACAAGTAGATGTGAACAGAAAATTCCTACGTTCCCTGCCTTCTGTGTGGACAGTCTACACAGTAAGCATCAGGGAATGCAAGAATTTGAAAAAGATGAGACTCAGTGAACTTCATGGCATACTCAGTGCTTATGAAATGGAACTGGATCTTAAACAAAGCTCATCTTCTGAATCAACTCAACTGTTCTCATCTGCACTAGTAACCACTGATTTTAACGGTCAAAGATCATCTAACTCATCATCATACTCCTCACCTATAGTCAGTTTCCCTGAGACACCAAGGTGTCAAGAGAACTTTTCAAACTCTTTTGAAAGTTCTCACAATGCTCATGTAGCAGCTGACTCTTATCAAGGCTTCATACCTGAAGATCTTGAATGCATAGGTGCTGATGATTTAGAAGAAATGGATATAATGACCCAACTTGCATTGGTTTCTGTAAGAGCTCAAAGGTTTTACAAAAGGACAGGTAGAACCTACAAGGGAGCAAAAGGTGCTCACATAGGCCTTGACAAAAGCAAAGTCAAATGCTACAACTGTCACCAACTTGGTCACTTTGCAAGAGAATGCTCTCAACCAAGAAGAGAAGGACAAAACCAGAACCATGCTCAAGGGAAAAATCATGGAGGAAGCAACTCAAACAACAACAATTCTGGAAACAACTCAGGCTCACACCCCACCCCACCAAAGCCAACCGGAAGTCAAAATCATCAGAACGTGGTAGCTGCTGTAGCAAATCAAACATCATGTGTTGAATGGGAAGATTTTGCTGCTGAGTTTGAACCCATCAACTATGCTTTAATGGCCAAACAGGACTCCATCACAGATCAGGTAAATTCTATCCCTGAAAAGGTCTTAGAGAATCTATGTAGTCCTGCCTGCATAGAACAAGTGGCAAAATATCGAAATCACAACACTGACTTGATTGATGAAGTTTCAAACCTAAATGAGTTAATGGAATGTTTTAAGAAAATTGAATCATCATACATTTCAAAAATTGAAAACTTAACCACAGAGTATGAACAGTTAAAACAAACCAACTCAGTGCTTGAAACACAGCTTGATGATCTGCTGACAAAACTTGAAAAATCAAGAAATGAAACCAAAGATGCTAAGGCTGAGGTTGATGTTCTTGAGTTCAAGCTGAAAGATGCTTTGTTTACTTGTGATAAATTTCAAACAGCAAACAAAAAGGCTGAAAAACTGTGGATGGAGGGATGTATGGTAAAGCAGGTGTTGGCTATAACTCTGTTGAGCCACCAATTGAATATTCACCTGTAATCAAACCAATTGAAGCTTTAAAATCAGAATGCAAAGTTAGTCTCACAGTTGATAACATTTCATCACAATCCAGTTCTGAAAACACTGTTGAGTATAATAAAATTGATGTCACTACTGCCAGCACATCTGCTTCAGTTGACCAATTAAACATTTTGAAACCATCAATTGCTATTCCTCCACCAACTATTTATGAACCTAAGGATTCAAAAGTTGGAGGAAAGCAACCTGAGCAACCAAAGGGAAGTCAAACTCAAAGGTTTGGTCAAGTAAACTTTAATCAAGTAACCAAAATTGAGTCTCCCAAGAAATTTGAAACCAAAATTGTTGAGTGCATGTGCTGTGGTGAACAAGGTCACCTAGCTGCTGCCTGTCAGTTTAACCCAATGAGTAAAGTCAGACCATTTCAAAAGCCAAAACCTGTTTTGAAACCAAAAGCTGATTTTCAAAAGAAGCTCACAGGAAGAATCTCACCTGTGAAAAATCACACTTTGAAGCATTTTGGACCTGAATCCAACAAAGTTTTAGTTGGTAATGATAGAAATGGTAGTTTCACTGTTTTAAAACAAAATCGTTTTCCGGCTGAAGTTCAAGCGGAACATTCTTCCGCTCGAACTCATGTTCAACCGGAAAAGAAATTTCAACCCAGATCAGCTACTGCTCCAAAGCAGAGACCTCAAGTTTATTTTGCTGATGGGTTTGAGCATTTTGAAGCTCAAGGAAGAAGAAACCCCTCCAGAGGAATAGTCACCTCTAGAGAAAATTTTTCAAGAAACAGCAAACCCAATCAATTTGAAACTGTATTTGCCAATGGTTCAAGTGGAAATCATTATGTTCCACTTCAGGGAGGGAGTTTAAATCAAAGCAGACATTTTCCCCAAAGATTTTCAAAATCACCTGAAAGAACTATGTTAGTTAATCAAGAAAGTGAAAAACTTAAGAAACTAACTAACAAGCAAAGAAAGTTTAAAGAATATAGGGACAGAAAAATTGCTGCAAAAAGAAACACCAAAGATGAAAGGTCTAGTCAAACAAGTGCTCAGTTTGAGAACTTCAGTTTGGACAATGATGATCTGTTAAATGAAGCTCCAGATGTCAATACTCTAGTACTTAAAGAGTACAGGTATAATGATGCTTATGGCAGACCCAAGACCACTCAGGCTTGGGTCCCCCATAGAAATTAATCATTTCTGATATGTGCAGGTGCAAAATAAAGGCCAGAATAGCCTATGGGTAGTTGACAGTGGTTGCACTTGCCACATGATAGGGAATAAGCACATTCTGGAAAATACAAAAAGAATCAATGGAGGACCAGTTGCCTTTGGAAGCACAAAAGGCCATATCACAGCACAAGGTGATGTGACAAATGGATTGGTAAAATTTGACAAAGTCAATTTTGTTGATACATTGAATTTTAATTTGCTTAGTGTCTCACAAATGTGTGACAAGAATTTAAATTTAATGTTTAATGAGAAAGAGGCAATAGTTCTCAAACCTGGTGTTAAAATTCCTGATGAATTGATAATGCTTAAGGCACCTAGGAGAGATGGACTATACATTCTGGATATGTCAGTGGCTACACCTTCATGTGGCACTGCTTGCTTTGTATCCAAGGCCTCAGTTGACGAATCTGATCTTTGGCATAGGAGGTTAGGTCATGTGAACTACAAAAACATGAACAGAATTGTAAATTTAGGCTTGGTTAAGGGTCTTCCTAACAAGCACTTTATTTGTTCTGAAAACTGTGTGCCATGTCTCAAGGGCAAGCAACACAGAACCTCTTTCAAGCCAAAAGTTGAATCTTCAATCTCAAAACCTCTAGAGCTTTTGCACATGGACTTATTTGGTCCAACTAGAGTAATGAGTCTAGGAAAAAGGTCATACTGCTTTGTTATAATTGATGATTTTTCTAGATATACTTGGGTTTTCTTTCTCAAAACAAAAGATGAAACTGCTGAATTGTTGAAAACTCTTGTCATTAATTTAGAAAATCAATCCAATCTTAAAGTTAAAACAATCAGATGTGACAATGGCACAGAATTCAAAAATCATGTTCTGAATTCATTTTGTGAGGAAAAGGGAATTTTGAGGCAATTCAGTGCTCCTAGAACTCCACAGCAAAACGGTGTTGCTGAAAGGAGAAATAGGACATTAATTGAAGCTGCCAGGTCAATGTTGGCAGACTCTAAGCTCCCTGTGATATTTTGGGCTGAAGCAGTTAACACTGCTTGCTATGTCCAAAACAGGATTTTAATTGTCAAGGGAAAGAATAAAACACCTTATGAGCTTTGGAGAAAAAAGGAAGCCAAACATTTACTTCTTTAAGCCATTTGGTTGTCCTGTCACTATTTTAATAACCAGTGAATCTTTGCCTAAGTTTGCTGAAAAGGCAGATGAAGGTTATTTTGTTGGCTACTCTGGTGTGTCAAAGGCATTTAGAGTATACAACAAGAGAACTAAAATTGTTGAGGAAACCATAAACGTATCTTTCAATGAGAAATCTGCCAATAATTTTAAGTCTCAGCCAAGCTGGTTATTTGATATTGATGCACTAACCACTGCTTTCAACATAACTGTTGATAAGCCTGTGAGCTCTCTAGTGCAGGAACAAAACTTTAACAGGTCTGCTGATGAGCATTGGAAGAAAAACCAAACTGTTAATGAGAAGTCAATCTTCTTCTCTTCAATGAGTTCTGAACCTGTTTTCCCAAGAAATGACAAGAAACTGACTGAAATAATTCAAATTGAAGAAGAAATTGTTCCGCTTGAAGTTCAAGCTGAACATATTTCTCCGGTTCAAGTTCAACCGGAAAATCAAATTTCAGAAATTGAAGAGAATACTGAATCAGAGTCTCATGATAACACATCAAATGAGCTCAGTGTAGATCACATGATCTATAATTCAGATACCAATTCTCTTGAATCAGTTGGAGTTTCAGATTCTATATCACAACTTGAAAATGTTGAGCTTGATCACAGACTTCCTCAGCTCAACATTCCCTCAAATGGAAGAAGCCATGAATTTCCTATGTTCATTGATAGAAGAATCAACAGAGATCACCCAGCGGGAAATATTATTGGAGAAGCTTCAGCTCCAGTGCTGACAAGAAGTAGATCTGCAAATGCAAATATCTGTTTGCATGCTGCATTTTTGTCTCAAGAAGTACCCAAGAAGGTAGCAGATGCCTTAGAAGACAACAGCTGGGTAGAGGCAATGCAAGAAGAACTATTTCAGATAAACAAGCAAAAGGTTTGGGAATTGGTAGATCTGCCTGATGGAGCAGAACCAATTGGAACAAAATGGGTGTTCAGAAACAAGAAAGATGACAGGGGAATTGTTATCAAGAATAAAGCAAGATTGGTTGTGCAGGGCTATGTACAGGAAGAAGGCATTGATTATGATGAAGTCTTTGCACCAGTAGCCAGGTTGGAAGCAATCAGAATTTTCCTAGCCTATGCTGCATTTAAAGACTTCCAAGTATATCAAATGGATGTGAAAAGTGCTTTCCTGTATGGCCTCCTGGAACAAGAAGTTTATGTCAATCAACCTCCTGGTTTTAAAGACCCTCACCATCCGAACAAGGTATGCAAGCTAATCAAAGCTTTGTATGGTCTCAAACAAGCCCCTAGAACCTGGTATGAAACTCTTTCTAACTACCTTCTAGCGAACGGCTACAAGATAGGAGCAATTGACAAAACTCTTTTTGTTAAAACTGTTGGTAATGACATGTTAATGGTACAAATTTATGTTGATGATATTATTTTTGGTTCATCTAACACTTTGTTGTGCAAGGAGTTTGAAATTTTGATGTAGTCAAAATTTGAAATGAGCTCCATGGGAGAACTAACCTTCTTCCTAGGGCTTCAAGTGAAGCAAACTGCAGACGGAATCTTTCTGAATCAATCAAAGTACATTCAAGACATGCTGAAGAGATTCGACATGTTATCATGCTCAAGTGCCAAGACTCCAATCTCCACTTCCCACAAGTTAACTAATGACTTAAGTGGAAAGCCAGTGGACGTGCACATGTATAGAGCAATGATAGGCTCTCTAATGTATCTCACAACTAGTAGACCTGACATCATGTTCAGTGTTTGCTTATGTGCTAGATATCAATCTTCTCCAAAAGAGTCACACATGCTCGCTGTTAAGAGAATTTTCAAGTACCTAAAGGGGCAACCCAAACTGGGTTTGTGGTATCCCAAGAACTCTGACTTCTCTTTCAAAGCATACACAGACAGTGATTATGGAGGATGTGATATAGACAAGAAATCAACATCAGGAGGATGTCAATTTCTAGAAGAAAGGCTTGTCTCTTGGCAATGCAAGAAGCAAACATGTGTTTCTACTTCAACTGCAGAGGCTGAGTACATTGCTGCCTCAAGTTGTTGCATCCAAGTCCTTTGGATCCAAAATCAGATGCTTGATTATGGAATCACATTCATGGAGACTCCTATTCTTGCAGACAACAACAGTGCCATTTCCATTGTTAACAATCCAGTGAAGCACTCCAAGACCAAACACATCGACATAAGGTATCACTTTATTAGAGATTGTGCTGAAAAGAATTTAATCAAATTATTTAAAGTTCACACTGATCATCAATTGGTAGATTTGTTTACAAAAGCTTTCGATGAGGCAAGATTTTTCTACCTCATCACAGCCATTGGGATGATGAACTTTGAATAATTTTTTTTTTTCAACTTTAATAAATGAAAGAGATGTACTCAAAGAGTCCGTCTCTTGATACAAAAAGAAAAAGAAAAAGAAAATCTCTTGTGTTAATATTCATTGTCAAAAACTGTTGTTAAGAATATGAGAAATTGACACAAATTTTCAAAATTTATGTGTTTTGGATTTTCCGGTTCAAGTTCAGGTTCAACCTGAAAGCATAACTTTTGAAATTCACCGGGTGAACTTCAACCGGAAAAATGCTTTAAATTTGACGTGAAAACTTATTTTTGAAAACAATTCTTCCAAGCGGAAAACTTGTCCGCTTGAAGTTCAACCGGAAGAAATTTAGTTTTTAAAATAAAGGAGAAAATGAGTTCCGCTTGAACTTCCGGGTCAACAAAGTCAATGAGTCATTTAATTACCTGGAATACACAATTTACTAAGCGGATATTCATTTATTTTATCCATTGAATTTTTAACTGTTCAATTCCGAGGTTTCAGTAAATTAATTTTCGGATAAGGGCATGCTTTAACCAGTTGTACTGTATAACCCATAAAGCACCTGTCCCATCCGTCAATGAACCGTCGATTTACAACCTCTCTCCTCCACCGTCATCTCCGAAAAGGTAAAAAGCCCTAAATTACCGTCATTTTCCCCATTTCTCGCAACACAACTCCGATTTTACTCCCAAAACCCTCAAAACCATCTCCGATTAACTCCCACAAAACCGTCGACATTCTCAAATTCCGTCAACAATGGCTCCGAAAGGAAAGGCCAGTGGCTAGAAGCCAGTTGGTGACTCAAAATTTCCGGTAGAACACAACTTGATGGCATACCTGGAACCACCATCCAAGACTGAAATCTACAATGAAATGATCGAGTTCATCAAAAGCTCTCACCTCCATCATGCGCTTACTGTAGAAGCCGAAATCTTTGAAGATGTGATGGAAGACTTTTGGGTTCACGCTAGGGTTACCGACGAGGCTAGCGGAAGTGATAAGATTGTGTCCACTGTCCAAGGGAAGGCAGTTGAAATTGATGAAGCAAAGGTTCGAAGACTGTTGAAATTAAGGGATGAAGGTGGATACGGAGAAATAGATCAGAAGAGATATCTCCGTCTATTCAGAAACATTGGTTATGGTGGCTCCCTGCACAGCAAAACTATCAAGAAGGGACAGTTACCATACAAGTGGAGATTTCTTGCACACACACTTCTGGTGTGTTTATCTCCAAAGAAGGGAGGATTTGATGAGCTCTCCGGTGAGCAAGCCTCTGCCTTCTACGCTGTGGTCAAGGGTGAGAACTTCAACTTTTCCAAACAAATTTTTCAAGCCCTAAAATCCAATGTTCATTCTGAATATGTATACTTGTATCCCAGATTTTTGACATATATTCTCAAAGAAGAGTACCACCATATAGTATGGCTTGGTACAATTTTGCACCAAAAACTTCTGAATGAGAAAACATTTTCAAATCTTGCTTTAAATAAATCTCCATTTCTTGGAAGGGATACTGACCACCCCTTACCAATTCCAAGGCAATTTCCTGATGAACCTGCTACTGTAGAGGTTCAACCGGAAATTGTAGGAGTGACTGAGCTCCCTGCTCAAGATGACAGAGCTGTAGACCTAACAGCTTCTGATCCCACATCTGTCCCAGCTTCCTCTTCACTAATAGTTTTTCAATCCAAAAAGAGGAAAGCTACCACAATCACTTCCACTGCCACCTCCTCATCAAACTCACCTCCTGTCACTTTCAAAAGACAGAGAACAGTGGTCACTAGGTCTCCTCCACCTAGCACCACCAACCAACCTGAAGCTTCAAACCCCGTTCAAGGCAAAAAGCCTAAACGGAAACTGGTAAATTTAGGATTATCTCTTAGGGATGAACCTTCTGTTGAGGGGGAGTCATTAGAAGCAGATGTAGCTTCCCCATCTGAACATTTTTCACCCCTGCAACCCCTGTCACCCAGGAGTGACAGTGCTTTCAATCCCGGCTTAAATGAAGGTGTTATTAACTCACCTACCATATTACATGAGAACATCCTGATAAGCCAGGACCCTGTAGCACTGCAACCCCACTCCTCACCGGAGGTGAATCTCAGTGGTTCTGAAGAGATTCATGCAGAAAGGGCTGCTGCTGCCCAAGTATCCCAACTGGAGCTTGGTGTCAGCAGTAACATAAATAAGACCCAATCTGCGGCAATCTTCTCTGAATCAGCACCCGGAAGTCCTTCATTGGAACCAAGGGTTGTTGAAACAGCAGAAGAGAATCCCAGGTGCCAAGAAGCCATGGGTACCAATGCTGATCAATTTAGGATTGATAGCTTGGTTATTTCCAAGGATACTGGCAAAAAGCCAGTTGAGGATAGTCTTACACTACCCGAATTGACGAAATTGTACCTTTCTCTGCAAGCACAGGTTGAAGCTCTAAACTCAACTGTTGCCAAACTGGTTCAAGCTGATCCCACTCCAACTGAAGCAGGTCCTTCAAACCCTACCAGAGATGCTGAAGAAGTTCTTGTAACTGATGAAGCTGATACTGTCAAATTGGGGGAGAAGTTACTGTCAAAACCTGTGAAAACTGAAATTGAAGAAGTAGAAAGGATACCGGCTGAAGTAAGAGCCACAGCTTGCCAAAATATTGGCATTAACCCTTTTTCTGTTGAAGAGAGCTGGGTAAATATGAAGTGCAGTCAACTGATTGCTATTTCTCCTTTTGAGGACCCCAACCTCACCGAGCTTGTTCAGTCGTCCATGCTGATTGCTGGTGCTCTCCCTGAGCATATCAACATGATCACAACACTTCTGACAGATGTTATTTTTCCGGCTGAAAGAGCCAGTGATCATGTTTTAGGCAACATTGCCTCCACCAGCAAGGCAGCAGCTGATATGGAAGAAAGTACTGCAACTGCAGTAGTCGGTACTTTGACTGAAGGAGAAGGAGAAAGTTTGATCGGTGAAGATGAAGGAACCGAGGTACTGGAGATTACTGACAAAGAACCTGAAGTCACCCAACCTCAGGTGGTGACTGATGGTCAATTATTAGTTTAAGCGGAACTTCAACTGGAAGTTCAACCGGTAGTTCCAGGAGAAGGAGATCTGAATGTTCAACCGGAACATCAAATACCAACCCAGGTGGATGTTCAAGGTCCTAGCTCCTCAATTCTTGGGACTGATGAAACACCTGTGGTTCAACCGGAAGAGCAAAGAAATGAAGAAGCTGAGGATGTGGCTAGATCACTGATAGCATTAAGGAGTTCAGAAACAGTTCAAACTGAGGAACCTGTTCAAGCTGATATAACTAAAACCATTCAACAGGTAACTCAAACTCCTGAAGCTGAGGCTATAGTGAAAATGGTTGAAGATGCCAGAAGGGTTGCTGAGGATGAGAGAATAGCCAGAGAGCTCCAAGAAGAATTCGATCTGTACATGCAAAACAATGTGTTTGAAAACCTTCTTGAAGAAGCAAAGACCAGGTCTTTCAACTGGAGATTAAAGGACTATGATTTGGATACAATGTCTGAAGCTAATAGGCAGAGGTTAATTGCTATTGCCTCTTAATTGCCTACCAGGCTGGTAAAGAATGATGAAAATTACCATCTGTTGAAAAAGATTCAGAGGGCTCTTGTGATTAGAAATTTGAAGAAAGAGGAAGAGCTAGCTCAGATGCAGGTTAAAGGACTTTGCAGCTTGATTGACAAAATATTTTATGAGCTAAAAGGAGAAAGTGCTGCTGTCAATCCTAACCTGGTGATGCCTTCACCATCAGAGCTGGTCTCAGGTACTATAACTGCTAATGTTAAACCTGAAATTGATGATATTGCAGATATACCACCTCCACCTTCATTCATTTATGATCCAAACCCAATGCCTACAACAACTTCATCCATTCTACAGTAACTTCCAATCATACCTTACAAACCTCCACACATCCCCAAGAAGCTTGCTGCTAAACTTGCCAATCCTAAGTTTAGATCAGACAACTTCACACCCATCACTCCCTTTAAGAAGAAGCCTCCACCTACTATGGACTTCTCCGACATCTTTCCACCTACTCCACCATCAAGCCCAACTCCTGAAACCAATGAACCACCTCCAAAAACCACCCTGCCTCCACTCACCATAAGAGAACCTCCTTCCACCACCACCAAACCTACTGAAACTCAACCAGGTCCCTCTTCATCTTCTGCCAAAGGCAAAAGGCCTATTGTGCAAGAATCTGCTGGTGATTCTGATGAAGAGAGGGAAATTAAGAAGAGAAAGTTGATGCATGCCAGAAATAAAAGAGATCAGAGCAAGAAAAGGAAAGGGCCACCCAGAAAGAACAAAATCGTTGGGTGGACAGCAAATGAAGATACCTTTGACTTCACTTTCCAACTGGCAAATGGCACAACTCAGGTGATTAATGCTCACAAGGCCACTTCACTTCTCACTGCACTACAAATGGGAGACATCATTCTAAAACTTAGAGAAATTCTAAGTCCTTCTAGAGCTGAGCACTTATTGAGGCTTCATATAGAGCCAAAGGTGATAGAATGTGGAGTGCTCAGCAGAAGAGGTGAAGATGATGAATCTGCTGGAGAAGAAGAAGAGCCTACCAGTGAAATTAAATTCATCATTTAGGAAGAAGATGAGAAGCTGTACTACGTACACAGAGCCGATGGCACTTTCACTCCCCATGAATCTATTTCAGTTCAATCTGAATGGAGTGAAAATGATTGGAAATCTTTTAAGTCTGTAAAGGTAACCAAAACAAACACCAAAGAGCTTTCTCAAAATCTTGATGCCAGCATCGGATCTTCTAACAAGTAGGTTGTGGAGAAGAAATTTTTTGGGTACAAGTCAATTTTGAAGATAAACATTGAAGACAATGAATAATTTGACAGCATCAGCTTAGGGGGAGATTGTAAGGAAAAATAGAGCTTGGAAGATTTCCGGCTGAAATGCCAATTTTACTAGTTCCGGCCGAAGTTGAAGTTGAAGCGGAATTCATACTTCAAGCGGAACAGGCAGTTCAAGCGGAAAGAAGAAGTTTTGTTTCTTAGCGAATATTCCGGGTGAACTCGTTTATCCACCAGATAAAGAGTTCAACCTGACTTTTCCTGAGAAGTCTTTTCAGAAGTCCAATCCTGTAAAAGCTTCTCGTATGCTTCTAAATCTGATTCAAGCCGCTCTCCTAAAGTAGATTGTTGCTGCCAACACGCAAGTCATTCCGATTGTCGATGTTTATTCTTTTGGTAGTTTATATTTGACTTTTGTATTTACGGTCTAGATTAGATCGCATGAGATCAATGGCTGTCATTGATCTCATCAGCACTATATATAGCATGTAATCTCTTAGTTTACAAACACGTTCATCACTTGTAATAGTGTAGCTTTGAGTTAATGCAAATAGTGCCGAATATTCGATATATCGTTGTTTTACTATTCTGCAAATCAAGCATTTACATTATACAAGAACTCAATATCGCTTAAGTAAAGTGAAATATAACTTTAATTCCGCAGGGTTATATTTGCAAGTAAAGGGCTTAGTTTTAGTTCATTCATAACTAATAACGATCCTACATATATGGTCCGGCGGACCATATGGTCCGGCGTACCACGTGGTACGCTGAGTAGCTAGTCACTTAGTATAAATAGGTGTGTGTTAGAACCAGTTGAACACTTCTATCATTCTACACCTTTCTGTGTGTGTTCTAGAGAGAGAAACTAGAGAGCTTTCATTGTATCTTCAAGTGATTCAATACGAAATCTCTTATTTACATCCGTGTTTACTATGATTGATTGATACATGCAGTAGTAAGATCGTATCTCGGTTTCTTCACATTTTCATCAAATTCTTCCAATTCCGAGTGTTTCTGTGATAAAAAATGACTTCTGAGTGTTTCTGAAGTGATTTCGCACCTTACTAATCCATTTTCTAGCTCAAAACGTCAAAAATTCGAAAAATCCATCAAAATCTGCGTGAAACGCGTTTGGTTCGCTCGAAGAACGTTTGGTCCGCAACTGGTCCGCCCAGGCAATCTTCAACGTACTGGTCCGTGGCGGTTTTGGCGTACCACATCTAGTCCGTTGGTTTATTTGGTCCGCCGTACCAAATTTGATCCGCTGAAGATATCTGGTCCATATCTGGTCCGCTGGTGAATTTGATCCGGAAGTGGTCCGCAGGTAAAAATTTTGTCCGCTAGTTAGATTGATCCGGAACTGGTCCGTTGAGTGCAAATTTGGTCCGCTGAATTTGGTTTGGTCCGCTGGCAGAAAAGTAACCTTCACTAAAAATGACGTAACTTGAGAACCTTCACTAAAAATGACGTAACTAAAAATGACAAAAAATGAATTTGGTTTGGTCCGCTACCAGCCAAAACGTTCGTCTCGACGAGATCTAGGACTTGTACCGGCCTACGGCCAGTACCGTCCAGTTTTGACCCCCAAAATCCGCTTGGAAGACCTCTGTTTTTGAGTTTGAAGTTTTTGAAGTATTATTTTCGGTGAAAAATGTCTGATTTTCAAGCGTTTGCGGCTATGCAAAGCACGGTACAAGCTATGCTCAATTTTGATAATGAAATAGGAACAAGTCAGAAAGTTCATAAGCTGTTAAAGTTGGAAGATTATCAAAATTGGAAATAACGTTTTTCTGCATACATTAGCACAAACGATATTGATTTATGGATTCCAATTCAAAAGTTGTATGTACGTCCAACTGCAGATGGAGAGTATAAGGATGAAAGAAAAAGTTATGAGCTTGAACAAAAAGTTTATGGTTATCTTACCATGGTTTTACCTACCGAGTTGTTGCACCAATTCAGCACTTGCAAGAAAGCTAAACAGTTGTGGGATGCTTTATCTGCTCGATGTGAAGGTAATGACCAATATAAGAAGAGTAGACGAAAAGTGTTGAATAAGGAATTTGAAAATTTTCAACACTATGAAAAAGAAAATATTTCTGCTCTTATTTCAAGGTTTTCACATCTGATTAGTGAGATGAAAGTGGTTAAAATTGAAAAGACCTAGGAGGAATTGAAAGAGAAATTGATGGAAGCATTACCGGGAAAGTGGGAAAACTATGTATTATTGCTTACTCATGATAAAGAATATTCTGCATTATCATTTCATGATTTGACCGGAAAGCTTCATGCTAGAGAGATGGAAATGATGACATCAAACAAGTCAACTGCTCAATTCCAAAATCCTGAAGTGTATCATGGTCAAAATTCTGCAAGTATCAATGCAAAGTCTAAATCTTTTGGTGTTATTTCATCAAATCCACCTCAAACAGCTTTTGTTGCTGGTCATGATTCAGGAAACTCTGCAAATTCATCAAGAGGGTGTAACTTCACTATTCCAAATAATTCGAGTCAAACTTCATTTTCTGCAAAAACACCAGATGAGCATGTAGCATTAATTTCAGCTTTGTTATCTTCATATTATGGATTGCTGAATGGTGGTTTGACAACATCTAATTTGATTGGAGAAGATTTTGATCAGATTGATCCACATAACCTTGAACAAATGGACAATAATTGGCAACTTGCAATGTTAGCCCAAAGACTCAAAAGATTCAAGAAAAAGACCGGATTTCAAAGTTTTAATCCAAATGGCAAGGTTGGCATAGACAAATCAAAGGTAAAATGTTTCAAATGTTCTAATTTTGGTCATTGTGCTCGTGAGTGTTCAAAATCAAATATTTCTTCATCAAAGTCTCCAACAGCTTTGGTGTCTCAAGTAGATAAACAATATGATTGGGGACACACTTCTGATCCAATTGCTTTAACTACTGTTGCTTCTGAGTCCAATGAAGGTTATGGTTGGGATGCTGATGTACTTGAAGCATTTGAAAAAGCACGAACATCGAATAAAGACTATGATTGGGCTGCTGATGAACCTGAAGAGTCTGCATTTCGTGCTCTGATTGCTCAAGTTGTTCATAGTGATAATGAAGAAGAAGTAACTGATTCTAAATCTGAAACAAGTGGTTCTGGAAATAGTGGCTATGAATCGGTTTGTGAGTTCTGTTCTCAAAAAGACAAGAAGATTCAAGAATTAATAAAGGAAAATAAATTGTTGATTGAGGAGAATAAAAGAAGGTTTGAAGATTTAACAACTGAAAAGAAAAATTTAGAAGCTCTAATTCAAGAATTTTCTGCTCAGAAAGAAAAGTTTTCAGATTTACAAGCAGAAATTATTGAGAAAGAATCAAAATTTCAAAGTGATAAAAAAGAGTTTGAACAGAAAGTTACAAAGTTATCTAAAGAAAAGGATGAATTAGTCCAAGAAGTGGAGAAATGGAAAGATGAAGCTGAGGATACTGCAAAAGATTTTTAAAATCTTTTTAATCAAAGTCCAGACTTGATACTCTTACTCAACTTTCTGGTGATCAAGCTACTAAGATTCAATCTTATCAGACTGATATGGAAAAGTTACTTGATGAGAAGAGGGAGTTGGTTAGAGTGAACAAGTTGCAAAATGCAAATTTGGATATTCAGAAAAGAAATGAAGACAAGCTGACGAAGGAATTGTGGGCAGGATTAGATGAGTTGAAGTTGCAAAAGTATGAAACTCATAAAGTGGCTAAGAAGTTGATTGCTACGGAAACAGAATTGGCTAAGGCTCAACAACAGATTTCTGAACTAAAGATTGAAGTCATTGATTCAAAACGTCTTTTGAACAATGTTACAAAATCTACATCTTTTACAAGTTTCTTGGCCAAAGATGGAAATTTTGAGAAATTGTTTACCAAAACAGTTTCACCACCAGGTAGTCTTAAAGAAGGTGTTAATGATCTGAAAGAAAAGGAAGAAACTGGTGATTATTCTGAATTTGTTGCTAAGAAATCTGATGGGGGAAAGGTTGTGCAGTCACAGAAAGATCAGAAAGATGAAACGGTTGTGTCTATTTCTACGTCTACTGAAGAAGAAAGATCGGCAAGTTCAACTGAGAAGACTGCTATTGATGAAAGGATTTTCTATGACCAAAAGAATGTTAAAGCAGTGAAAGCTGAGTTTTCGGGTCTTGCAAAGAACGAACATAAATCTTCTGGTTCTGATGAAAAGGTTTCGAGTAAACATGCTGGGTTGGGTTACAAGACCAAGAATGTTAAAGTTGATGGGTCTCAAGGTTCAAAACAACAAAATATGAAGCAAGTCAAGCTGAAACAAGTCAAGAAAGATGTTTTTAAAGCTGACAAGGTTCAACCCGAGAGGTTTTACAAACTCAAGGGTTCGGAACAAATATTTTCTGATAAAGAATTCCCACTCCATTGTGTGGATGCTCAGAAAATTGCCGAAGTTTTTGTCAAGAATGTTGATCTGAAGAGCAGGAAGCCAAAGGGTGCTACATATTCTTCTGGAGGATCAAATTCTGCTCCAAGAAGCCCGACTTCGAAATGAGTTAATGATCATCGATATCAGGTATTCGATTCTTTATATGATCATTTTGGAGATGTTGATGTTTGTGAAGCTTTGCAGATTCCCAACAGGCGAAGTGTAAACAATCGCTTGTGTTATAATTGCCGACAAAAAGGGCATATGGCACAAGATTGTCCGTTTTCTGCTGCTTCTAGTTCAAGAAAAGGAAAGGTTCCACATGTTGGTAAAGCTGCCAAACAACGATTCATTAATGAATATGGCAGAGTATTTGATGAATATTCACAACCTACATTTTTCAAAACTCAAGGAAGATTTATTCCTCGTTTTCAAAATGTTCCAGATGTAGGTTGTTCGTCACAATCGACTGTGACTGGTTCATCAGATACTGATTTACCAAAACAACAAATCTGGAAACCTAAAGTGGTTTCGAAAGGAAACCAAGATACTGGTCGACCAGAAGCAATTGGCTTCAGGTCATTTATAAACTGATGTGTTTGACCAGTGTGCAGGTACTTCTAGAAGGCCTATCGGTGATTGAAAAGTTGCTGATGGAGGAGTATTCTGCTGATTTAACTTAAATTACATGTGATATCAAATTTCAAAAATGAAATTTTTTCTGAAAGCTAAACGTGAAAGGTATCCATGTCGAAAGGTCAATTTTCTTTCTTTTTACATTCCGTATGTCTTTTAGGGGGAGAAAATTGAATAACCAAAAATAGTGTCTTTGTGTTTTTGTTTGCATTAAAATGAAAATCAAAAAATAGAGTTTTCATTTTAAGGGGGAGAAAAATGGAAAAATACAAAAACATTGAAAAATGGAAAAATACAAAAACATTGAAAAAATGAGAAATTGTATCCGACATGGTTGGGAAATGATGGTACATTGGCTTAAGTGTCTGACTCATGGATAAATTAGATGAAAAAGCCATAAGATCATTGTTCGATGTGCTTGGTAGGTTCGGCATTCAATCAGAAAGTATTCAGATGGGATAAACACATTAAAATACTAATGCTTGACCAAGTGGACAACATCTTGATGCGTATCTCATGATATATCAAGAAAAGTTATGTGAAAAAGAAAATGAGAAGTCACTGTGTATACATGTGGTTAAATCACAAATGAAATCACAAAGGGTGATATAAAAGCAAAAACATATCTGAGTATGTCTGATAGTGTGGGGTACACTGGTCAAAGCAAACTTAATCAATACAATAACATATCCAGATGTTATGAGTATGATTGTGCCTGAGTTTAAGATAGACAAATTATGCCAGTAATCAGCATGACTTGTGTGCTGAAGTAATTGAAATTGAAATGTAGTTCAGCATGTTATGTTCAATATGATCTCAAGTTGTGATCTTTCTCGTAAAAGACAAAAATAGTGTCTGATTCTGTATTGCATTTTATCTTTCATATCTGGAAAAATCCAAAAAGATTTTAGGTGTGTTTTAGCATAAATTTAGAAAAATCAAAAAGATTTTCGGTGTGTTTTGATTTAAAGTTTCAAAAGCCAAAAACATTTTATTTCTTATTTGTTTTCGACCGATCGACGTGTGATACGAAATCAAATTTCAAAATCTATCTTGGATTCTCGAAGAGATGTTTTGTGCCAAGATTAAATTAATTTTCAAAAGAAAAAGGAAACCACGTTTTTGTCTTCTGAAATTGCAGGTTATATGTGTCAAGACTCAAGCATGGTGAAAGGGGAGTATGTTTTATCTTTCACAAGTGGATCTTGAAGTTTGAAGATGATTCAAGAGTGATCCAGCCTGCAAGCTCTATTTCTGACAAGATTTCAAATCGAAGATCGGATGCAGCAATGTTGAAGATTGAAGACTGAAGTTTAGTTAATAAATAGATACACTACACGTTAAGGGGGAGTTTGTTAGAGCATATCCCTATGCTATGAGTGTCTCGTGTATTGTATCTATATGAGCATGTCTTAGAATGTGTTGTAGTGACTATATCATAGGTGGCGTACTATATGGTCCGGCGGACCATATGGTCCGGCGTACCACGTGGTACGCTGAGTAGCTAGTCACTTAGTATAAATAGGTGTGTGTTAGAACCAGTTGAACACTTCTGTCATTCTACACCTTTCTGTGTGTGTTTCTAGAGAGAGAAACTAGAGAGCTTTCATTGTATCTTCAAGTGATTCAATACGAAATTTCTTATTTACATCCGTGTTTACTATGATTGATTCATACATGCAGTAGTAAGATCGTATCTCGGTTTTACACCTTCTTATAGCATCCATTTGAACTCATCAATACTCTTTGCAGCTTGATTTGACGGAATTAAAGTTATCGGCATAGCAGTCTGAAAAAGCGTAAGACGGATCTTACTAGAGGTTTGCTTGATCGTAGAGTGAAAACGAGATGTAAATAAAGTTAGTTTTTATTGAAATCACAAAAGACTCAATTACAAACTCTCAATGAAGCTCTTTAGAAAAACACTCTCAAAACACATAGTTAAGATCTAGTCTCTCTCTCACTCTTACAGATTACAAGAAAAAGTTCCTATATATATATACGTCTGGGCCGAACCCTGTCCGAACTCCAGGTTCGGCCGGTCCGAACTCTAGGTTCGGACCAGGTTCGGCTGGCAGCTTGAACTTGTATCTTGATCTTCACATCGTCTCATTCAGATACATTAACATGACGCACATATTGTGTATCAACAAACTCCCCCTCGCCATGTGCAGTATCTATTCACCAGTTAAAACATATTCTTCGAACAAACTCCCCCTCAACTTGATGGTAGCTTGATCTTTGAACACTTGACGATGCACAGTTTCTTTCATCCTTATCAACAGCTTCAGAAGACTTGAAGTTGTGATGAACTCTTTCATTTGAATACCTGGCCAACATAAATATTCTTGGCGCAAAACTTCTCTTCGAGAATCCAAGATATATGAATTGAAAATGTTTTATGTATCTTGTGTCGATCAATCGAAAACAAATAAGAAGTAAAATCTTTTGGCTTTTAGAAAGTTTATATCAAAACAAACCTAAAATCTTTTTGATTTTTTAAACTTATGCTAAAACACACCAAAAATCTTTTTGTACTTTTATGATATGAAATGTAATTTCAATACAGAATCAGACACTATCTTTGTCTTTTGCGAGAAAGATCACAACGCGAGATCATATCAGACATAACGTATCTAGCACATTTCAATTTCGGTCTTAATCAACATGCAAGCCAAGATAATCGCAAATACAACATTTATGTTTATTTCAGCATGCACCAATCATTTTTATCGTTTTTAGATATGCTTAAGGTAATATTATCATGCACCGATAACTCGGCCTCCACTCTATCAGAAATACTGGCAAATCATCATATTTATCGTATAGAAGCAACTTTTCTTAGATATTTAATGATCCCTGATGAGTGATGCAAAAATAAAGCAGGAACTCAAATACCTAGCAATCAAGTCGGTCTTGTGGACACGCAGAGAAAGCCTAAGTATTTGAGAAAATAAGAAAGCAAAACAAGTTGAAGTTGTATAATTCAACAACGATCAGGTCGATACTTCCGTATACGTAGAGAAAGTCAGATGAATTATATGAAAACACCAAAGAAAATAAAGCAGAATGTCAAAACGAACAACGATCAGGTCGATCTTTCGATACACATAGAAAGTCCGATCGTTTGACAAAATAAAGAAAATCAAACAAGTGTTGGACTCGGTCTGCCCAAGACACATATTAGATTGATGTGCCTAGTGCGTTATGATCCAAGATGGGTCATACCCAATAACGAGCTAGAAAACGCACCAACAATATTTATTTAGATATGATCAATTAAATAAATATTACCACATGAAGAGATTTAGAAAATGGTTTCTAAAAAAAGTTGCACTTATTATTAAATCATGTAGGTGATTTCATTAGAGTTTAATGAGTTAAATAATATTGTTACACAACATATAAATGGTTATATGCTATATTATATTTTGGACATGTTACATATCATGTAATGTGTTACATGACATGTTGTAAGTTTATTACAACACATGTTTGAAAATATAATATGTGTGGGTGAGATAATAAAACAAAAGGAGGAAAAGATTTTGAAATCTCCCTCTTCTTTTCTCTCATAATGGCCGGCCAAAAGGAGGAGTGTGGGAGAAGTTTTCCCACTTTCCAATACATGTATCTTGGTCTTGGCATTTTATATTAACTCTCCTACACAACTCAAAATCACTCTCTCTCTTTAAGTCATAAGTGCAAGAACACTCTCCCTTTCTCTCAAGGAATTCGGATTCAAGGAGCAAGCAAGAAGAGGTGTTCATCTTCAACAAATCCTAGCAACAAGGTGTTGTTGTTGGTGGCTCGGGGGGTATCACTCCTTGAGGTCTTCGACTTTGAAGGCTTGCCTTTCAACCTCATCATCTTCTTCTTCTTCTTCTTCTCAATCTTCTTGCTTGGAGGAAGGTATATCTAAACATATTATTGTTGTGTTTTGTTTAATCTTTGATAGCATATAATCTATTTATGGATCCTCCTTGTTTGGGTTTCTTCTAAACATGTTCAAATGGGTTTTGGCATAACATAACTTTGTGAAAGTTCTTTTTCTTCCGCTGCATTTTACTTATTAATTGGTTAATATGAGATTGATAAACCCTAACAAATCCTAATAATTGCATCTAGAGTCGCTTATATGGATATATGCTTCAAAAATGAGTTGGTTAACTCTACAATATTTCGGGTTTTGGTTCCTCATAGAACAAATCCGAAATTTTGCATATGGTTGTCCCTTTGTCTTTCAAGATGCCTCATTTACATGCATGTGGTTATGTTGAAATATTAACGTATTTTATGTCATTTGGATGATTTGTTGCTTGGACAACAAACCCACATTTTCGGTTTTGTGTTGGACCGAAAATGGAAGTGGGTTAAAAGGGGGCCATCTTAATTTCTTGAAGATATACATACTTGGATGTATATTTTGGTGCATAAGACCTAGCCATGACCTTGTGTTTGTTTGTGGTGAATGTTTTTGGTTGTGTTATGTATTTAAGTATTTCAAGGGTTGTAATAGTTAAATCAGTTTACTTTGGGGTTGTAATTTATTTAAGTTTTGTAAAACCACTGTACGATCTTACTAATGCATGATTCAGTAATCGGAGATACACAAACGGGTAAATAAAGCTTTGCTTTATTGATTTCACTTAGAGATTACACAAAGTCTAGAGAGAGAGAGAACACACTCAGTTACACACACTTAAGATGTAGAATGACTCAGAGTTCTATGTAGCTCTTTCTCTAACGAACTATTTATAGTGTTAACATACTAACTGGCGGACCACTAGCGTACCATTTGGTACGCCCATACCAAATAAGCTCCGGACCATTTGGTACGCCGACACTAGTATGTTACCACTAAGACTCACAAAGATGCTCTAACCTAGGTACAATACACGAGACACAACGTAGCATAGGAATATGCTCTAACAAACTCCCCCTTAACGTGTAGTGTATCTATATTCTAACAAAATTTCAGTCTTCAATCTTCAGCATTTCTGCGCTCGATCTTCAATTTGAAATCTTGTCAGAAATAGAGCTTGCTTGGCTGGATCAATCTTGAACAGTCTTTGAACTTCAAGATCCACTTGTGAAAGATATTACATACTCCCCCTTTCACCACGCTTGAGTCTTGTCACACAGATAACCTGCAATTTCAGAAGACAGAAACGCGGCTTTCTTTTTCTTTTGAAAATTAAATTAATCTTGGCGCAAAACTTCTCTTCGAGAACCCAAGATATAGATTTGAAATTTTGATTTTGTATCATGTATCGATCGGTCGAAAACAAATAAGAAACAAAATCTTTTTGGCTTTTTGAAATTTAATATCAAAACACACCGAAAATCTTTTTGAATTTTTCAGATATGAACCAAAAATGCAATACAGAAATGAAATACTGAATCACACACTATTTTTGTCTTTTGTGAGAAATATCACAACTTGGGATCATATTGGTCATGACATGCTGAACTACACTTCAATTTCAATTACTTCAGCACACAAGTCATGTCGATTACAGGTATAAATTGTCCATTTTAAACTCAGGCACAATCATACTCATAACATCTGGATATGTTATTGTATTGATTAAGTTTGCTTAGACCAGTGTACCCCACACTATCAGACATACTCAGATATTCTTTTGCTTTTATATCACACCTTGTGATTTCATTTGTGATTTAATCACATAATGATTGTATTAATGAATCAGTCAACCGTATTCCATGCAAAAAGAAATAAGAATGTTAAATCGTCTACCTTAAGGTCGATCTTTCGATACGCAGATAAGGCCTCGGTTTCAACAAAATAAGAAAATAAAACAAGTTGAAATTGTATACCCCAACAACAATCAGGTCGGTACTCCCGTACGCGCAGAGAAAGTCCGATGAGTTATACGAAACACCGAAGAAAATAACGCAGAATGTCAAACGAACAACAATCAGGTCGATCTTTCGATACGCAAAGAAAGTCCGATCGTTTGACAAAATAAAGAAAATCAAACAAGTTTAAATCTTTGCAAAATGAACACATGTATACACAGTGACTTCTCATTTTCTATTTCACATATGTTTTTCTTGATATCATGAGATATACATCAAGATGTTATTCACTTGGTCAAGCAATAGTATTTTAATGTTTATCACATCTGAATACATTCTGATTTAATGCCGAGCCTACCAAGCACATCGAACAATGATCTTATGGCTTTTTCATCTAATTTATCCATGAGCCAGACACGTAAGCCAATGTACTATCATTTCCCAAATATGTCGGATCAATTTCTCAATCTTTAATGTTTTTGTGTTTTCCTGTTTTTCAATGTTTTTGTATTTTTCCATTTTTCTTCCCCTTAAAATGAAAAATCTATTTTTGGATTTGCATTTTAACACAAACAAAAACACAAAGACGCTATTTTTGGGTTTTCAATTTTCTCCCCCTAAACTACATACGAAATGTATATTGACCAATCGATACTAATACCGTTTAGTTTAAGCTTTCAGAAAAACTTTTAGATTTGAAAGATGAAGCATTCAATTTAAGTTAAACAGGAGACCCCACTATCAGTAACTGCTTGAAGCTAGAACTTCTCAATCACTAACAGATCTTCTTGAAGTAACCTGCACACTGGATTTTCAAATGACCCGAAGCACACAGCTTCTGGTCAACCAGTGTCTTCCTCAAAATCATTTGCAGCCTTGCTGACCATCTTAGGTCGCCACTGCATTTTAGCTTTTTCATTTTTAACTGAATCATCATCATGTGATGAACCATCAACTCTGGAATCAAATTTGAAAAATTGTTTCTTTTTAGATTTTAATGTGTGACAACCCGTAAGTTTCCTAAGTCAAATCATATGATAATACGTGTAATTAACTGTTTCTGTGTGCATAAATCTGTGTTTTAAGTTAACGTAGATAACGTAATATGCATCTATCCGTTAGTCTTGGTGTAACCCTAATTTAATATCTCGACAATCGACCTTAAAAACAAGAACATTATATATATGATCAGTGGAACTTCAATAATAAGAAACATTTCACAACAATATATGTATTCTAATATAAAAAGAGTTTTTATATTATCTCGCCACCTTTGTAGTATTTTGCATACGTTCAAAGTTCATGTCACTATTTGACGTAAAATAATCATTTAACGATAACGTTTATCCATTTATTTACTGATTACGTCAAATGATAAATCATTTTAACATTTAGTATTTTTATAACGTAAAGCCATTAGGTTTTTATATAAAGCAATCAACGTAAACGTTTTTCACCATTTAACACCGTTTGACCTTTAAACAAGACTTGTATCATTTCTTTTATTTAACCTTGATTTATTATCCTCCATGCATATTCATTTCCATGCATTATCAAGTTCAATTGTCACCTTTGATCATATTGTCTTTCGTGATCAAAACCCGACACCCGACAATTAGTATCCATCATTAGTAGTAATCCACCACCTTTATCTTAACCTACTACTAATCTCCCATCATTAAGCCATGCACTATTCACGTGTACCTCCCTTAGACAACATCATCATCCAAGCCACCCTAAGACTTACACCCTACTTGTACCAAAGATTCTTGGGTTGACCATCTCTCCTCATCTCCATGCACCTAGAACTGGCCCCCCCTCCCCTTGGCTCTCCTTTTGTCACACCCCCAAATTAACCACCAACGGAGTTTATACCGTTAAGGGGTGCGGCTAGACCAGGATCCACAACCATTAGTTACAAATACTAAATGAATCAGAGTTAGTTCAAAAATCAGTTATAAAGTAAAGTCTCAAATACAAACGCAGCGGAATAAATATTGTCTTTAGCACTAACCACGTGCTTTACAAATCAGTTTATTAAATCCCCAATTTAGTTTAATTAAAATAAAAGTCTTCATGTGCCATGCCAACCTGCTCCGGAATACTCCTTAGCGATCTGCAAAAGTTTAAACCACGCAAGTGTCAACCTAACGGTTGGTGAGTTCACAGTGGGCTTGTCATGCATTGGCCCGGTCTCATAATCATAATTCGTATCAAAGTATACTTACATAGTATTCGTTTGTGAAAAGCAATGCTAAATGTTATGTCTTAGTTTATAAAGGAATTATCCGTGACCTACGTCATCGGGTATGAACTAGTTTTGTAAAGTTAAAGTGCTCAACCGATATCGCGGGTAGCTAATCCGTTGTTCCATGCACTAAGGAAGTTTGCACCAAAGCTGACTATAAATTATTGTAGTGGCCGTGCCATCTAGTACTGCGGACCTACGTCATCGCGGTTTTGCCTCCCCCGTGTCCTCTCGGGATCACGGTCAAATAGGCTGATATTGTACCTCCGTGCACTCCCCGTGCCACGGGGCGGAGTTTGTCAAACTCCAGTAGATCTACCCAACATCCCCTCGCTTTACAATTAATGGTACAATTTAGTTGAGGACTTTTAAGTTTTCAAGGCATCCTTAGAAATCATGTGATATCATGTGGTTTAGACTTTAACCTACACTAGCCATATTAAAACGGTTTTCCGGATTCTCATGAATCTCAAAAGTGTTTTCAGTTTCGTTTTCAGAAATCGTTGTTTAAGAAATTCACAAGTGCTTCCCATAAAGCACTTCAAGTTTATCAGGGAGGTGCCTCGCACACTCGAGTTTGTCAGCATTGTTTTACTTTTAGTTATTCGGTGTGACCCAGACGGGTTCACGGTAATCGGGTTAGTGACACTCACCTTGGGTTGCACTTCTACACTTGCTATAATATCCAAGTTTGCTTAACGAAGACCTATGAACAAGTTTAGGTCTTAAGTATTAGTTTTGTGTCTAATCTTTACTTAACGTCACTATGGCCCATAACATAGCACGTTGGAACTATGACTCGACATACAGACACACGACACCGATGGTTGATCATAAGCAAGGGTTCATATATATCAGAAATCAAAGCATGTATCATCATGGCAAAATCATGTAAGTCATGGCATAACATTCAAGCAAATTTCACAAGTTTGGATTCTGGTCTCAGTTTCGCTAGCAGTTTCGCTAGTCAGTTTCGCTGTGTGCACGGGCAGCACTTTCGCTAGGCAATACCCGGTGACACAGTTTCGCTAGCTAGTTTCGCCCGAAACTGCAGACACAGTTTCGCTGGCCTAGTTTCGCTAGAAACTGGTTTGAACTTTCGTTCAGGGAATTTCGCTCGGTAGTTTCGTTCGATCAAGCATGCATGGTCAATCACGGTGACACTAACAGTTTCGCTGACAGTTTCGCTACATGAATTTATACACAGTTTCGCTACATGAAGATACACTTAGTTTCGCTACATGATCATACAGTTTCGCTAGTCGCAAAAATACACTTTTCAAGTCTGAAAATCAATCTGCTGGCCTCTAAACTTCATGTAAATTAACATCTAGCATGGATAATCATTTACCAACACATAACAATCATTTTCGACAGCTCAAACATGGATTTCCTTCATCAAATCAGTTAAAACACCAAAAAGTCCATTTTCACATATTTTGACCTAGATCTACCTAGATCTCTAACATGGGCGAATTTAGCACGTAAAGTTTGCAACTTTATGATAGATCTAGCATTCCTAAGCATCCAGAATACAAGCATAACAACTTTCATGAAGGTTTGATCATACTTTATTGAAAATACATAAAACATGCACAAACTAGGGTTTCTTGAATCTTACAGGTTTGATGATGATGATGTGCTAGCTGGTAAGGTCTCCTAGATGGTCTGATGATAGTTGGATTCTTTCAGAAATCGTGAGAGAGTAGAGTGTGTGTGTTTGTGTGAAATGAGGCAAATGGTAGAAACTAGGGTTTATTAAGATCTTTTAAATCAGGAGCTAGTTTCGCTGGCGGTTTCGCTGGCCGGCGAAACTGGCTCTGATTATGAGTAAATCGGGCAGTTTAGCTAACTACCGGGCGACACTATAGTTTCGCCCGTTAGTTTCGCTGACTGCACATCTTAGATAATTTTCACATACACAAGGATTTACAATTTGTCATGTTATTCATAATATTAAATCATGCATTTAAATCACATTGCACATAATGACAACAATAAATGAACACATAGCACATGTGGGCGGGTTCGGTGATCAACCAAAGGTCGTGGACGTATTCGGCCTAGTTATGCATTAGTTACAAAGTTAACACTTATAACGTAACTAACGGATTTGTCTAACGGAAGTAAACCTTGAAATTCTCGGATGTCACATCATCCCCTTGTAATTGGAATTTTCGTCCCGAAAATTATTCTTGCGTCGTGGCATTCGCAGCATCAGCTGTCGTCGCTGGGGAAAGAAAGCAAAAGTTTTAGGGTCGTCACATCCTTCTCCTGTTACAGGAATTTTGGTCCCCAAAATTAAATCATACCTTGAGTATTCGCGGACGTTTGCTCGAACAAGTGAGGATACTTTTTCTTCATTTGATCCTCTCGTTCCCAAGTATATTCAGGTCCACGCTTTGAGTTCCATCGCACCTTGACGATCGGAATCTTGCTACGTTTGAGGGCTTTCTCTTCGCGTCCCATGATTTCTACCGGTTGCTCAATGAAGCTCAGATGTTCATCAATCTCCAATTCCTCCAAAGGAATTATTTCGATGTCTTCAGCCAGACATTTCTTTAGGTTCGAAACGTGAAACACGTTGTGAACTCCATCGAGCTCTGCAGGGAGTTGTAATCGGTAGGCCACCGGGCCTACTTCACCAATAATTTCAAATGGGCCGATATAGCGAGGATTCAGCTTTCCACGCTTTTCGAAGCGTATTACTCCCTTCCAGGGAGATACCTTCAATAGTACTTTGTCGCCTACCTCGAACTTCAAAGGTTTACGGCGTTTGTCGGCATAGCTCTTTTGTCTGTCACGTGCTGCGGCTATCCGTTTTCTGATTTGCATAATTCGTTTTGTGGTATCATGAATGATTTCTGGTCCGGTGAGTCCCTTCTCACCCGTTTCGGCCCAACACACGGGCGATCTGCATTTTCTGCCGTAAAGATCTTCAAAAGGTGCAGCACCGATACTTGAATGATAACTGTTGTTGTAAGAGAACTCCACCAACGGAAGGTGAGCCTCCCAGTCTTTACCAAAGTCGAGAACGCAAGCTCGGAGCATGTCTTCAAGAGTCTGAATAGTTCGTTCCGTCTGACCATCGGTCTGCGGGTGATAAGCTGTACTCATATCCAGTCTGGTTCCCAGTGCTTCTTGCATAGATTGCCATAATCGGGAAGTAAATCGAGGATCTCTGTCGGAGATAATAGTCTTAGGAACTCCATGACGTGCCACAATTCGGTCAATGTACAGCTTTGTTAACTTATCCATGTTGTCACTTTCTTTCATCGGGATAAAATGTGCAGATTTGGTTAACCGATCAATGATAACCCAAATCGCATCCGGTCGATTCGACCGATGAGGTAATCCTGTTACAAAATCCATGGAGATATCCTCCCATTTCCATTCTGGGATCTTTGGTTGCTGTAATAGCCCAGAAGGCTTTTGGTACTCAATCTTGACTCTTGAGCACGTTAAACACTTAGCCACATATCGCGCGATGTCGGCTTTCATGTTCGGCCACCAATACAAACCCTTCAAATCTTGGTACATTTTATCCGATCCAGGGTGCACCGAATATCTCGACTTGTGAGCCTCGTCCATTATGAGCTCACGGAGATTTCCGAGTAAAGGAACCCAAATTCTGTCATTGTAATACCTGAGTCCGTCGGACTTAACTTTAGAATTACCATCTACCCCTCGCAGTGTTTCAGCTGCGAAGTTTTCTTCCTTTAAAGCTTTTTGTTGGGCATCGCGGATCCGATCCGGCAATCCCGTGTGGATAGTAAGTTGCAGCGCTCGTACCCGTCGAGGCTTTTCATACTCTTTCCGACTTAATGCATCAGCCACAACATTGGCTTTTCCAGGGTGATACTTAATCGCTAAGTCATAATCATTCAATAGCTCGACCCACCTTCGTTGTCGCATGTTGAGATCCTTTTGATTAAAGATGTGTTGTAAGCTCTTGTGATCGGTAAATATGGTGCACTTTGTTCCGTAGAGGTAGTGTCTCCAAATCTTGAGTGCATGAATAACGGCTCCCAATTCCAAATCATGCGTTGTATAATTCTTTTCAGTATCCTTTAGTTGCCTGGACCCATAGGCAATCACTTTGTCTCGTTGCATCAACACGCAACCGAGTCCTTGAATAGATGCATCACAGTAAACTACAAAGTCGTCAATCCCATCGGGTAACGCGAGAATTGGAGCAGAACATAGCATATCTTTAAGAGTTTGAAATGCGCGTTCTTCTTTTTCACCCCATCTATATTGCACTCCTTTATGCGTTAAAGCCGTTAAGGGTTGAGCCAACTGCGAGAAATTCGTAATGACCATACCGAGTTCTGAAAGCAGTCTTGGGGACATCCTCATCTCGAACGCGAAGCTGGTGATATCCAGACCGTAGATCAATCTTTGAGAAGTAACTTGAACCTTGTAGTTGGTCGAAGAGATCGTCGATTCGAGGAAGTGGGTACCGATTCTTGATCGTAACTTTGTTAAGCTCTCGGTAGTCAATACACATTCGGAATGTTCCATCCTTCTTCTTAACAAATAATACTGGTGCTCCCCATGGAGACGAACTTGGACGGATAAACCCTTTGTCGAGTAGCTCTTGGAGTTGTGAGGAGAGTTCGTTGAGTTCACTTACCGCCAAGCGGTAAGGTGCGCGTGCAATCGGAGACGCTCCAGGAACTAAATCGATTCCAAACTCTACTTGTCGAAATGGAGGCAAACCAGGCAGATCTTCAGGAAATACATCTTGGAAGTCGCGGACTATCGGGTAGTCGTTGATTTTGCGCTCGGGAAGTGTCGAATCGGTGACGTTTGCAAGAATCGCGAAGTGGCCTTTACGAAGGCACTTTTGAGCTTTGAGAAACGAAATAATACCGGTTACTTTTCCACCTTTTTCACCCTGAACTGTTAACACTTCTCCCCCTTCGAGTGGGATACGAACCACTTTTTCTTGACATAAAATTTCAGCGCGGTTCTCAGATAACCAATCCATTCCTACTATAACATCAAAACTACCAATCGGGAAAGGCATAAGGTCGATTCCTAATGTATGGCCAGCTAGTTCTAGCTTACAGTCCTTAACTATCTGGGTTGTATCATGAAGTTTACCATTAGCTAGCTCTACCACATACTTAGCGTCTAGGACAATCAGTTTAGCATTAATCAACTTAGCAAATTTTGTAGAAATAAAACTTCTTTCAGCACCAGAATCAAATAATACAGTAGCAAAGAAACCATTAAGGATGAATTTACCGTTAATCACGTTGGCATCATTGCGAGCTTCACCCTGTCCCATGACGAAAGCTCGACCTCTACCATTTCCACCATTCCCGTTGCCATTCCCATTACCATTACCTCCACCATTACCATTCCCCCCGTTATTTCCTTGATTTCCATTACCCTGTCTTCTCAGCTGCGGGCAGTCTCTTTTAATGTGGCCTTGAGCACCACACTCAAAGCAGCCACGGGCTCCCCCATTGTTGTTGTTCTGGTTCTGACCGTTGTTGTTCCCATTGCCCCGATTGTTCCCATAGTTGTTGTTTCCATGATTGTTGTTGTTCCTCCTGGGGCGGTTTTGTTGCTCGGGTAAAATTGTCCAACAGTCTTTTGCTTCGTGGCTTCCCTTGCCACACCTTTCGCAGCTCAAATTCTTCCTACAAATACCAGCATGATGCTTTCCGCACTTGTTGCACAGAGGCAGGTTACCTTTGTAGTTGCTCTGGCCATTACCACCCTGGCGGTAGTTTCCACTGTTGTTCCCGGACCTCTTGCTTTGACCTTGGGAGTTATAGGACCTCCCAGTGCTGTTTCCGACACTCTGATTGTTCATTGAGTTCTCAGGAGCTTCATCATCAGCTTTTCTTTTGCCACTTAAGGCAGTCTTCTCAGTGGCTTTCGCAGGTAGAGTACCCTTCTCGACTTCCTGATCAGTAAGCTTGTGAGCCAAACGGATGGCTTGCTGCACGGTTGCGGGGTTGCTGGCAGTCACCAAACTCTTGATTTGAGGCGCGAGGCCTTCCAAATAACGCTCAATGCGTTTGAACTCAGCATCAACCATTGTGGGGCACAGGACCGCGTACTCATGGTAACGCGCAGTGTACTGTTCAATTTCAGACCCAGACATCTTCAGGTTCAAGAATTCGCCCTCTAACTTCTTCACTTGGTCGCGGGGACAGTACTCATCCATGATCAGTTCCTTAAATGCTTCCCATTGCATGTTGTTAGCCGCGTCGATCCCAATCATCTGAATCTCAGCGTTCCACCAGGAGAGAGCAGCTCCCTCAAAGGTACCAGTAGCAAACTTCACCTTGCTTTCAGCCGGGCAATTACACATAGAGAAGACCTTCTCAGATTTTTCGATCCACCGGAGGAGTCCTACCGCTCCTTCTTCGCCCGAAAATGTTATCGGCTTGCAGTCCATGAAGGACTTGAACGTGCAGTGGTGGTTTCCTGATGCATAAATAGTTCGGGTTTCAAATTTAAACAGGTCAAATATAATTCGCTTTGTGCCTTAACCGGCATAATAGTTACCCTGTGCGGCGTATGCAACTTGGACGGCTGCCACCGCGGCTTGCACGTGTTCGTTGATCATGGCTTGCAATTGAGCAGGCGTCATGTTGATGTTATTCCTTCCGTGTCCTCTACCAGACATCTTGCTGAACAGTTAAAGTAGTCAATGTTCAGTCACAATTATATTCTATACATATCCCATAATATGTATTATAATAATTCCCGTTATCCCACTATTAGTCCAGAAAAATTTTGTGCGTAATCGTGGCGTCGTCGAGGAACGTCGTAAGTCGTAAGTAGCTATCGTCGAAAGTCGGCTTTCCCATAAATGTCACCGTCGGCGTAGTCATCGCAGTAGAAATCAGGACGTAGCGTGTAGCATCGTTTCGTTGTCGCTTTCCCCCGAAGTAGTGCGCGCAGTAGCGTTCGCGTTTCGTATTCGTGTGTGAAAATTTTTCCTAAGGTTTTCCGTTAGACTTCCTAGACACGGTCTATATATATATTTATATATATATATATATTTACATACGTACTAAGCTTTTACTTACACAGCAGAGCGAGTATCCCAGGTTGGCACGTAAAAATTTTGTTTTGGGAATTTGTTTGTTCGTTTGTAACTAAGGTTTCAAGTTGCAGTTTCCAAATCGTTTTTCAAAATGATTCCAGTTCTCTGCAACTTATGGCTCTGATACCAATCTGTCACACCCCCAAATTAACCACCAACAGAGTTTATACCGTTAAGGGGTGCGGCTAGACCAGGATCCACAACCATTAGTTACAAATACTAAATGAATCAGAGTTAGTTCAAAAATCAGTTATAAAGTAAAGTCTCAAATACAAACGCAGCGGAATGAATATTGTCTTTAGCACTAACCACGTGCTTTACAAATCAGTGTATTAAATCCCCAATTTAGTTTAATTAAAATAAAAGTCTTCATGTGCCATGCCAACCTGCTCCGGAATACTCCTTAGCGATCTGCAAAAGTTTAAACCACGCAAGTGTCAACCTAACGGTTGGTGAGTTCACAATGGGCTTGTCATGCATTGGCCCGGTCTCATAATCATAATTCGTATCAAAGTATACTTACATAGTATTCGTTTGTGAAAAGCAATGCTAAATGTTATGTCTTAGTTTATAAAGGAATTATCCGTGACCTACGTCATCGGGTATGAACTAGTTTTGTAAAGTTAAAGTGCTCAACCGATATCGCAGGTAGCTAATCCGTTGTTCCATGCACTAAGGAAGTTTGCACCAAAGCTGACTATAAATTATTGTAGTGGCCGTGCCATCTAGTACTGCGGACCTACGTCATCGCGGTTTTGCCTCCCCCGTGTCCTCTCGGGATCACGGTCAAATAGGCTGATATTGTACCTCCGTGCACTCCCCGTGCCACGGGGCGGAGTTTGTCAAACTCCAGTAGATCTACCCAACATCCCCTCGCTTTACAATTAATGGTACAATTTAGTTGAGGACTTTTAAGTTTTCAAGGCATCCTTAGAAATCATGTGATATCATGTGGTTTAGACTTTAACCTACACTAGCAGTTCGAAAAAAAAAACCTACACTAGCCATATTAAAACGGTTTTCCGGATTCTCATGAATCTCAAAAGTGTTTTCAGTTTCGTTTTCAGAAATCGTTGTTTAAGAAATTCACAAGTGCTTCCCATAAAGCACTTCAAGTTTATCAGGGAGGTGCCTCGCACTCTCGAGTTTGTCAGCATTGTTTTACTTTTAGTTATTCGGTGTGACCCAGACGGGTTCACGGTAATCGGGTTAGTGACACTCACCTTGGGTTGCACTGCTACACTTGCTATAATATCCAAGTTTGCTTAACGAAGACCTATGAACACGTTTAGGTCTTAAGTATTAGTTTTGTGTCTAATCTTTACTTAACGTCACTATGGCGCATAACATAGCACGTTGGAACTATGACTCGACATACAGACACACGACACCGATGGTTGATCATAAGCAAGGGTTCATATATATATCAAAAATCAAAGCATGTATCATCATGGCAAAATCATGTAAGTCATGGCATAACATTCAAGCAAATTTCACAAGTTTGGATTCTGATCTCAGTTTCGCTAGCAGTTTCGCTAGTCAGTTTCGCTGTGTGCACGGGCAGCACTTTCGCTAGGCAATACCCGGTGACACAGTTTCGCTAGCTAGTTTCGCCCGAAACTGCAGACACAGTTTCGCTGGCCTAGTTTCGCTAGAAACTGGTTTGAACTTTCGTTCAGGGAATTTCGCTCGGTAGTTTCGTTCGTCAAGCATGCATGGTCAATCACGGCGACACTAACAGTTTCGCTGACAGTTTCGCTACATGAAGATACACTTAGTTTCGCTACATGATCATACAGTTTCGCTAGTCGCAAAAATACACTTTTCAAGTTTGAAAATCAATCTGCTGGCCTCTAAACTTCATGTAAATTAACATCTAGCATGGATAATCAGTTACCAACACATAACAATCATTTTCGACAGCTCAAACATGGATTTCCTTCATCAAATCAGTTAAAACACCAAAAAGTCCATTTTCACATATTTTGACCTAGATCTACCTAGATCTCTAACATGGGCGAATTTAGCACGTAAAGTTTGCAACTTTATGATAGATCTAGCATTCCTAAGCATCCAGAATACAAGCATAACAACTTTCATGAAGGTTTGATCATACTTTATTGAAAATACATAAAACATGCACAAACTAGGGTTTCTTGAATCTTACAGGTTTGATGATGATGATGTGCTAGCTGGTAAGGTCTCCTAGATGGTCTGATGATAGTTGGATTCTTTCAGAAATCGTGAGAGAGCAGAGTGTGTGTGTTTGTGTGAAATGAGGCAAATGGTAGAAACTAGGGTTTATTAAGATCTTTTATATCAGGAGCTAGTTTCGCTGGCGGTTTCGCTGGCCGGCGAAACTGGCTCTGATTATGAGTAAATCGGGCAGTTTAGCTAACTACCGGGCGACACTATAGTTTCGCCCGTTAGTTTCGCTGACTGCACATCTTAGACAATTTTCACATACACAAGGATTTACAATTTGTCATGTTATTAATAATATTAAATCATGCATTTAAATCACATTGCACATAATGACAACAATAAATGAACACATAGCACATGTGGGCGGGTTCGGTGATCAACCAAAGGTCGTGGACGTATTCGGCCTAGTTATGCATTAGTTACTAAGTTAACACTTATAACGTAACTAACGGATTTGTCTAACGGAAGTAAACCTTGAAATTCTCGGATGTCACACCTTTCGACCAAACCACCAAACCACCACCACCACCCTTCAAACCCTTTTCTTGCTTTCCTTTTTGTGTACCACATATATATATACTTCTAGAAATAGAAACCCTAGAACACAACTTTGCTTCCACAAATGAAACACACACTTTTTTCTCCCTCCCTCCCCAACCGTCGGCCCTCTCTCTCTCTACTCTCTCTCTAGTTTTTCTTCATCCAAACACAAGTTCACTTGAAGATTAAAGCTACAAGGAGCAACAAGGAAGCAAGATCTACCATCATCCATCATCCACCACGTTTTTCTCAAGTTAGTAGATGATATTTTCTTGATTTTCTCTAGTTAATCATGTTAACTAGTCATATTTACCATCTAGAACTCCAAACACAAGTCTTGGTTAAAAATGGTGACATTAAACTTGCATTTTCTTCTATGTTTCTAGTAACCTAAAACTTTGTTTAAGTTCATGTTAGATCTAGTATATCATGTGTTTTTACTAGTGATTTCATGTATTTTGAACCCCTCGTATGTTACATTATATAGATCTATAAAAAAAAACATATGTTGATATGCTAGTATGTGTGTGATATGCCTTGGTTTTATGAACAAACCTCTAGATCTGAAATTTATGACTCTTGGAACCCTAGGTCCGAAATTTTTAACATGTTAGAAGGTTGTGGATAGCACCATATGACTTATTGATATGTTTGGACGGCTAAATCTATAAAAATAACCTACTAAAAAGATCCGGAAACTATAGATAAATTAGGACAAATTTAGGTCAGAAACTTTGACCCCTCCTAAAGTGATTTTAAAATATGTCTTTAGTCTTAAAAACCCTAGTACAAGATCCCTTTCGAAAATAGCTAAATTTGGGGAAAAACGGGACCAAAAACGGACACTTTACGGGCCCGGAAAACCCATTTTTGTAAAGATATGTAAACAAAGGTTACAACTGATCTTGAACACCTTTAAGGACTTTAGATGACTTATAATAAGTTTACAAAGTGTTTTGGTAGTTTACAAAGCCTTAGAACGAGTCACAGGATCAAAACCAGCTAAATTGAACACATACCGGCAAAACCGACAAAACTAGGAAAGCGAACCCTTGAACTTGTACATTCTGATTTCCTATGACCTTTATGATGAAAATAATGTTTATTTATCTATTTGGTCAATTGCTATAGTCATTTTTGGAAAAGCCGTGAAGTACGGCTAAAACCGGCAAAAAAGCACGTTTTGACCTAAAACTGTCGTTTCTTTCTTTAAAAGTCTTATGGACTCATATGATAATCACTTGGAAGTATAAACTATTTTTAAAATAATATTCATCATGGATATAATTAATATTTTGATTATCAAGTAATAAATATTTATTTGCAATAAATATTTCCTTAAGGTCAACAATGTCATATCACATTAACGGGTTACCCTAACACCAAGACTTGACCAACCAAATTGGAGCGACTTAGATGTCAACCCAATTTCTATATTCTAAGTTGTCTTGTAACATTGTATAGGACTGCTTACTTGCCTACCTTACTGAATTACTTGTATCCAGGTGAGTTTTCACGGCCCCTTTCATTTAACTGTTTTAATACTTGGGGGAGAATTCATTACAAACATAAATCATTGCCTGACAAATAGATTACTAGTTACCTTATTGATTACATGATCTTTTCTAGTCCAAATCATATTGTATCATGCTTGTTCATGTTATGATGAAACCCCACTATTAGTTGAATCCGATTAATTTACAAACAGAAACGATGACTCGTGGATAGATCTATCGGGTTAACGCCCCTGCTCTGATTGGTAGCTCCAATCCTGACTCCATGTTAATAGTCAAAAGGGTACATACAGTTATAATTGGCCATGCGGTAATGTTGGACATAGTATCATGAGTGGGTAATCAGTTAGTTTCGGAATTCAAGGTTCATGGTAATTTATAAAACAGTATCTAAACAAATTGTCAAACGATGGAATGATTATATCAAACTCTGCTTATCAAACTTTACTTGCATGCTATCTAAACCTGTGAACTCACCAACTTTATGTTGACTCGTTTTAGTATATGAATTCTCAGGTGATTGATCGTGCTGCATTCATGACATCATAACATTTAGGACCTGCATTTTCTTATTCTGGAGTCATGGTCAAACTGAGCTGCTCTTTTGGAGATTTCATTGCATAACACCTAACGGTGTCATGTTCTCAAATCTTTTGAAATATAATTGTTTTTGTAACAATTAAGACAAACATACTTTCACTACTATTTCCGCTACAACTTTGAATGAAACTCCATATTTTGAATTAACTTAACTTTTTAAACGGCTCTAGTTGTTGAATCATCCAGAGGTCGTTCTATGTAATCTTGACTATGATCCATCTCGTTCGCACCCGACACAATAATTACCGAGGTGTGACATAATGTAAATGGTGTTGACTCAGTAAAAATGTTGCCTGATTGATCGATAATGGTGGCAGATTTGTTTGAAAATGATCTTTTTGCCATTTCAGGACAATCTTTTGCCATGTGTCCCTTCGGCGACACTGATAGCGTAAATGATAAGATCGTTTAGAATGTGAGTTGTCCTGAACTAGATGACATCTATCATCAGATTCAAAACTATCGGAAATATCATCGAAAACTTGAAATCGGTTAGAATGTACCCATTCAATGTAGGACTTAGAGGTGTGGAACTTGATCCAGATGATGAAGAACCCTTAACTTTTTGAGCCTCTCTAGAAGAACTTGCCGATGAAGCCCTCTTCTGAATCTTTCCTCTAAATCCTTTTTCCATTGTAGACATAAACACATGGGCCAAATGATAGATTTGTTACAAGCTTGTGTCTTTCTTTTCTTTTGGAGCTTGCTTGGACATATTCTTCTGGACATTCTTTTCAAACTTCTTCCCCTCACTGCCAAGACCTGACTGTTTGTACCCTGGCAGCTTTGATAAATCAATTGAAGAACTCGAAGGACCTGCTTTAGCAGCTTGATTGAAAGAAGCTTTAATATCCTTCAACTTGTTAGCTTCCACCAGCTTAGCAGCAGCTTGTTCGTCATGCACCTGCTTTTCATCCTTTTCAACTTGTTTGCCAACTAAACCAACTCCCTCTTCTGAAATCAATCCACCAGAAATAAACTTTGTTGTGAATTTATCAACCAAACTCTCCTCAAGTTCCACTTTCTCCTTTGACTTCTTTGATATTTTCAAATCAGACTTTGTAGTAGCAAACTCAGAATAATCTCCAGGTACTGTAGAAGACTTGACATCAGCCACAGGATCAGTTTGAACCAATGGAGGTGGTGACTGATTGAATTCTTCACTTGCAAACACTCTCTTGAAATTTTCATCATTGCACAAATAACTTGTGAACAAATGTGAATTCTTCAAATTATTTAGTTGACGATTCAAATCCAGAACTTGAACGTTTAGATCTGATATTCTTTTCTGAGCTTCACCCAGAGCCTTTTCTGATTCTATCAATTGTTCTGAAACTCTGTTAGACAGAGACTTTTCTCTTCTCACTTTATCATGAGCAACAAACATCTCTTGTGTGACCTTCTCCACCTTTCCTTGATAAATCTCTACATTTCTTGTCAACAATCTGCTTTCTTTTGTCAAAGCAGTGACTTTGTCTTGTAACTGGGACTGTAAGACTTGATAATCATTATTCGAAACCATAAGTTCATCATAAGCTTTCTGAAGTTCAAAATTAGTAACCAGAAGCGATTCTACTCGTGCTTTTGATTTCTTATATAATGCATCAAAATCTCCAACAGCATTGTGACGCCCACTCCCAGACTTGGCACTAGGAGGGGTCACGAATCGGATTTACTCATGAACACAAGGTATCAACAGAGATATTAAGCAGCGGAAATTTAAAACTTTTATTTATATAAGCCAAGTACTACAGTAAGAGAGATATTGTACATAATTATAACTAACTATGAATACGAAATCTATAACTAAGCCAGCTTGCCAGAAATCCTTCCTTGATAGCTTTCCCGATTATCCCGTCCTCACAAGATCCGTGCCTTTACTTCTAAACGTCTCTGCAGAACCTAGCATACATACTTTTAAAAAGTCAGCTTACGCTGGTGAGTTCTACCGTTTAGTTCAAAACCGTTGAGGTGTTTACCTGGTTTTCACAACATATTTATAAATCACATGTAAATTCAAACACGTATTTAGTATGATAATATATCTTATTTTCTTAACCATGACCCTAGGCTAAACTTCTAGGTCACTATATTCAACCAACTAATTTGGTTCTCCATTAAGAGTCCGCCCGCCACTGCACACTCCGTCCCATCTCGAAGGATAGTTATTACAACGGCCCAATGCAGCTCCGTCCGTACACGGTTCCCTAAGCCACCACTATGGGGAAGCAGCGTCTCCTCATTCTTCATCTCCTTCGAAAGGTTCGCCCGCCACTGCAATCGTCATCCTACCTTTTTCGTAAGATAGCTTTTGCGATGTCCGACTGCCGCTCCGTCCGTACACGGTTCCCTAAGCCACCACTATGGGGAAGCAGCGACCCTTCGTCTTCAGTAGCAACACATGCTCTAACTCTAATAAGTCATATTAGCAACTCATGCTTCAACTCTATTAGGTTCTAGTAGCAACTCATGCTTTCATTCTATTAGGTTATTTTCTCATCTTAATGACTCATTATCCGATCGTATATACTACCTACTCCTAGTTAAATAACCAGATGCTTTAGGTTTGTTATTAAACAGTGATAAGGCATTCATATACTGCAACAAATGGACATTTCCCAATTTACCGTTAGTGTATGTATACAGGATGTACCAGCGGCGTATCCTCCACACTTCCAATATACCGGGTAACTTATACTATTATGTATATATATAGGATGTACCAGCGGCGTATCCACCACATATTAATATAAGCAAATGCATCACTTGTTCTCATAAAATCATACATATTCACTAAATGTTTACTAACAACTCCCTAGTCACTTGGCTACTTAATTTCAAAGCAAGTATATACACATCACATATAAGCAATTTAATAACAATTTCATCATATAACACGTATATATCAAGTCGCAATTATCTTGAATATATGTTCACAAGTATTGTATGTATACTAGCCCGAAAACATTTAAAATATTTAAAACACTTAAAAGTGGGCTCATAGAACTCACCTGATATCTTTAATCAGTTATTCAGACAGAACCTCCGTTATGGTCCACAATTAACCTAATCGCGTATCGGATTGCATTAATGCAAAGTTATTATAAATAATACTTACGTTTATTTATATCTTATCATCCTAATAATATTTTATTAGGGTTTATCTCTTTTAAGGTCAAAATGACCAAAATGCCCTTATAGGCATAATAACCTTTTTATTGAAAATATGAAGACGCGCATTCCTATAAGTACACACTCACTCCGGGATCACCCAGTGTTGGGATGCCATTGCCCAGATGAGATGGCGACACCCCCGCTATTGCCAGAAACCCCAGTGTACAGGTGCCTACCCTTCCGGTCCGCGCGAACCTCTAATATCCGATTAACTCGGTATCTTTAATACTTTATTATTTATTCATTTTAACTTCATACATACTTATTATATATAAAAACATGTTACAAGATCAAAAATCAAGTACCCATACCCTCCGGATTATTTTATAATAATTATCTTTATTTAGAAACCCTAATTTCGTGAATTTCTCATTTTATTATCAAAACTCATTTTTAATTCAAACCAACTAAGGGTGTTGTTCATTATAACATTTTATAATATTCTTTAAAAGATCTAATCTTAATTCAACATCGTTTAGTCAATTTGGGCAGAGTAACGTTATGAAAACCCTAATTTTGACCCGTTAATAAAACCTTTACCAAACCTTTTCCAAATGTGAAATAAACTTAGGGCTTTCTTAAAATACATTATTTTATGATTACCTACAAAAATTCAAACCCTAATTCCAACCCGATCACCCGATTTAAACAAAACAAGCTCAAGAACCCTAATTTTACATCATTTTTAGAAAGCATACTTAGAGATCGAATTAGCAAAAACTGAAAGAGGTTATTGTTAAGCATACCAAATAAGGGGTGACTGCAGAAATTTGGCTTCTAACTCCTTCCGGTTTGAGAGAATTGCTCTGACGAAGTTTCTGGTGCGAAATGGGGTTTTTGGGTTGATTTATCACGAAATTGGCGAGTTCAAATGGCTGATATGAGCTTCTATTTATACTTAGAGGGTCGTCCTAATGTTGTTACACGATTCATGGTGACTCATGGTGCAAAAACGACGCGTAATACGGCCAAACTTGGCCTGCAAGTCCGTAAACGTGGCCAAAAACGCGGCCAGAAGATTTCTGCTGCTGCAGGTGTTCCTCGCGTATCGCGCAGGAGGAAGGGGAGTGGCTCGCGATACGCGAGCCACAGGTTTTTCGGCCAGATTTTGGATTTTGGCATATTTAGCCCCTAGACTTCTATAAAATGCAATTTAACCCCTCGAACTTCTATAGTTTTATTATTTTATGCCTCAAAACATTAGGGAACATATTCTTAACATTTTCTAGGGTTTCTAAGGCTCGGGATTCGTATGATAACAAATATATATGGTTATATATATTTTCTTTATTATTTGCTAAATTACGTTCTAGCCCTTCCAACTTTACAATACTTATCATTTTATGTGATGAATCATATTAGTATATATTTTTACTAATTTCTAAGTCTCAAAATACGTATAATACTATGTATCTATAAATTTTGGGATGTTACAAGCATCCTTTGCTTCAAATTCCCACTTTTCAACTTTTGTAATTAACTCAGCATTTTCATGTTGTAACTTCACGATTTGTTCATTGTTGACCCTAACCATCTCTTCCAATCGTGCTTTTAGCTCTAAAACCTCATCTATCAACACCTTCTTTTCTTTTTCCAACATGACATTAGCTTGTAAAATATCATCAGAAATTTGACACTTTCTTTTGTAATATTCCATCTCTTCCTTTGTCTTTTCATATTCAACAACCAACATTTCCTTTTCAGAAATCAATTCTCGAATCTTTCTGTCTTTTGAGCACAAAATTCACAAGTTGACTCATATCCAGTAACTTCAGAATCACTTGTTTCAGATGTATTTGTCTCAGAGGCATACCCACTCGATTCAACCTCAATATTTGTCATTAAAGCATAATTGTCTGAAGGGCGAACTAAAAATGCAGATTTATCTGGAAAATCTGCAGCCCAATCATAACCTTCCTCAGACACTAGAGCCTTGGCCTCTTTATTGTGATCATGACTATCCGAATTACTTAGTTTAGAAGCAGATTGCTTGCATTCTCGAGCAAAATGTCCTAATTTAGAACATTTGTAACATTTCAGTCTGGACTTATCTAAACCCAGTATGGCTCCTTCCATAATAGACTTCTTGCCATGTTTGCCCATAAACCGTTTTCCTTTTTCAACAGTCATAGCCAACTGCCAATCCAAATCCAATTTATTTAGCTGATCCTCATCCATCTGTTTTAAATCCTCCGGAACCAAACCAGAATTACCAATTTGACTAAATATGGATCCAGACGAAGATGATATGAACGCACATAAAAAAGCAATGAGATCTTCAAATGCTCGATTAGAAGTAGATTTGCTTGATGATCTATCAGGAATAGTGAAACTGCAACCCGAAGAATAACCAGTGTTGTCAGAATTTCCAGCAAGAAAAGCTGTTACTGGTGTTTTACTACTTGAAATAGAATAGGACTCTGTTTTAGCATGAACGGTAGCAGGATTCTCTCTAAAATATATTTCAGGATTTTGAACAGATGGAGTTGCTGACTTTTTCACAAGTAATTCCATTTCTCGAGCTTGTAATTTGCTTATCAGCTGATTGAATGTCCAACCTGAGTAGTTTGGATCATTAGACAACATCATCACAAAATTCTCCCACTTTTCGGGTAAAGCTTCCAGAAATTTCTCCTTTAATTCATCATCTTCTTTCTTCACACCCACAATATCAAGTTCATTGATCAAATGTGAAAACCTTGCAATCAAATCTGTGATCTTCTCATTCTCACAAAGCCCAAATTTATCAAACTCTTTCTTCAAAACTTTCTTTCGAGTATTCTTATACTGATCATTACCCTCACATCTTTCCTTAATAGCATCCCATAATTGTTTCAAAGTTGGAAAATTCTTAAACTGATGTATTAAATCTTTAGGTAATGCCATCGTGAGAAAACTATACGTTTTCTTTTCTCTTGCAAAAACTTTCTTTTCTTCAGGCTCAAAATCACTTATCGACTTTGGCAAAGTATTAGCAATCAATGGATACTCATATTGTGTTTCAATCGGAATCCAACAATCAACATCTTGTGAGTAAATATAAGATTCAAATCTTTTCTTCCAACTGATAATCTTCCAAACGAAGTAATTTAGGAACTTTCTGAGTTGTTCCAATTTCATTACCATAGTTCATCATGGCTTGCATCGAGGTCTGAATAGCTGAAAATGCTTGAAAAATGCTCATCTTGAAATTACAATACCGAATATAAAAACTTCAAACTGAAAAAACGGACGTCTTCCAAGCGAATTTTGGGGGTCAAAATCATTTTTCACCTCGGAAACACTCGGAATTGAGAAATTTTGATGAAAAACGAAGAAAAACCCACACTTTCTCACTCTAGAACTAAAAAATTTGCCAAAATCACAGCAGTAGAGCAACCAATTGCTCTGATACCACTTGTAAAACCACTGTACGATCTTACTACTGTATGATTCAGTAATCGGAGATACACAAACGAGTAAATAAAGCTTTGCTTTATTGATTTCACTTAGAGATTACACAAAGTCTAGAGAGAGAGAGAACACACTCAGTTACACACACTTAAGATGTAGAATGACTCCGAGTTCTATGTAGCTCTTTCTCTAACGAACTATTTATAGTGTTAACATACTAACTGGCGGACCACTAGCGTACCATTTGGTACGCCCGTACCAAATAAGCTCCGGACCATTTGGTACGCCGACACTAGTATGTTACCAGTAAGACTCACAAAGATGCTCTAACTTAGGTACAATACACGAGACACAACGTAGCATAGGAATATGCTCTAACAAGTTTTCATTTGGTATGTAAATTAAATAGATTAGGTGTATTTTATTTTACTAGAAAAATGTATTAGGATTCATTTTTGTAAAAGGAAGATGTACCAGAGGAATATATATCCTGAGCAGGGGAGTTTTCCTCCACTGATATATCCTGAATAGAGGATTCTTCCTCCACTGATATATCCTGAGCAGGGGAGTTTTCCTCCGCTGATATATCCTGAGTAGAGGATTCTTCCTCCACTGATGCTAGAACAGAGGAAATTTCCTCCACTGGAGTTTGGAGCTATTTTTTAAAAGCCCCTTTCAAGCCCAAAAGCGGATAACCAAGACACAATCAAAGAAGCAAGACTTGAAGCATTTGGATGCGAGTTCAAGTGGGAGTTCACCGACACAACATTTGTGTAGTTGTCCCTTAGGAGAGACCTTGGCACACTTGTTTCGGCTAACAAGTGTTGTCAAAATAGTTGGCTATGGCTATGCACCTAAACTTTGTCATGCTTGTGTGATTGTTTATTTTGTTGTTTTGATGATATGTGGATATGCATGCTTATACGAACTAATAAACATTAACAAGCTAAAACCGGATCTTAAAATCGTCATTAACAAGGAGCTAATAAAATGGGTTCTATTAAAGGTTAATGATCAAATAATAAAAATGGATTTTATTAAAAGAACCATAAAATTTAGATTTCAACAACATTAGGGTACCACACATTTGAATGCATGCGAATGGTGTGGCACATAGAGTTTTCTAAACTAGAATTTTGAAAATTAAACCGACCCTTTGTGGGATAAGAATGTTAAATCGTTTTATACAACACTAGAATTTTGAAAACTAAACCGACCCTTTGTGGGATAACAATGTTAAATCATTTTCTAAATAAGTTTAAACGCCATCCTTTTATACAACACTTGATTCATTGGGAACTCTTTGTGGGATAAAGGTCACCTAACTACAATGAGGGAACTAGTGCAATTAAGGTATATTTATTATACTTGTATAAAAGGATGGCGTTTAAACTTATTTAGTCACCTAAGCGCTCGTATGTTTAAATGTACACCTGTGTATAAGTAGGACAACTTGGTTTGGAAACCATGTGATTAGGGTCACCAAAGCATGGGACTAAAGCATTGATGGGATTAAACATGCCAACTAAACATAAGATGTTTAACCGATCCCATACCACTAGAAGTTGCAAAGGGTTGCAATTGTCAAACGTTGACTACCTTGTTAATTTGAATAATGGGATAAAGGTCACCTAACCATTATTTAAATGTAACATTGGATTCTAGATTCTATCTTATTAATTGTCTATAAGACATTAAAGGGTATTAATAAGTTAAAATGAATATTGATATCGAAAATACTAAATTGAACTTTGTTAAATTTTGTAGATGGCAAATAACCAAAACGATGCCCCCCTCCTACCCATCCATAACATATCGTTAAGATCCATTCTTTTAAAAAAATCGTCTCAACCAAGACAACTTTGTGGATTGGTTCCGCAATTTGAGAATTTTTCTCAAACAAGAAAAGAAGTCTTATGTGTTGGACGATCCCATTCCCGATGAACCCGATGAGGAAGACGCTGAGGCCTATGCCGATTAGGTGAAATACACCCAGGACTCCATGCAAGTTTCTTGCCTCATGCTAGCAAGCATGATCCCCGAAATCCACAAGGACTTTGAGAATCACAGTGCATATGACATGATAACCCAATTGAAAGAAATGTTCCAACAAAAGGCAAGGGTTTGAGCGCTTCGAAACGGTTCGAGCACTCCATGCATGTCATATGGAAGAGTCCCAATCGGTTTCATCTTATGTGCTTAAGATGAAGAACCACATTGATCGTCTTGAAAGGCTTAATTTGTCCCGTCTCAAAAGAGTTGGCGACGGATTTGATCCTCAACTCTTTATCAAAGAAGTTTGAGAATTTTGTCCTAAACTACAATATGAATGGTTGGGACAAGACCATCCCTGAGCTTCATGGAATGCTCAAAACGGCCGAGCAAGGGATGGGTAAAAAGGTTTTGCCCGTTCTAACGATCAATGAAGGAAGCAACAAGAAAAGGCCTCGCCCTAGCCCAAGGCGAAGGTTGCCAAAGGGAAGGGGCATGTCAAAGGAAAGGGAAAGGGTAAAGAGGAAGCCCCAAAACCGAAGGAAAAGAAGCAAAAGGTTGCTGCGAATGATCCATGCTTTGAGTGTGGTCAGATAGGACATTGGAAGAGGAATTGTCCTACCTATCTCAAGGAGTTAAAGGCAAAGTTGGATGTCGGTCAAACTTCCGGTAAGATCTTCATGATTTCTATTGAGCTCAATGCTATTTCTTCAAACACATGGCTATTGGATACCGGATGTGGAACTCGTATTTGTAATTTATTGCAGGGGTTCAAAAGAATTAAGCATGTGAAGACGGGAGACATTAGTCTCTTCATGGGCAACAGTGCTAAAGTTCAAGTTGAAGCCCAAGGAGACTATCTTTTGAAACTTCCAATTGGTTTGGAAGTAATTTTGAATAATGTATTATATGCTCCTAGTTTGACTAGGAACAAAATATCCGTTTCTCGTTTAAGACATTTGGGATATGATTTTAAATTTGTTAACAATGATATCGAAGTTTCAATCAATGAAGTGTTTTATTTTAAAGCTACACCTCATAATTGTATTTATGAATTAGTTTATGAAAACACATCATATGATAGCTCGATGTACCAAACTAACACCAAAAAACTCAAAAGAGATTTGAGTGACACCTACATTTGGCATTGCTACCTTGGCCATATAAATAAGAAACACATACTCGCATTACAAAAGAATGGTCTTTGGAAAACAAACAAACATGATTCATTTGATATATGCGAATCTTGTTTACAAGGTAAAATGACTAAGGCACCTTTTAGTGGGACCACCGAAAGGGCAAAAGATTTTATAGGGATCATACATTCGGATGTATGCAAACCTTTTCAACCAAATGCTAGAAATGGTGAGAGATACTTCATCACCTTTACGGACGACTATAGTCGCTATGGGTATGTGTACTTGTTGGCACACAAGTATGAAGATTTTGAAATGTTCAAAATCTTTAAGAATGAACTAGAGAAGCACTTCAACAAAACAATAAAAATCATTCTTTCGGATAGAGGAGGTGAATATCTAAGTGATGAATTTCAAAGTTATCTTAGGAGTTGTGGGATTGTCTCACAACTCACTCCACCTCGAACACCACAACATAATGATGTGTCGGAAAGGAGGAATAGAACCCTATTGGATATGGTTCGATCTATGATGAGTAGAAGTTCACTACCTTTATCATTTTGGTTTATGCCTTGCTCTCAACGGCCCGTATTTTGACTATAGCCCAAACCAAGAAAGTGGAAAAGACACCTTTTGAGTTATGGCATGGAAGAGTTCCATGTTTATCATATCTAAGGGTATGGGGTTTTGAAGCATATGTAAAACACGATGCTTCAAACAAAGAGAACCCCGATCCACTAAGTGTATATTTGTAGGATATCCTAGAGATTATATAGGATATTACTTTTACAATCCAACAGAGCAAAAAGTATTTATTGCTAGAAAGGCTGAATTCTTGGAGACTAAGTTTCTTATGGAAGAAACTAGTGTTAGAACGGTGGAACTTCATGAGGATCAAGAATCACAAACCGATACACGTTTGGTTGTTACTAGCCCACAAAAAAAGGTTGTTGAAAATGATCAAATGGTTGATCAAGACACACGCAACGTTCGTACATCTAGTAGAACTAGTAATCCACCTGAAAGATATGGATTTTTCGTGGAAGGATGCTATGTAGTAGATTCTGATGAACCAACCACATACCATGATGCCATATCCGAATCTGATTCGGACAAATGGTTAGAAGCTATGAACGTTGAGATGCAATCCATGTATGTCAACCAAGTTTGGGACTTGGTTGTGCCACCTCCAAATTCCAATGTAGTTGGAAGTAAATGTGTTTTCAAAAGAAAGACCGACATGCATGGTAACTTGGACACTTATAAAGCTCGACTTGTGAAGGTTTCAAACTCAAGGGGTTGATTATGATGAAACTTACTCACCAGTGGCAATGCTAAAGTCGATTAGGATAATGTTTGCCATAGCCGCATAGTATGATTATGAGATAATGCAAATAGATGTCAAAACGGCTTTCCTAAATGGATATCTTGAGGAAGATGTCTATATGGCTCAGCCTGAAGGTTTTGTGGATCCAAACTTCCTAATAAAGTGTGCAAGTTAAAGAAATCAATCTATGGATTGAAGCAAGCATCAAGGAGTTGGAATCACCGTTTTGATGAAGAAATTGAGAAATTTGGATTCAACAAGAACGCCGATGAAGCTTGTGTATACAAGAAGGCTAGTGGGAGCACTATCACTTTTCTAGTGCTATATGTCGATGACATTATATTATTTGGAAATGACATTCCAACCATGTAAGGTGTAAAAGCCTGGCTTGGAAGTTGCTTTTCCATTAATGATCTAGGTGAAGCCGCCTATATTTTGGGAATAAAGATCTATAGGGATAGATCAAGGCGCTTAATAGGTTTGAGTCAAAGTGCATACATAGATAAGATTTTGAAAAGGTTCAAGATGGAAAACTCTAAGGGAGGTTTGGTACCTATTCAAAGAGGGACAATATTGAGCACGTCCCAATGTCCAAGCTCAAGGGATGAGCAACATAGAATGAGTGGAATCCCATATGCATCCGCTATAGGATCTATCATGTATGCTATGATGTGCACTAGATCGGACGTGTCACGTGCTTTAAGCATGACAAGTAGATACCAGCAAAATCCATGTGATAGTCATTGGATGGCTGTCGAGAGCATATTGAAATATCTTAGGAGGACTAAGGATATGTTTCTAATATATGGATCTGGTGAAGAGGAACTCGTTATAAAAGGTTACACGGATGCGAGCTTCCAAACGGATCGAGATGATTCTCGATCACAATCAGGGTATATCTTCATTATGAATGGAGGAGCCGTATCTTGGAAGAGCTCAAAGCAAGAGGTGGTTGCATTGTCCACTACGGAATCAGTATACATCGCCGCTTCTTTGGTCGCGCAAGAAGCCGCTTGGTTGAAGAAATTTATTGCCGAGCTAGGGGTTGTTCCTACCATTCAAGAACCCCTAGAGATTCTTTATGATAACACGGGTGCGATTGCTCAAATAAAGGAGCCCCGTGATCATCAAAAGACTAGGCATATTGAGCGGAAATTTAACTACATAAGGGGTGAAGTTAAAAAGGGAAACATGTGTATTCGCAAAGTTCACACCGATCAAAACATTGCGGAGCCACTCACGAAGCTCCTAAAATGGCCAAAGCATGAGCAACACACTTGCGCCATGGGACTTCGATATTCTAGTGATTGGAATTAATCTAATTTTGTATTTGGATATCGGAACGATTGTCATTTTAACACATTTATATGATTATGGTATTTCATTTAAATTGTGTAATGTTCCATTTTAGCATATTTAAATCCATGAATAAGTTGATTATTTTAAACGTCCGTAGTCGGTCATATTTGTGGGAAGAAATATGAATGTAAGACTATTATGAACTCGGATTGGTGGATATTCATATGGTATGAATATAGAGCAATTGGATGCTTCCAAAGTTCATAGATATTTGTGGGATACAAATATTGGACTGACCCGCTCTCAAGACTTACTACATGGAATCCTATGTGATTGATCATAGGTAAGCTTAAGTAAAGGAGAATATAATTCTATCCTTCGACCTGAGATACATATTGAGTCTTGATATACACTGAATATTATGCCTTGACTTAGTTCTTCGCTGTCATGAGACATGGCAGTACATAAGGCTAAGCTCAGGCATGATGAAAAGTGTTTGTGAGAGACGTATGTAGTCGAGATGGAATTTGTCCCTCTTATTCGTTGAGAGTTAGATGTCTAAGGTCTGTGATAAAGTTAAATCAGCAGAGAATGATCACTCAGTGTCTCCAGGATTTAACATGACATCCTAGACAAAAGGATAAATGACCAATTCACCTAAAACATTTTCAAGTAAGGGACTTGAAGGAGATGATGTTATTAAATGGCACTTCGTCATGCGTATTAGGGGTAGTAAACCGTTGTTAGGCGGTATTTGCTACTTGCGTCAATCTTCTATGAATCTTCTGCAAGTGGGAGATTGTTGGACTCGGTCTGCCCAAGACGCATATTAGATTGATGTGGCAAGTGCATTATGATCCAAGATGGGTCATACCCAATAATTAGCTAGACAACACACCAACATATTTATTTAGATATGATCAATTAAATAAATATTACCACATAAAGAGATTTAGAAAATGGTTTCTATTATTGTTGCTGAAATTGCTTGAGCGTGTGAATCTTCTACTTAGTCGATGTGAAATCAATGTAAAACGAGTTGAAACACAAAGAGTAAATACAAACAGGCTTTGTATTAACCACAGAGAACCACAGAGTACACTTAGAAAGTATATGACCCGGAAAGCTCCTGAAACTATACAAGACAAACATATTTATAGGCTGGAAATACGACTGGC
>JBCNJP010000008.1:17962439-17983549 GCA_039602395.1 Deinandra increscens subsp. villosa
TCCAAGCGCAAAATTCCTTACAATCTCCCCCTAAGCTGATGTTGTCAAATTCCAATGTTTATCTTCAAAAATTGACTTGTACCCAAAAACTTTCTTCTCCTTGACCTACTTGTCCGTGGTTCTGATGATGGCATCAAGGTCCTGAGACAGCTCTTTTGAGTTTGTTTTGGTCACCTTCACATGTTTGAACGATTCCCAGTCCATTTCGCTCCATTCTTCTTGAACAGAAATAGACTCATGAATTGTACAAAATTGGCATTCAGCCGGAAATCTTCCAAGCGCAATATTCCTTACATGCTTTATTTGCGAAATGTCATCCGCTTCAACAAAAATATGAAAATGTTAATAAAATTGATGTCGAAGCTGCTGATAGAATAATTCACCTTCAGGAGGAACTCACATCTTGAAACAAGATGTTGTCTATTATAAGAAACAGGTTGAGAAAGTTACTGCAAAAGTTCTGGAAGAATGTCACTTGAGAGAATGTCATAAAATTGACTATAACAGATTGTCGGACAAGTACATTGCTTCACAGAAAGAGTTGTCTGAAGCTAATATGAAAGTAACTGAACAGAAGATTGAGATTTTTGATCTGTAAAGGAAATTGAAAAATTGCAACAATTCACCGACTTTCCTGAATTATTTGTATAAGTTGGAGAAGAGTCAGGAGAATGGTGAAGATGCAAGTCTTCATCAAGTTCCTGCTCCAGTGGATATTGAACTGTCTGTTCCAGCTATACCATCTGGTATTGAACAGCATGATTATTCAAAATTTGCTGATACCAGTTCAGGAAAGAAAACAAAGTCAAAATCAAAGAAGCATAAAAATGAGGTTGATTATCGCAAAGGGTTGAAGTTTGATTCCAAATATACATTTCTTGAAAAAGAAAAGGTGTTTTATGGAAATCTAGGAAATGTGAAAGTGCCAAAGTTTTCTGAGATCGTGATAGATGATTCTTTGATTTCCGGGAAGAATGATTTAAAAGATATCAAGTCTGAATTTACAAAGCTTGCCAAATAAGGTCATGAGATACCAAATTTTGTTCAAGATAAATTTAAGCAGAAGAATGGAGGTTTGGGATTTGAAGAAAAAAGAAATGCCGATTAAGGATTTCAACAAGAATGAAGTCAAAGCAAAGAAGATAAAGAAGCAGAAGGTGTTTTCAGATAAGACGTCACAATGTTGGAAGAAGAAGATATCTTCACGCGATGACAAATTTTCTTCTGAAGAGTCTTCTTGTATATCTGATACTACACCACAAGGCGGTAACAATTCAGATTCATTTCATTCTGCTAAATCGAATAGGTTTTACCATAAAGATAAATTCTTTGGTTATGGAGATGATACTGGTTTTTATGATTCTCCAAAATGTTTTCCAAAATTCCAAAAACCAAAGAAACCTAAACCTGCGTTTTTTAAAAGTTTATGATGAATGTTTCACTGATCAATTTAGAAAACCAATTTCAATCAATCCAACTGGTGTAAGACTTTACTATGTTTGTCGTAAGAAGGGTCATTATGCAAATAATTGTCCTACGACAACTAAGAATTCATCATCAAATGCCAAACATACAATGTATGTTGATCTTGATGGCATTATTTTTTGTGAACCAATACCCAACACTAACTTTTTCTGGAAAAAGAAGATTACTTCAGAAAAGTTGGGTAGTAGTTTTGAATGTCACTCATCAGTTGACAATGGTTCACTAGAAATTATCAAACCAAAACAGGAATGGAGACCAAAAGTTGTCTCCACGGCCAACACAGATTTTGTAGACGACACTGGACGACCTACCATCGTTGTGGATGAGGGTCGGGGTCTTAAGAACTTACTATTTTCCAGTGTTTGCAGGTATTTCAAGAAGACCTGTTAGTAATCGCGAGATTGCTGACAGTGAGATACTTGTTGTTTAAAGTTCAAATGCATCGTTCTTATCTTTGAAAAGTTGATTTTCAAAAATTTCATTTTCAAAAAATGTGTCAAGTGTTGATCGATCATTTTCATTTTCATTTTTTAGTTTTCGTCTTCTTTCGTTTATAATTTTAGTGGGAGAAAATTTGAAAATTCAAAAAATAGTGTTTGTTTAAATTTTAGGGGGAGAAATTTGGAAAATATAAAAAAATTGATCCGACAAAGGCGAGAAATGATAGTACATCAGCATATACGTTTATCTGTCATGGATAGATTAAGTCTAAAGGTTGTAGGTACTTGCATAATCTGTGAATGTGCATGACTAACCTGATATCTGCAAGTAAGATATAAACATAAAGTTTGCCTGATGAACTTTGGTTATTTGTTTCTTGATGATTGTTGTGTGATTATTCTGACAAAAATAGAATAAAAAGATATTCTGATGAATGCATGTTTTCATTTTGAAAGATTTAAACTTGTTGTTGGATTTGTTAGGGTTTATCAAAGTCATATTAACCAATTAATATGTAAAACGCAGAGGAAGAAAAAGAAGTTTCACAAAGTTATGTTATGTCAAAACCCATTTGAACATGTTTAGAAGAAACCCAAACAAGGAGGATCCATATATAGACTATATGCTATAAAAAATAAACAAAACACAACCATAGTATGTTTAGATATACCTTCCTCCAAGCAAGAAGATTGAGAAGAAGATGATGAGGTTCAAAGGCAAGCCTTCAAAGTCGAAGACCTCAAGGAGTGATACCCCCTGAGCAACCAACAACAACACCTTGTTGCTAGGATTTATTGAAGATGAACACCTCTTCTTTCTTGCTTCTTGAATCCGAATTCCTTGAGAGAAAGGGAGAGTGTTCTTGCACTTATGACTTAGAGAGAGAGAGAGTGATTTTGAGTTGTGTAGGAGAGTTAATATAAAATGTCAAGACCAAGATGCATGTATTTGAAAGTGGGAAAACTTCTCCCACACTCCTCCTTTTGGCCGGCCATTATGAGAGAAAAGAAGAGGGAGATTTCAAAATCTTTTCCTCCTTTTGTTTATTATCTCACCCACACATATTATATTTTCAAACATGTGTTGTAATAAACTTACAGCATGTCATGTAACACATTACATGATATGTAACATGTCCAAAATATAATATATCATGTAACCATTTATATGTTGTGATAACAATATTATTTAACCCATTAAATAACATCATGTTTTAACTACTCTAACTAAATCACCTACATGATTTAATAATAAGTGCAACAATAATAGAAACCATTTTCTAAATCTCTTTATGTGGTAATATTTATTTAATTGATCATATCTAAATAAATATGTTGGTGTGTTGTCTAGCTAATTATTGGGTATGACCCGTCTTGGATCATAACGCACTTGCCACATCAATCTAATATGCGTCTTGGGCAGACCGAGTCCAACAATCTCCCACTTGCAGAAGATTCATAGAAGATTGACGCAAGTAGCAAATACCGCCTAACAACGGTTTACTACCCCTAATACGCATGACGAAGTGCCATTTAATAACATCATCTCCTTCAAGTCCCTTACTTGAAAATGTTTTAGGTGAATCGGTCATTTATCCTTTTGTCTAGGATGTCATGTTAAATCCTGGAGACACTGAGTGATAATTCTCTGCTGATTTAACTTTATCACAGACCTTAGACATCTAACTCTCAACGAATAAGAGGGACAAATTCCATCTCGACTACATACGTCTCTCACAAACACTTTTCATCATGCCTGAGCTTAGCCTTATGTACTGCCATGTCTCATGACAGCGAAGAACTAAGTCCAGGCATAATATTCAGTGTATATCAAGACTCAATATATATCTCAGGTCGAAGGATAGAATTATATTCACCTTTACTTAAGCTTACCTATGATCAATCACATAGGATTCCATGTAGTAAGTCTTGAGAGCGGGTCAGTCCGATATTTGTATCCCACAAATATCTATGAACTTTGGAAGCATCCAATTGCTCTATATTCATACCATATGAATATCCACCAATCCGAGTTCATAATAGTCTTACATTCGTATTTCTTCCCACAAATATGACCGACTACAGACGTTTAAAATAATCAACTTATTCATGGATTTAAATATGCTAAAATGGAACATTACACAATTTAAATGAAATACCATAATCATATAAATGTGTTAAAATGACAATCGTTCCGATATCCAAATACAAAATTAGATTAATTCCAATCACTAGAATATCGAAGTCCCATGGCGCAAGTGTATTGCTCATGCTTTGGCCATTTTAGGAGCTTCGTGAGTGGATCCGCAATGTTTTGATCAGTTTGAACTTTGCGAATACACATCTTTCCCTTTTTAACTTCATCCCTTATGTAGTTAAATTTCCGCTCAATATGCCTAGTCTTTTGATGATCACGGGGCTCCTTTATTTGAGCAATCGCACCCGTGTTATCATAAAGAATCTCTAGGGGTTCTTGAATGGTAGGAACAACCCCTAGCTCGGCAATAGATTTCTTCAACCAAGCGGCTTCTTGCGCGACCAAAGAAGCGGCGATGTATACTGATTCCGTAGTGGACAATGCAACCACCTCTTGCTTTGAGCTCTTCCAAGATACGGCTCCTCCATTCATAATGAAGATATACCCTGATTGTGATCGAGAATCATCTCGATCCGTTTCGAAGCTCGCATCCGTGTAACCTTTTATAACGAGTTCCTCTTCACCAGATCCATATATTAGAAACATATCCTTAGTCCTCCTAAGATATTTCAATATGCTCTCGACAGCCATCCAATGACTATCACCTGGATTTTGCTGGTATCTACTTGTCATGCTTAAAGCACGTGACACGTCCGATCTAGTGCACATCATAGCATACATGATAGATCCTATAGCGGATGCATATGGGACTCCACTCATTCTATGTTGCTCATCCCTTGAGCTTGGACATTGGGACGTGCTCAATATTATCTCTCTTTGAATAGGTACCAAACCTCCCTTAGAGTTTTCCATCTTGAACCTTTTCAAAATCTTATCTATGTATGCACTTTGACTCAAACCTATTAAGCGCCTTGATCTATCCCTACAGATCTTTATTCCCAAAATATAGGCGGCTTCACCTAGATCATTAATGGAAAAGCAACTTACAAGCCAGGCTTTTACACCTTCCGTGGTTGGAATGTCATTTCCAAATAATATAATGTCATCGACATATAGCACTAGAAAAGTGATAGTGCTCCCACTAGCCTTCATGTATACACAAGCTTCATCGGTGTTCTTGTTGAATCCAAATTTCTCAATTTCTTCATCAAAACGGTGATTCCAACTCCTTGATGCTTGTTTCAATCCATAGATTGATTTCTTTAACTTGCACACTTTATTAGGAAGTTTTGGATCCACAAAACCTTCAGGCTGAGCCATATAGACATCTTCCTCAAGATATCCATTTAGGAAAGCCGTTTTGACATCTATTTGCATTATCTCATAATCATACTATGCGGCTATGGCAAACATTATCCTAATCGACTTTAGCATTGCCACTGCTGAGTAAGTTTCATCATAATCAACCCCTTGAGTTTGAGTGAAACCTTCACAAGTCGAGCTTTATAAGTGTCCAAGTTACCATGCATGTCGGTCTTTCTTTTGAAAACCCATTTACTTCCAACTACTTTGGAATTTGGAGGTGGCACAACCAAGTCCCAAACTTGGTTGACATACATGGATTGCATCTCAACGTTCATAGCTTCTAACCATTTGTCCGAATCAGATTCGGATATGGCATCATGGTATGTGGTTGGTTCATCAGAATCTACTACATAGCATCCTTCCACGAAAAATCCATATCTTTCAGGTGGATTACTAGTTCTACCAGATCTACGAACGTTGCGTGTGTCTTGATCAACCATTTGATCATTTTCAACAACCTTTTGTTGTGGGCTAGTAACAACCAAACGTGTATCGGTTTGTGATTCTTGATCCTCATGAAGTTCCACCGTTCTAACACTAGTTTCTTCCATAAGAAACTTAGTCTCCAAGAATTTAGCCTTTCTAGCAATAAATACTTTTTGCTCTGTTGGATTGTAAAAGTAATATCCTATATAATCTCTAGGATATCCTACAAATATACACTTAGTGGATCGGGGTTCTATTTGTTTGAAGCATCGTGTTTTACATATGCTTCAAAACCCCATACCCTTAGATATGATAAACATGGAACTCTTCCATGCCATAACTCAAAAGGTGTCTTTTCCACTTTCTTGGTTTGGGCTATAGTCAAAATACGGGCCATTGAGAGCAAGGAATAAACCAAAATGATAAAGGTAGTGAACTTCTACTCATCATAGATCGAACCATATCCAATAGGGTTCTATTCCTCCTTTCCGACACATCATTATGTTGTGGTGTTCGAGGTGGAGTGAGTTGTGAGACAATCCCACAACTCCTAAGATAACTTTGAAATTCATCACTTAGATATTCACCTCCTCTATCCGAAAGAATGATTTTTATTGTTTTGTTGAAGTGCTTCTCTAGTTCATTCTTAAAGATTTTGAACATTTCAAAATCTTCATACTTGTGTGCCAACAAGTACACATACCCATAGCGACTATAGTCGTCGGTAAAGGTGATGAAGTATCTCTCACCATTTCTAGCATTTGGTTGAAAAGGTTTGCATACATCCGAATCTATGATCCCTATAAAATCTTTTGCCCTTTCGGTGGTCCCACTAAAAGGTGCCGTAGTCATTTTACCTTGTAAACAAGATTCGCATATATCAAATGAATCATGTTCGTTTGTTTTCCAAAGACCATTCTTTTGTAATGCGAGTATGTGTTTCTTATTTATATGGCCAAGGTAGCAATGCCAAATGTAGGTGTCACTCAAATCTCTTTTGAGTTTTTTGGTGTTAGTTTGGTACATCGAGCTATCATATGATGTGTTTTCATAAACTAATTCATAAATACAATTATGAGGTGTAGCTTTAAAATAAAACACTTCATTGATTGAAACTTCGATATCATTGTTAACAAATTTAAAATCATATCCCAAATGTCTTAAACGAGAAACGGATATTATGTTCCTAGTCAAACTAGGAGCATATAATACATTATTCAAAATTACTTCCAAACCAATTGGAAGTTTCAAAAGATAGTCTCCTTGGGCTTCAACTTGAACTTTAGCACTGTTGCCCATGAAGAGACTAATGTCTCCCGTCTTCACATGCTTAATTATTTTGAACCCCTGCAATAAATTACAAATACGAGTTCCACATCCGGTATCCAATACCCATGTGTTTGAAGAAATAGCATTGAGCTCAATAGAAATCATGAAGATCTTACCGGAAGTTTGACCGACATCCATCTTTGCCTTTAACTCCTTGAGATAGGTAGGACAATTCCTCTTCCAATGTCCTATCTCACCACACTCAAAGCATGGATCATTCGCAGCAACCTTTTGCTTCTTTTCCTTCGGTTTTGGGGCTTCCTCTTTACCCTTTCCCTTTCCTTTGACATGCCCCTTCCCTTTGGCAACCTTCGCCTTGGGGCTAGGGCGAGGCCTTTTCTTGTTGCTTCCTTAATTGATCGTTAGAACGGGCAAAACCTTTTTACCCATCCCTTGCTCGGCCGTTTTGAGCATTCCATGAAGCTCAGGGATGGTCTTGTCCCAACCATTCATATTGTAGTTTAGGACAAAATTCTCAAACTTCTTTGATAAAGAGTTGAGGATCAAATCCGTCGCCAACTCTTTTGAGACGGGACAAATTAAGCCTTTCAAGACGATCAATGTGGTTCTTCATCTTAAGCACATAAGATGAAACCGATTGGGACTCTTCCATATGACATGCATGGAGTGCTCGAACCGTTTCGAAGCGCTCAAACCCTTGCCTTTTGTTGGAACAATTCTTTCAATTGGGTTATCATGTCATATGCATTGTGATTCTCAAAGTCCTTGTGGATTTCGGGGATCATGCTTGCTAGCATGAGGCAAGAAACTTGCATGGAGTCCTGGGTGTATTTCACCTAATCGGCATAGGCCTCAGCGTCTTCCTCATCGGGTTCGTCGGGAATGGGATCGTCCAACACATAAGACTTCTTTTCTTGTTTGAGAAAAATTCTCAAATTGCGGAACCAATCCACAAAGTTGTCTTGGTTGAGACGATTTTTTTAAAAGAATGGATCTTAACAATATGTTATGGATGGATAGGAGGGGGGCATCGTTTTGGTTATTTGCCATCTACAAAATTTAACAAAGTTCAATTTAGTATTTTCGATATCAATATTCATTTTAACTTATTAATACCCTTTAATGTCTTATAGACAATTAATAAGATAGAATCTAGAATCCAACGTTACATTTAAATAATGGTTAGGTGACCTTTATCCCATTATTCAAATTAACAAGGTAGTCAACGTTTGACAATTGCAACCCTTTGCAACTTCTAGTGGTATAGGATCGGTTAAACATCTTATGTTTAGTTGGCATGTTTAATCCCATCAATGCTTTAGTCCCATGCTTTGGTGACCCTAATCACATGGTTTCCAAACCAAGTTGTCCTACTTATACACAGGTGTACATTTAAACATACGAGCGCTTAGGTGACCTTTATCCCACAAGTATAATAAATATACCTTAATTGCACTAGTTCCCTCAATGTAGTTAGGTGACCTTTATCCCACAAAGAGTTCCCAATGAATCAAGTGTTGTATAAAAGGATGGCGTTTAAACTTTTTTAGAAAATGATTTAACATTCTTATCCCACAAAGGGTCGGTTTAGTTTTCAAAATTCTAGTGTTGTATAAAACGATTTAACATTCTTATCCCACAAAGGGTCGGTTTAGTTTTCAAAATTCTAGTTTAGAAAACTCTATGTGCCACACCATTCGCATGCATTCAAATGTGTGGTACCCTAATGTTGTTGAAATCTAAATTTTATGGTTCTTTTAATAAAATCCATTTTTATTATATGATCATTAACCTTTAATAGAACCCATTTTATTAGCTCCTTGTTAATGACGATTTTAAGATCCGGTTTTAGCTTGTTAATGTTTATTAGTTCGTATAAGCATGCATATCCACATATCATCAAAACAACAAAATAAACAATCACACAAGCATGACAAAGTTTAGGTGCATAGCCATAGCCAACTATTTTGACAACACTTGTTAGCCGAAACAAGTGTGCCAAGGTCTCTCCTAAGGGACAACTACACAAATGTTGTGTCGGTGAACTCCCACTTGAACTCGCATCCAAATGCTTCAAGTCTTACTTCTTTGATTGTGTCTTGGTTATCCGCTTCTGGGCTTGAAAGGGGCTTTTAAAAAATAGCTCCAAACTCCAGTGGAGGAAATTTCCTCTGTTCCAGCATCAGTGGAGGAAGAATCCTCTATTCAGGATATATCAGCGGAGGAAAACTCCCCTGCTCAGGATATATCAGTGGAGGAAGAATCCTCTATTCAGGATATATCAGTGGAGGAAAACTCCCCTGCTCAGGATATATATTCCTCTGGTACATCTTCCTTTTACAAAAATGAATCCTAATACATTTTTCTAGTAAAATAAAATACACCTAATCTATTTAATTTACATACCAAATGAAAACTTGTTAGAGCATATTCCTATGCTACGTTGTGTCTCGTGTATTGTACCTAAGTTAGAGCATCTTTGTGAGTCTTACTGGTAACATACTAGTGTCGGCATACCAAATGGTCCGGAGCTTATTTGGTACGGGCGTACCAAATGGTACGCTAGTGGTCCGCCAGTTAGTATGTTAACACTATAAATAGTTCGTTAGAGAAAGAGCTACATAGAACTCTGAGTCATTCTACATCTTAAGTGTGTGTAACTGAGTGTGTTCTCTCTCTCTCTAGACTTTGTGTAATCTCGAAGTGAAATCAATAAAGCAAAGCTTTATTTACTCATTTTTTTATCTCCGATTACTGAATCATGCAGTAGTAAGATCGTACAGTGGTTTTACAAGTGGTATCAGAGCAATTGGTTGCTCTACTGCTGTGATTTTGGCAAATTTTTTAGTTCTAGAGTGAGAAAGTGTGGGTTTTTCTTCGTTTTTCATCAAATTTTCTCAATTCCGAGTGTTTCCGAGTGTTTCCGAGGTGAAAAATGATTTTGACCCCCAAAATTCGCTTGGAAGACGTCCGTTTTTTCAGTTTGAAGTTTTTATATTCGGTATTGTAATTTCAAGATGAGCATTTTTCAAGCATTTTCAGCTATTCAGACCTCGATGCAAGCCATAATGAACTATGGTAATGAAATTGGAACAACTCAGAAAGTTCCTAAATTACTTCGTTTGGAAGATTATCATAGTTGGAAGAAAAGATTTGAATCTTATATTTACTCACAAGATGTTGATTGTTGGATTCCGATTGAAACACAATATGAGTATCCATTGATTGCTAATACTTTGCCAAAGTCAATAAGTGATTTTGAGCCTGAAGAAAAGAAAGTTTTTGCAAGAGAAAAGAAAACGTATAGTTTTCTCACGATGGCATTACCTAAAGATTTAATACATCAGTTTAAGAATTTTCCAACTTTGAAACAATTATGGGATGCTATTAAGGAAAGATGTGAGGGTAATGATCAGTATAAGAAAACTAGAAAGAAAGTTTTGAAGAAAGAGTTTGATAAATTCGGGCTTTGTGAGAATGAGAAGATCACAGATTTGATTGCAAGGTTTTCACATTTGATCAATGAACTTGATATTGTGGGTGGGAAGAAAGAAGATGATGAATTAAAGGAGAAATTTCTGGAAGCTTTACCCGAAAAGTGGGAGAATTTTGTGATGATGTTGTCTAATGATCCAAACTACTCAGGTTGGACATTCAATCAGCTGATAAGCAAATTACAAGCTCGAGAAATGGAATTACTTGTGAAAAAGTCAGCAACTCCATCTGTTCAAAATCCTGAAATATATTTTAGAGAGAATTCTGCTACCGTTCATGCTAAAACAGAGTCCTATTCTATTTCAAGTAGTAAAACACCAGTAACAGCTTTTCTTGCTGGAAATTCTGACAACACTGGTTATTCTTCGGGTTGCAGTTTCACTATTCCTGATAGGTCATCAAGCAAATCTACTTCTAATCGAGCATTTGAAGATCTCATTGCTTTGTTATGTGCGTTCATATCATCTTCGTCTGGATCCATATTTAGTCAAATTGGTAATTCTGGTTTGGTTCCGGAGGATTTAAAACAGATGGATGAGGATCAGCTAAATAAATTGGATTTGGATTGGCAGTTGGCTATGACTGTTGAAAAAGGAAAATGGTTTATGGGCAAACATGGTAAGAAGTCTATTATGGAAGGAGCCATACTGGGTTTAGATAAGTCCAGACTGAAATGTTACAAATGTTCTAAATTAGGACATTTTGCTCGAGAATGCAAGCAATCTGCTTCTAAACCAAGTAATTCGGATAGTCACGATCACAATAAAGAGGCCAAGGCTCTAGTGTCTGAGGAAGGTTATGATTGGGCTGCAGATTTTCCAGATAAATCTGCATTTTTAGTTCGCCCTTCAGACAATTATGCTTTAATGACAAATATTGAGCTTGAATCGAGTGGGTATGCCTCTGAGACAAATACATCTGAAACAAGTGATTCTGAAGTTACTGGATATGAGTCAACTTGTGAATTTTGTGCTCAAAAAGACAGAAAGATTCGAGAATTGATTTCTGAAAAGGAAATGTTGGTTGTTGAATATGAGAAGACAAAGGAAGTGATGGAATATTACAAAAGAAAGTGTGAAATTTCTGATGATATTTTACAAGCTAATGTCATGTTGGAAAAAGAAAAGAAGGTGTTAATAGATGAGGTTTTAGAGCTAAAAGCACGATTGGAAGAGATGGTTAGGGTCAAAAATGAACAAATCGTGAAGTTACAACATGAAAATGTTGAGTTAATTACAAAAGTTGAAAAGTGGGAATTTGAAGCAAAGGATGTTGTTGGAGATTTTGATGCATTATATAAGAAATCAAAAGCACGAGTAGAATCGCTTCTGGTTACTAATTTTGAACTTCAGAAAGCTTATGATGAACTTATGGTTTCGAATAATGATTATCAAGTCTTACAGTCCCAGTTACAAGACAAAGTCACTGCTTTGACAAAAGAAAGCAGATTGTTGACAAGAAATGTAGAGATTTATCAAGGAAAGGTGGAGAAGGTCACACAAGAGATGTTTGTTGCTCATGATAAAGTGAGAAGAGAAAAGTCTCTGTCTAACAGAGTTTCAGAACAATTGATAGAATCAGAAAAGGCTCTGGGTGAAGCTCAGAAAAGAATATCAGATCTAAACGTTCAAGTTCTGGATTTGAATCGTCAACTAAATAATTTGAAGAATTCACATTTGTTCACAAGTTATTTGTGCAATGATGAAAATTTCAAGAGAGTGTTTGGAAGTGAAGAATTCAATCAGTCACCACCTCCATTGGTTCAAACTGATCCTGTGGCTGATGTCAAATCTTCTACAATACCTGGAGATTATTCTGAGTTTGCTACTACAAAGTCTGATTTGAAAATATCAAAGAAGTCAAAGGAGAAAGTGGAACTTGAGGAGAGTTTGGTTAATAAATTCACAACAAAGTTTATTTCTGGTGGATTGATTTCAGAAGAGGGAGTTGGTTTAGTTGGCAAACAAGTTGAAAAGGATGAAAAGCAGGTGCATGACGAACAAGCTGCTGCTAAGCTGGTGGAAGCTAACAAGTTGAAGGATATTAAAGCTTCTTTCAATCAAGCTGCTAAAGCAGGTCCTTCGAGTTCTTCAATTGATTTATCAAAGCTGCCAGGGTACAAACAGTCAGGTCTGGGCAGTGAGGGGAACAAGTTTGAAAAGAATGTCCAGAAGAATATGTCCAAGCAAGCTCCAAAAGAAAAGAAAGACACAAGCTTGGAACAAATCTATCATTTGGCCCAGGTGTTTATGTCTACAATGGAAAAAGGATTTAGAGGAAAGATTCAGAAGAGGGCTTCATCGGCAAGTTCTTCTAGAGAGGCTCAAAAAGTTAAGGGTTCTTCATCATCTGGATCAAATTCCACACCTCTAAGTCCTACATTGAATGGGTACATTCTAACCGATTTCAAATTTTCGATGATATTTCCGATAGTTTTGAATCTGATGATAGATGTCATCTAGTTCAGGACAACTCACATTCTAAACGATCTTATCATTTACGCTATCAGTGTCGCCGAAGGGACACATGGCAAAAGATTGTCCTGAAATGGCAAAAAGATCATTTTCAAACAAATCTGCCACCATTATCGATGAATCAGGCAACATTTTTACTGAGTCAACACCATTTACATTATGTCACACCCCGGTAATTATTGTGTCGGGTGCGAACGAGATGGATCATAGTCAAGATTACATAGAACGACCTCTGGATGATTCAACAACTAGAGCCGTTTAAAAAGTTAAGTTAATTCAAAATATGGAGTTTCATTCAAAGTTGTAGCGGAAATAGTAGTGAAAGTATGTTTGTCTTAATTGTTACAAAAACAATTATATTTCAAAAGATTTGAGAACATGACACCGTTAGGTGTTATGCAATGAAATCTCTAAAAGAGCAGCTCAGTTTGACCATGACTCCAGAATAAGAAAATGCAGGTCCTAAATGTTATGATGTCATGAATGCAGCACGATCAATCACCAGAGAATTCATATACTAAAACGAGTCAACATAAAGTTGGTGAGTTCACAGGTTTAGATAGCATGCAAGTAAAGTTTGATAAGCAGAGTTTGATATAATCATTCCATCGTTTGACAATTTGTTTAGATACTGTTTTATAAATTACCATGAACCTTGAATTCCGAAACTAACTGATTACCCACTCATGATACTATGTCCAACAGTACCGCATGGCCAATTATAACTGTATGTACCCTTTTGACTATTAACATGGAGTCAGGATTGGAGCTACCAATCAGAGCAGGGGCGTTAACCCGATAGATCTATCCACGAGTCATCGTTTCTTTTTGTAAATTAATCGGATTCAACTAATAGTGGGGTTTCATCATAACATGAACAAGCATGATACAATATGATTTGGACTAGAAAAGATCATGTAATCAATAAGGTAACTAGTAATCTATTTGTCAGGCAATGATTTATGTTTGTAATGAATTCTCCCCCAAGTATTAAAACAGTTAAATGAAAGGGGCCGTGAAAACTCACCTGGATACAAGTAATTCAGTAAGGTAGGCAAGTAAGCAGTCCTATACAATGTTACAAGACAACTTAGAATATAGAAATTGGGTTGACATCTATGTCACTCCAATTTGGTTGGTCAAGTCTTGGTGTTAGGGTAACCCGTTAATGTGATATGACATTGTTGACCTTAAGGAAATATTTATTGCAAATAAATATTTATTACTTGATAATCAAAGAATTAATTATATCCATGATGAATATTATTTTAGAAATAGTTTATACTTCCAAGTGATTATCATATGAGTCCATAAGACTTTTAAAGGAAGAAACGACAGTTTTAGGTCAAAACGTGCTTTTTTGCCGGTTTTAGCCGTACTTCACGGCTTTTCCAAAAATGACTATAGCAATTGACCAAATAGATAAATAAACATTATTTTCATCATAAAATTCATAGGAAATCAGAATGTACAAGTTCAAGGGTTCGCTTTCCTAGTTTTGTCGGTTTTGCCGGTATGTGTTCGATTTAGCCGGTTTTGATCCTGTGACTCGTTCTAAGGCTTTGTAAACTACCAAAACACTTTGTAAACTTATTATAAGTCATCTAAAGTACTTAAAGGTGTTCAAGATCAGTTGTAACATTTGTTTACATATCTTTACAAAAATGGGTTTTCCGGGCCCGTAAAGTGTCCGTTTTTGGTCCCGTTTTTCCCCAAATTTAGCTATTTTCAAAAGGGATCTTGTACTAGGGTTTTTAAGAATAAAGACATATTTTAAAATCACTTTAGGAGGGGTCAAAGTTTCTGACTTAAATTTGTCCTAATTTATCTATAGTTTCCGGATCTTTTTAGTAGGTTATTTTTATAGATTTAGCCGTCCAAACATATCAATAAGTCATATGGTGCTATCCACAACCTTCTAACATGTTAAAAATTTCGGACCTAGGGTTCCAAGAGTCATAAATTTCGGATCTAGAGGTTTGTTCATAAAACCAAGGCATATCACACAGATACTAGCATATCAACATATGTTTTTTTTATAGATCTATATAATGTAACATACGAGGGGTTCAAAATACATGAAATCACTAGTAAAAACACATGATATACTAGATCTAACATGAACTTAAACAAAGTTTTAGGTTACTAGAAACATAGAAGAAAATGCAAGTTTAATGTCACCATTTTTAACCAAGACTTGTGTTTGGAGTTCTAGATGGTAAATATGACTAGTTAACATGATTAACTAGAGAAAATCAAGAAAATATCATCTACTAACTTGAGAAAAACGTGGTGGATGATGGATGATGGTAGATCTTGCTTCCTTGTTGCTCCTTGTAGCTTTAATCTTCAAGTGAACTTGTGTTTGGATGAAGAAAAACTAGAGAGAGAGTAGAGAGAGAGAGAGGGCCGACGGTTGGGGAGGGAGGAAGAGAAAAGTGTGTGTTTCATTTGTGGAAGCAAAGTTGTGTTCTAGGGTTTCTATTTCTAGAAGTATATATATATGTGGTACACAAAAAGGAAAGCAAGAAAAGGGTTTGAAGGGTGGTGGTGGCGGTTTGGTGGTTTGGTCGAAAGGAGAGCCAAGGGGAGGGGGGGCGGTTCTAGGTGCATGGAGAGGAGGAGAGATGGTCAACCCAAGAATCTTTGGTACAAGTAGGGTGTAAGTCTTAGGGTGGCTTGGATGATGATGTTGTCTAAGGGAGGTACACGTGAATAGTGCATGGCTTAATGATGGGAGATTAGTAGTAGGTTAAGATAAAGGTGGTGGATTACTACTAATGATGGATACTAATTGTCGGGTGTCGGGTTTTGATCACGAAAGACAATATGATCAAAGGTGACAATTGAACTTGATAATGCATGGAAATAAATATGCATGGAGGATAATAAATCAAGGTTAAAGAAAAGAAATGATACAAGTCTTGTTTAAAGGTCAAACGGTGTTAAATGGTGAAAAACGTTTATGTTGATTGCTTTATATAAAAACCTAATGGCTTTACGTTATAAAAATACTAAACGTTAAAATGATTTATCATTTGACGTAATCAGTAAATAAATGGATAAACGTTATCGTTAAATGATTATTTTACGTCAAATAGTGACATGAACTTTGAACGTATGCAAAATACTACAAAGGTGGCGAGATAATATAAAAACTCTTTTTATATTAGAATACATATATTGTTGTGAAATGTTTCTTATTATTGAAGTTCCACCGATCATATATATAATGTTCTTGTTTTTAATGTCAATTGTCGAGATATTAAATTAGGGTTACACCAAGACTAACGGATAGATGCATATTACGTTATCTACGTTAACTTAAAACACAGATTTATGCACACAGAAACAGTTAATTACACGTATTATCATATGATTTGACTTAGGAAACTTACGGGTTGTCACACATTAAAATCTAAAAAGAAACAATTTTTCAAATTTGATTCCAGAGTTGATGGTTCATCACATGATGATGATTCAGTTAAAAATGAAAAAGCTAAAATGCAGTGGCGACCTAAGATGGTCAGCAAGGCTGCAAATGATTTTGAGGAAGACACTGGTTGACCAGAAGCTATGTGCTTCGGGTCATTTGAAGTCTAATGTTTAAATCCAGTGTGCAGGTTACTTCAAGAAGATCTGTTAGTGATTGAGAAGTTCTAGCTTCAAGCAGTTACTGATAGTGGGGTCTCCTGTTTAACTTAAATTGAATGCTTCATCTTTCAAATCTAAAAGTTTTTCTGAAAGCTTAAACTAAACGGTATTAGTATCGATTGGTCAATATACATTTCGTATGTAGTTTAGGGGGAGAAAATTGAAAACCCAAAAATAGCGTCTTTGTGTTTTTGTTTGTGTTAAAATGCAAATCCAAAAATAGAGTTTTCATTTTAAGGGGAAGAAAAATGGAAAAATACAAAAACATTGAAAAACAGAAAACACAAAAACATTAAAGATTGAGAAATTGATCCGACATATTTGGGAAATGATAGTACATTGGCTTACGTGTCTGGCTCATGGATAAATTAGATGAAAAAGCCATAAGATCATTGTTCGATGTGCTTGGTAGGCTCGGCATTAAATCAGAATGTATTCAGATGTGATAAACATTAAATTACTATTGCTTGACCAAGTGAATAACATCTTGATGTATATCTCATGATATCAAGAAAAACATATGTGAAATAGAAAATGAGAAGTCACTGTGTATACATGTGTTCATTTTGCAAAAATTTAAACTTGTTTGATTTTCTTTATTTTGTCAAACGATCGGACTTTCTTTGCGTATCGAAAGATCGACCTGATTGTTGTTCGTTTGACATTCTGCGTTATTTTCTTTGGTGTTTCGTATAACTCATCGGACTTTCTCTGCGCGTACGGGAGTACCGACCTGATTGTTGTTGGGGTATACAATTTCAACTTGTTTTATTTTCTTATTTTGTTGAAACCGAGGCCTTATCTGCGTATCGAAAGATCGACCTTAAGGTAGACGATTTAACATTCTTATTTCTTTTTGCATGGAATACGGTTGACTGATTCATTAATACAATCATTATGTGATTAAATCACAAATGAAATCACAAGGTGTGATATAAAAGCAAAAGAATATCTGAGTATGTCTGATAGTGTGGGGTACACTGGTCTAAGCAAACTTAATCAATACAATAACATATCCAGATGTTATGTGTCACACCCCCAAATAACCACCAACGGAGTTTATACCGTTAAGGGGTGCGGCTAGACCAGGATCCACAACCATTAGTTACAAATACTAAATGAATCAGAGTTAGTTCAGAATCAGTTATAAGGTAAAGTCTCAAATACAAACGCAGCGGAATAAAATATTGTCTTAGCACTAACCACGTGCTTTACAAATTCTTTGTTTAAAATTCTCAATTAAGTTTAACAGAAATAAAACGGTCTTCACATGCCATGCCAACCTGCTCCGGAATACTCCTTAGCGATCTGCAAAAGTTTAAACCACGCAAGTGTCAACCTAACGGTTGGTGAGTTCACAGTGGGCTTGTCATGCATTGGCCCGGTCTCATAATCATAATTTGTATCAAGGTATACTTACATAGTATTCTTTTGTGAAAAACAATGCTAAAGGTTATGTCTTAGTTTATAAGGAATTGTCCGTGACCTATGTCATCGGGTATGAACTAGTTTTGTAAAGTTAAAGTGCTCAACCGATATCGCGGGTAGCTAATCCGTTGTTCCATGCACCAAGGAAGTTTGCACCAAAGCTGACTATAATTTATTGTAGTGGCCGTGCCATCTAGTACTGCGGACCTACGTCATCGCGGTTTTGCCTCCCTCGTGTCCTCTCGGGATCACGGTCAAATAGGCTGATATTGTACCTCCGTGCACTCCCCGTGCCACGGGGCGGAGTTTGTCAAACTCCAGTAGATCTACCCAACATCCCCTCGCTTTACAATTAATGGTACAATTTAGTTGAGGACTTTTAAGTTTCAAGGCATCCTTAGAAAACATGTGATATCATGTGGTTTAGACTTTAACCTACACTAGCCATATTAAAACAGTTTACCGGATTCTCATGAATCTCAAAAGTGTTTTCAGTTTCGTTTTAGAATTCGTTGTTTAAGTAATTCACAAGTGCTTCCCATAAAGCACTTCGAGTTCATCAAGTGGGTGCCGCGCACTCCTAGTTTTCAAGTTTATCAGGGAGGTGCCTAGCACTCTCGAGTTTGTCAGCATTGTTTTACTTTTAGGTATTCGGTGTGACCCAAACGGGTTCACGGTAATCGGGTTAGTGACACTCACCTTGGGTTGCACTGCTACACTTGCTATATAATCCAAGTTTGTTTAACGAAGACCTATGAACACGTTTAGGTCTTAAGTATTAGTTTTGTGTCTAATCTTTACTTAACGTCACTATGGCCCATAACATAGCACGTTGGAACTATGACTCGACATACAGACACACGACACCAATGGTTGATCATAGATAAGGGTTCATATACATTAGAAATCAAAGCATGTATCATCATGGCATAATCATGTAAGTCATGGCATAACATTCAAGCAAATTGCACAAGTTTGGATTCTGGTCTCAGTTTCGCTAGCAGTTTCGCTAGTCAGTTTCGTTGTGTGCACGGGCAGCACTTTCGCTAGGAAATGCCCGATGACACAGATTCGCTAGGCTAGTTTCGCTCGAAACTGTTGGCACAGTTTCGCTAGCCTAGTTTCGCCCGAAACTGGTTTGAACTTTCGTTCAGGGAATTTCGCTCGGTAGATTCGCTCGAGCTGGTCTGGTTGGTTTACCCGGCGACACTGCAGTTTCGCTGCATAGTGTCGCTGGTTGAAGATATACATAGTTTCGCTGGACAGTTTCGCCCAGAGAACACCACAGTTTCGCTGGTCGCGAAAAACATACGGATCAGCCTAAAAATCAATCTAACAGCTTCCATATTACATGTAATTCATTGTTTAGCATACATAGGCATTTACCAACACAAATCAGTAAGCTTTAACACATTAAACATGCATTTTATCATCAAATCACCCAAAATATGTATAAAACCCTAAAATGACTAAAATAGCATAGATCTTTATCATGGATGGATTTTACACGTAAAGTTATCAACTTTATGGTAGATCTAGCAATCCTAAGCAACATATCAGAAGATCAAGTGATTCTATGGAGATCTAGGCATGCTTTTTGGGAAAACACATAGAAAACATAAAAATGGTGATTTTTGGGACTCACGGTTGATCTAGGATCGATGGATGATCTTCACAACTCGAGGTGATGGCTGATTCTTGATGGTTCTTGGTTCCAATCAGCTGGTCCAGAAATCTCAGGAAGTGTGTGTGTTTTTGTGTAAATGAGGCAAATAGGAGAACTAGGGTTTATTAAGATTATTTATATCAGGGGCTAGTTTCGCTGGCAGTTTCGCTGGCGGGCGAAACTAACTCTGATCACGTGTTATCAAATAGCTTAGCTGGCTACCGGGCGACACTATAGTTTCGCCCGTTAGTTTCGCTGGATGCACAACTTAGGCAAATTTTCACATAATCAACATAATCAAGGATTTACAATTTGTCATGCTATTCATAATATTAAATCATGCATTTAAAACACATTGCACATAATAACAACCATAAATGAACACATAGCACATATGGGCGGGTTCGATGATCAACCAAAGGACGTGGACGTATTCGGCCTAGTTAAGCATTAGTTACTAAGTTAACACTTATAACGTAACTAACGGAGGTTGTCTAACGGAAGTAAACCTTGAAATTCTCGGATGTCACATCATCCCCTTGTAATTGGAATTTTCGTCCCGAAAATTATTCTGGCGTCGTAGCATTCGCAGCATCAGCTGTCGTCGTTGCTGGGGAAAGAAAGCAAAAGTTTTAGGGTCGTCACACCCTCCTCCTGTTAAAGGTATTTTGGTCCCCAAAATTTAAATTATACCTTGAGTTTCCGTGGACGTTTGCTCGAACAAGTGAGGATACTTTTTCTTCATTTGATCCTCTCGTTCCCAAGTATATTCAGGTCCACGCTTTGAGTTCCATCGCACCTTGACGATCGGAATCTTGCTACGTTTGAGGGCTTTTTCCTCGCGTCCCATGATTTCTACCGGTTGCTCGATAAATCTTAGATGTTCATCAATTTCCAATTCCTCCAAAGGGATTGTTTCAGTGTCTTCAGCCAGACATTTCTTTAAGTTTGAGACGTGAAATACGTTGTGAACTCCATCGAGTTCGGCAGGGAGTTGTAAACGATAGGCCACCGGGCCTACTTCCCCGATGATTTCAAAAGGACCGATGTAGCGAGGATTCAACTTTCCACGCTTCCCGAAGCATATCACACCTTTCCAGGGAGATACCTTCAATAACACCTTGTCGCCTACCTCGAACTTCAAAGGTTTACGGCGTTTATCGGCATAGCTCTTTTGTCTGTCACGCGCTGCGGCTATCCGTTTTCTGATTTGAATAATGCGTTCGGTTGTGTCGTGAATAAGTTCTGGTCCGGTGAGTCCCTTCTCACCCGTTTCGGCCCAACACACG
>JBCNJP010000008.1:17984049-18001049 GCA_039602395.1 Deinandra increscens subsp. villosa
TTACATCTTAAAATTGGACCAATCCTATGTCTTGTTTTTATTTATTTAATTTTTTTCGTTTTAACGTGCTTTGGTTTGGTTCTCTTTCTGTTTGTTTTCTTTCTTTGTGTTGACGCAAGTTTTTTGTATTCCCATGCTAGCTCCTTTGCAAGCTTTCTATAAATAAACTGATGGGTTTCAGGCACTACAAGCATACTTAAACTCTTAAGGGTGCATGCAACCTAAAACCAGGATCTATGTTTTCTCTATTGAACCTACAACTAAGAACAAATAATAAACCCTAGTCTATTGCGAAAAATAAATACCCAAGTAAATAAAATAGACAGAGTTACATACCTTTTAGTTGTTATAGTAAACAACTAAACAAACCCCTTCGATGTCGGGAAGCTAGCACCACAAGCGTCGTGCCTCTAATGGGATCACACCCAAGAACTCCAAAGGGAGAATATTAAACTAGAAGTGGTTAGTCCAAAATCGAATTTGGTTAAACCACAAAGGAGGGAGAAAGAGAATGGGGAATACTCAACCCTTTGGTGCAAATTGGAATGAGATCTCAAGGCCCCTATTTATAGGTTTGAGTAACCTCCTCATTTAACAATTCCACCAATGTGGGATTATGAGAATTTTCGAAATCCTCCTAGACAAAGAAGGGATTTCGAAAATTCCAATATGGGATAAACCCATTCCTAATATAAATCAACTATTGATTTATTATTTATCTCCTTTAATTAACAAATTGTTAATTATCCTCCCAAATAGTTTTGTCTAGTTAATTATTAGACTATAATAATTAACAACACTATTACTTTTTTCCTTTTAATTAATTCTCCATTTGCTGAGTCTCGAGGGCAACCCAAAAGGACTGTGCTGCTATCAATTATAGTTATAGGCTTAGACACCTAATCCAACAGTCTCCCACTTGGATAAGTCTAATAACTATTATTGCCTTTGTAACTTCTTAATTGATCAGCAAATTGTAGCTTCCAACGAACGCTGCCGAACTCTGACCTTGTCAGTTATGTGTCCTAAGATAAGAGATCATATAATCCTTCGTTCTACAAGATATCATTCGAACATGAGACATGGAATATAATCAATCTCATTGTTCAGTACTTTGTTTCTCGATTTCCGATTTGTAAAGACTTAAGAACTCCCAATTGAACACATCAATTGAGCTCTGACCGGGCCCGGCACTATAAGTCAACATCAAATCACCGAGGGGCCCAAAGATATCGCTTTTCCCGTTAGGCCAAAAGGAACGAATAAACTTTGACTTATATGCTTGTACCATCTACTCATCAAATCATGCACAACAATACGTTTTATAACATCGAGTTACCAATGCGTTTACGTATCATCAATGCACAACTGACTTGTAAACCACAACTCATATATCTCCGCTTAAAGATTATAGGATATTATCGTCTCAGAATTACTCGTGATAGATTCCATGAAGTAATTCTCTGAGCGTGGGTTTATCCAATACTTAAATTCTCCATTTCAAAGTACTCATGAATATTGCAGCAATTCTAATGCTATGTCTAACACTCTTTAGACAATCTACAATCTCATTCATGACAGTCTTAATTCATACTTACTTCCAAAAGTATGACCGACCGTGGAGTTTTGAATAAACTAATCATTCAGGAAGTAAAACATGCAAAAATGAAACACAATAATAAATAATTGACAAAAGGTAGTCAAACTCATAAATAAATCTCCATTATTCAATCACCGAAAGTCAATTACATTTACTTTGTTACAAGTTTCAATCTAACTACCAAAAACTACATCATCCTTCAGACCAATTCCCCTAGCATGCTGATGGTGTCGAATCCTACTCAGACCCTTCGTAAGTGGATCTGCAGGATTCTCCTCTGATGATATCCTCTTCACGACGAGGTACCTTTCTTCTACTTTATGTCTGATGAAATGATACTTTCTGTCGATATGCCTTGAATTGCGATCACTTCTTGCATCCTTTGCCAAAGCAACTGCACTTTCATTATCACAGAAAAGTTCAATCGGCTCCTTAATGGTTGGCACAACTCCAAGATCTCCGATGAAGTTCTTTAACCAGATAGCCTCCTTTGACGCTTCGCTCGCTGCTATGTACTCTGATTCACAAGTAGAATCAGCCACCGTATCTTGTTTGGAACTCTTCCAAGTCACTGCTCCTCCATTCAAGGTAAAGACCCAGCCAGATTGAGACCGAAAGTTGTCTCTATCTGTTTGAAAGCTGGCGTCACTATACCCAGTCACTTTCAATGTATCACTGCCACCAAGTACTAGGACCCAGTCCTTAGTCCTTCGCAGATACTTGAGAATATTCTTTACCGCAACCCAATGAGCTTTAACCTGGATTTCCCTGATAACGACTAACCATGCTCAAGGCAAAAGACACATCAGGACGAGTACATGTCATAGCATACATAATAGATCCAACGGCGGAAGCATATGGAACTCTACTCATTTCCGCTATTTCTTCATCTATACTCGGGCTCTGAGTCTTACTCAGTTTGGTATTGCTCTGGATGGGTAAATCTCCTTTCTTTGAATTTTCCATACAGAATCGCTTCATTACTTTGTCCAAGTATGTACTTTGATTCAGTCCAATTAGCCTTTTACTTCTATCCCTTGAAATCTTTATCCCCAGAATATATGCAGCCTCTCCTAGATCCTTCATAGCGAAACACTTTCCAAGCCAGGACTTAACCTCCTGCAAGGTTGGAATGTCATTTCCTATAAGGAGTATGTCATCAACATACAACACTAGGAAGGTTACTACACTCCCACTAGCTTTGACATATACACAGGACTCATCCTCACTTCTAGAGAATCCAAACTCTTTGATTTTCTCATCGAAGCAAAGATTCCAACTGCGAGATGCTTGTTTTAATCCATAGATGGATTTCTCAAGCTTGCACACTTTATTAGGAAACTTTGCATCTACAAAACCTTCTGGCTGACTCATGTAAACATCCTCAGCCAGCTTCCCATTTAGGAAGGCAGTTTTGACATCCATTTGCCAGATTTCATAGTCATGAAACGCAGCTATGGCCAGCATTATTCTAATAGACTTTATCTTAGCTACTGGTGAGAAGGTCTCATCATAGTCAACCCCTGGGGTTTGAGTAAATCCCTTCGCCACCAGTCGTGCTTTGAATGTGCTTACATTACCATGCATATCGGTCTTCTTTTTGAAGATCCATTTACAACCAACTGTCTTTCGACCAGGCTGTTCATCAATCAAGTTCCAAACTTGATTGTCATACATGGACTGTATCTCGCTATCCATTGCCTCTTTCCATTTTGCAGCCTCAGGGCCCGCCACGGCTTCCTTGTAGTTAGCTGGCTCATCCAAATTTACCAGTGTGTTATCACTGATAAACGTGTCAATATCTGCAGTTATATGGAAACCATAGAACTCAGGTCGGACGCTAACTCTTTCAGAACGCCTAAGAGGTAATGAATTGTCAAGTGGTTCAACTGGAATCTCTTCCTCTGGTTGAACCCTAGCGGTCTCAGAAGTTCCTTCATCGGTTGACTCTTGAATCTCTTCAAGATCAACATGGCTCCCACTGTCTTCTTTGCATATGAACTATTTTTCGCGAAAGACTCCTCTTCATGCTACAAAAACCACGTTCTCACTTGGTCTGTAGAACAAATATCCAAAGGACTTCTGTGGATAACCGATGAAAACACACTTCTCACTTCGAGGTTCAAGCTTGTCGTGAGTCTCTCGTCTAACGAAAACCTCACAACCCCAAACCTTGACATGTGCTAGTGAGGGAACTTTTCCCGTCCACATTTCGTGAGGTGTTTTGGCAACTTTCTTTGTTGGGACAAGATTAAGGATATGGGCGGCAGTCTCTAAGGCATACCCCCAGAATGTGATTGGAAGTGAAGCTCGACCCATCATGGAACGAACCATGTCTAACAAGGTTCGATTGCGTCTCTCAGCTACACCATTAAGTTGTGGTGTCCTAGGAGGTGTCAATTGTGAAACTATTCCACATTCCTTAAGATAGTCGAGGAACTCGATACTAAGATACTCTCCGCCTCTATCCGACCTGAGCATCTTTATCTTCTTGCCTAGTTGATTCTCGACTTCTTGCTTGAACTCTTTGAACCTTTCAAAAGTTTCTGACTTATGCTTGATTAGGTAGACATATCCATATCTACTATAATCATCAGTGAAAGTCACATAGAATCGATTAGCATCTCTTGTGACTGATCTGAAGGGCCCACACACATCCGTGTGTATGAGATCCAACAAACCTTCACCTCTTTCACAAGATCCAGTGAAAGGTGATTTTGTCATCTTACCCAGAAGACAAGATTCGCACGTATCTTCTGACCTCAAGTCAAAAGACTCTAACACCCCATACTTTTGGAGCTGTTCCATGCGTTTCTTGCTAATGTGTCCAAGACGACAATGCCACAAACATGCTTTGTCTATACCATTAGACGAATCAATTTGAAATACACTATTGCCTAAGTTGTCTACACATGTCACAGTTTCATACACACCATCACAAGGTAAAGCTTCAAAATAGAAAACACCATTCTTATAAGCAGAAATGGAACCATTCTCATCATTAAAAGAAAAACTAAAACCTTGTTTAAACAATGCATGAAAAGAAATAATGTTTCGTGTCATTTCTGACGAGTAGCAACAATTCAATAACTCTAAAGTAAAACCATTACTAAGCACTAGACTATAAACTCCAATCTTGGTAACAGGTGAAGATCGCCTATCCCCATGATCAGGTTCATCCTTCCACGCTCCATATCTTTACTTTTCCTTAGTCCCTGCACAACAGAGCAAATGTGAAAACCACATCCTGTATCAAGAACCCAAGAACCAGAAGATAATGAGTTATCAGAACGAATAGTGTACGTACCTGCAGACGATGGCTTTACTTTTCCATCCTTAATGTCCTGCAGATACTTTGGGCAGCTTCTTTTCCAATGACCTTTCTCATTGCAATAAAAACAAGTAGCTTCTTTGGGATCAGAGACAGGGGCAACATCAGAACTTTGCTTTGGCTGAGACTTTCCCTTCCAGTTCTGTTTAGGAGGACCTTTCCTCTTCTTGCCCTTTCCCTGGCCAATGGCTAGAACAGGAGTATTAGCAGGAGCGGGAACAACATTCTTCCCCTTCATTCCTGCTTCAGTCGTTCTTAGAAGATTGTGCAATTGAGCCAAAGTGGTCTCACTGTTGTTCAAATGATAGGTCAATATGAACTGATCATAACAACTAGGTAAGGAGTTAAGGACTATGTCAATAGCCAACTCCTGATCGATTTGCACATTCAGCTTCTCAAGGCGTTCCACGTAACCTTGCATCTTTTGCACGTGAGCGCTAACTGAATCCCCTTCTTTCATCTTGCTAGATATGAGGGACCTCACTATCTCGTACTTCTCTTGACGAGCTCGCTTATTGAACTTTTCCATAAGGTCCTTGTTCATCTCATACGGCCAGTAGTCCTCATAGTACCTTTGCAATTCAGGGATCATAGTGGCAACCATGACGCAAGCAACCTTTGATGCATCCTTCTTGTGTTGCTCGTACGTGGCTAATTCATCAGCAGTGGCGGTCTCTTCGTTTATTTCTACAAGTTCTTCTTCGAGGACATACTCCTTGTCTTCAAAACGAAGGGCCATCTTGATGTTGCGCATCCAGTCACTATAATTGGCACCATCCAATATGACTTTGGAGCAGATATTCAGTAAGGAGAAGTTGTGGGTGGAGGAGGAGGAGGAAGCAGTAGTATTCACTGGAGTAGTCATTTCTGAAAGCAGAGGGTGGATTAGTTAGATAAGAATAATTAGGAGTACAACTTATAAAATTCACAACTTAGAAAAGGGATGCCATAATCTAATCGCAAATTATATAATGTAGGATTATTCTTTTGAGATTCATTGAAACTATTCAATGGCATGTTTAATCTCGGAATATGCTCTTCCATTTGTGACTGGGATACCGAGGATCACAAACAAGATGTGAATAACCATGCAAATCTGCTTGGCAACCTCAATGTCATTTATCATCTCAATTGATGTGTTGGTTAACCACACACGCTCCATCAACAATGATAATTCTTGAGATACCCATTACCACTCTTTATTAGTCCCTATTAGTGTGCTGGTTAACCACGCACGCTCCACTAACGACTTATAAAGTGTAATGTGCAATTTCATGGGTTAGCATACAATTTCACATTTTTCCTAAAAGTAACTAGGAATAGTAAATATAGGTTTAGTTACTTTCAATATCATTATACTTTTAATGTTATCAATTTAGCCCTATCAGACCCGTTCGGCTAACGACCCTCCACTAGTCAAGGGAGCGGTGGGTGAGGAATGTACACCCATTCGACTACCATTTTATAGGCAATCTCCTTATACCCCCCTTACAGACCAGCTTCGTGAATGAGGCCTACTATTGGTCGACTGACTTTATTCTTATACATATAGTAATTATTAATCTTTTACATATAGTATAAGGTGTATTTTAAAACTTTTTCAAAATACTAGGTTTATTAGGAAATAAACCCATGGATCAAATTCGTATATATATATATACTATATATAATTTACGAATTTATATATATATATATATATCAAATACAATTAATTATCTATTAATAAGTATATACATATATATATATTATAGGATAACTATTAATTTAATTAACTTATCCTAAGGCATTCGAAATTCTAGGAGCAAGATTAGGTTTACTATAACCCTAATTACTAAAATCGAATTTTCAAGCCTCCTAGCCAAAATCGAAATTTCCAAGCCTCCTATCACAATTTATTCTAGTCATAGCTAATTCAATAGAAAACAAGCCTTATGCTCTGATACCACTGATGGATTTCAGGCACTACAAGCATACTTAAACTCTTAAGGGTGCATGTAACCTAAAACCAGGATCTATGTTTTCTCTATTGAACCTACAACTAAGAACAAATAATAAACCCTAGTCTATTGCGAAAAATAAATACCCAAGTAAATAAAATAGACAGAGTTACATACCTTTTAGTTGTTATAGTAAACAACTAAACAAACCCCTTCGATGTCGGGAAGCTAGCACCACAAGCGTCGTGCCTCTAATGGGATCACACCCAAGAACTCCAAAGGGAGAATATTAAACTAGAAGTGGTTAGTCCAAAATCGAATTTGGTTAAACCACAAAGGAGGGAGAAAGAGAATGGGGAATACTCAACCCTTTGGTGCAAATTGGAATGAGATCTCAAGGCCCCTATTTATAGGTTTGAGTAACCTCCTCATTTAACAATTCCACCAATGTGGGATTATGAGAATTTTCGAAATCCTCCTAGACAAAGAAGGGATTTCGAAAATTCCAATATGGGATAAACCCATTCCTAATATAAATCAACTATTGATTTATTATTTATCTCCTTTAATTAACAAATTGTTAATTATCCTCCCAAATAGTTTTGTCTAGTTAATTATTAGACTATAATAATTAACAACACTATTACTTTTTTCCTTTTAATTAATTCTCCATTTGCTGAGTCTCGAGGGCAACCCAAAAGGACTGTGCTGCTATCAATTATAGTTATAGGCTTAGACACCTAATCCAACATAAACTGGGCCATTAAAAAAGATTATATAGTTACGAATGGGTGTAGGATGGATTGACAATAACATATTTTGGATCAAAGAACAAATTAAAAAGGGAGGTGAAGGTTTTGACCTATCCGTTATGATGTTTTCATGGATGTATGTTTTCTTATAGAACTTTGGATTTCTCATTGCAACTTTATTGCTGTGTATATGTCTAGCAGACCCACATCTTATAAATTTTAAGTTTAAATTGACCCATTCTGACCCTTTAACTAAAATGACAAAACCTCTACCAAGTAGACAATTAAATCCCATGTACCATATTATAAATTGTTGTCGCACCGCATCGCATGTCCCTCCATATAAATTTTCGTCACGCCGCATCGCCTTAACAGTAACGAATATCACGTTGTAAATTTTCGTGCCACCATAACGCACCAAAAAATGACGAATAACACGCTATACATTTTCGCCGCCGCAACGCGCAGGCACACGGCTAGTATATATATATATATATATATTTATATTTATACAACATTTAAGCTAAGCCAACTTATGACTTATCCACAATCCAACTAAACTCATCCATGGTTTTTTTAGGGTAAAACAAGTATGTCGTAAAAAGTAGTCATCGACTCATTGTCTTCTCCTCGTTCACTCTATCAAAACAAGCGCCTATCTGATACCTGCTACCTCGGCCTACTGTTTTAGTTTGAAGCAAAGGTATGTGAGTACGATCGCTCGATGTATTCATACTAGTTCGATTTTGTTATGAATATGTTTTGGTCTCTCTTTGTTTAATCATGTAGGTATTTGGTTATGGGTACTTTGGTTGTAGGTATTTTGGTTGGAAGTATTTTGGTAGTATATCAGATTATAGTTTTAAACTCTAGGGATATGTTAAAGATGTTTGTTCTTTGTTTAATTTTTTTAGCAAAAAAATACGCAAAATATGTTATTTGGTGAAAACGGTTTAAATGGTTTGAATACGATTGATTCGGTTCTCAACCGAAACCGAATCGTATTGAATATGGTTTCTTCGATTCGGTTTGTAAGATTTTCAATACGGTTTGGTTTGGTTATGGTTATCATAAAAAAAACTTCAAACCGAATAAACCGAATCGAATAAACCGAATAAACCGTAAACCGAACCATTGAACACCCCTACTCCCAAGGACCGGGGTGTGACACGAGGGCGCATGAACACACTTGTTCACGAGGCCCAAGTATGAGTGGGGTAGATATATTATACTCATTCGGTTCTATTTATCTATCATTTTATTTGTTCATCACATATCTATATGTTTTGGCTCTTCTCATCATCACATCTCATACACTATGATGTTCTAGTGTTAATTTGTTCCACAAAAATGGATGCACAAAATCTCGATCCGCTTCCTCACTGCAACCAAGGTTAGCCCACCACCTCGGTTTTTTCATAGAGTCAACGACAGCTATGCGAGAGAATAAGTGATCATGTACCCCTTGTTGTATAATTGACATAGCAAGATCATATATTGCTTCTTTTCCTCTCTAGTTTCCTGTGCTCCATCACCCACAACAGTAACACCCAAATACACTACATCCCATAGTTCACGAGATCGTAGTATAGTCTTCATACGCAGACTCCAATGCTCATAGCCCTCTCCTTTAAACAATGGTATGATCGAATATGTGGTATGAGCTCTGATACAAAAAATGTTGGAATAAGAGCTAGAGTAAGTAGCTTAAAGTAGTAATGAACAAGAGCTTTTGGAAAAAGCAGGCACTTCTTTATTCAACTGATAGAAGAATGCATATGTTTACATGGAGGAATTCTAGACTTCAAATATAAAAGAAAAGTACCAAAAAAAAAGGAACAACCCAAAATAATAGTTCCACCCTAACTATAGTAGTAGGCTATTATTTAGCAACAAACAAAGACCTCCATTAAGCATGTGCATAACTAGTGATTTCCCATGCAGAATTTACGTTTTTAATTAGTCTTTATCAAGACTTACCTTTGTCACAGTCAAAGAGTAAGCACACTCCATTTAAATCCCACAAAACAAAACCGATCATTTGATGATTGATTGATAGTATATACGATAACTTAAATACGTTTCTTCGAGAGACAAACTTTGTCTTCAATATTGAAGAAAACTCTTGATTGGAGAAATTTGACTCATTATCTATGAATCATTAGAACTACCTGAAAGTCTGGGACGACTTAAAAGATAGGAATATGAACGAGTGATAATCAGAAGAGAGGAAGAAGAAAAGACAATGAAGAAATTTAGTAATCTCAAATGAAAAATAATGTGTGTGAAAGGATGGTGGTCACTAATAAATATAAGCGGTAAATTTAACACTAGACAGGGGAATACCGAAAAAAACAAATTTAAGTGGCAAGAGAGAAAAACATGATAGTTCAAGTTAAGTAATTGAATGACTTAAATAAGTAAAAAAACAACAACGTTACATCTCTAAATAAAAAAATTAAAACTTCGTTTCAAAACAACAGTCACCCATAATTCAAGTTCCATGTCTAAATACAAAAGAAAAGTGTAAAAGTTTGAATATATCTTCTCTTCTCTGAGGATGTAAAATAGAAAGATAGAAATGAAGAAAAAGTAAATGAGTCATCACAATGCATTTATCAACCCTTATGAGTTTTTACACCAAGGATCAATGAGGTTTACACCAGACACACCCACTTTATCTACAAAACAGTAGGAAAAAGCTCAGATGAGCAGCCACAACGATTTCCTCTCCAATTAAAAAATGAATAGACTTTTCAAACTCATAATCATTAGAAACGTTAGACAGTAACGAGTAAAACATATACCTGAAACGAAAGCCTAGATCAACAAGAGTACAATGCAAAATGATCGAATAGAGGACGACGATCGATTCTAACCTTGAATGGGCCTGACATACAATAAGTGCTCCATGCCGGCCTAATTTAGACTTCAAGTTCACCGATCCAGAAGCATTAGAAGACTGGAAGAGAGCCGATAGAAGACTGAAGAGATGAGCGGAGACACGGATGGTGCCGGTTGGAGAAGTGGGGTTATATTGGTCGTAGCTGTTGAAATGGAAAAGGGGGATATATGATGGGTGAATATGTAATAATAGGGGGATATACGTAAATGTCTCCTTTTTTTTATTTCATCTTTTTCACCCTTACCGAAATAATAAAAATAACTCGGTTAGGTATAAACTTTTTATTTTATTATTGCCGGTTCGAAGTTGGATAAAAAATAAGATTTTTCCGCGTAACTTTGAAAAAATGACTTGGAATTTTACTTCACTTAAAGCCATCAAATCAATTGAGTCGCCTCTCTTCTAATTGAATAAATCATGTTAAAACTATAAGGAAGGCAAGAAAGATAAAGATATTAATTACATGATATGATAGGACAAGGTTAACATAAGATTGATCGAATAAAGATATGACAAGGTTAACATGATATTAATTATATGTTTGGTATACATGACTTGACTTCAAAATAATATTATGATATAATAAACCACTATGACATTTTTTCGTTCAAATGGCATAGATCGCTATGAGATACGTTATACTCGTTTTTCCGTAGTGCGTTTACCAAACATGATACAAATGCCACCGCACCCAGAGACCTTTGGTGACAATGGTTCAGTTGCGGGTTTAACATCCAGAGTTCGATATGGCTTTGGGTCCTGCCTTTGTGATATGCTTTTCGCTCTCTCTACTTGGTCGTCCCATACAGACCCTGATGAGCCTGATCTTCGAAAGGATGCATCCGACCTTGGTAAACTATCCATATATCTAAGAAATATGTATGGTTCTGCTTAATTAAAGGGACTCTTTTGGTATAAATAATAAAGAGGGGAAGGTGACAAACGAGACATCATAGAAATATGACATTTCTTGGGATATATGTCAAATGACATTCCCCTTAAAATTATTTTTCGTTAGATTTAATATAAAAGTCAAACTAGAATGTTTCCATTTCAGAAAGAAGTCAAATATAAAGGACCAAGAGGCAACAAGTGTCCAATAGATAGAATATGTGTGTAACATTAAGGATCAAGAGGCAACAAATGTCCAATAGATAGAATATGTGTGTGTTAAAGGAGTGATTGGTTAAAAAAAACAATATCATATCATAATACAAAATTCAAAACTTAAAACTATATATACCTTATTATATAAAACTAGTTTCAAATTAAATGTAAAATTATCTTATCTTCTGTTATAAACTAGATTTTATTACCTGTGCATTGTGACAGTGATAACGCGGATATATAAGTAGTTATATTGCTAGAGTGCAATGTAAAGAAAATGAAAAAAAAAGACAACGTAACAACATTAGATTAGAAGCCTGGTTAGATACACTACAACAATTAAATGCTTAACTAAAGAAAACAGTGTAAAAGTAACATTAAAACCACCAACCACTTTGCTAAACTCGTTGAGCTTAGATACAAATTTTTTAAAAAAATTATCTATGTTACACGGATATACTTATTACACCATCAACACATTTATTAAATTCGTTAATCCTGTATTAAAAAAAGTATAATAATAAAGAAAAAACCCACCAAAAGGACAAAATAAAACTATGTGTGTGTATATATATATATATATATAGGAATGATCATGTAAAAACCATATTTTTTTTTTGTGAAAACCTAAAAACTAATACTAAAATGTTTATAACTTCTTCAAACGCTAATATTTTTTTTATAAAACTTTCACTAAAAATCTTAGAATCGTGTTATCTTTAATTTTGGAAAAAAGTTAACATTTCGTGTTTTTTTAATAATGCACATGTGCACTATTAAAAAACTCTTAGTATACGTTAATAGTTTTTTTCCAAAAAAAAGCGCACCATAAAGATTTTAATTCTGTTATATTTTATGATTTTTTTAATAATGCACATGTGCACTATTAAAAAAATTCATGCGTGAGGTATACATTAATATTTTTAAAATAATAAGCACCATAAATCTTATAATTCTGTTATTTTTTAATTCTGAAAAAAATATTTAATGTCTTAGTATTTCTTTTAATACTATGTTACGTATGTGCAGTATAACTATTAGTTAGTTGTAGTGCATATATAGCATTATCATTAGTATTATAAATGTTTTAGTGTTTTCTTTATGTTTTTAGTATAAGAAGTATTTTTTCGCATGATACTTCCCCTTGTGTGGTACTAGTGACAATGGTGCACATATGTAGTATAATTAATATTTATAATGCACATGTACACTATTAAAAATCACGAAGTATCTTTTTTTTTTCAGAATTAAGGATCACAGAATTCTTAGGATTTTTTATGCAGTTTTTTTAAAAAAATATAAAGTATGAAGAAGTTATAAAAGTTTTTGTATTAGTTTTTGGGTTATAACAAAAAATAATTTTTCGCAGGATCCTTACTATATATATATATATATATATGTATATATAAATATGTATATATATATACATATATATATATAGTAAGGATCCCGTGAAAAAAACTTTTATTACGAAAATAGGTAAACAAATATTAAAACCTCTATAACTTTTTTCATACGTTAATATATTTTTTTTAAATTTGCATCAAAATCCTTGTAGTTATGTTATCTTTAGTTCTGAAAAAAATTAGAAAAAAGAAATAAAGGTTTTCCTTTTTTAATTATTGCACATGTGTAATAAATTTTTATTATTTTATTATTGCACATGTGCAATAATATTTAAACCTCTATAATTTGTTCATACATTAAAATTCTTTATAAAAATTGCACCACAAATCTTATAATTCTGTTATCTTTAATTCTGGAGAGAATTAAAAAAAATCATCTTTTTTTATTTTTATATTATTGCATATGTGCAACACAAAATATTATTGCACATGTGCAATAATATTAAAACATCTATAACTTTTTCATGTATTAAAATTTTGGAAAATTGGAATTTAATAATACAAGTTTTGAGTGATTGGCGGATAATAATATGAGTTTCACATTTGCATCACAATAATACGAATTAAACATGTTGTGATTATAATGATACGCCGTTAGTTTTTTATCTTTCGATTAGGGTTCGAATCAACTCTAATCGAAAGATAAGAGAAAGAAACAAAAAGAAAAGGAAGAAACCTCATATTATTATCCTAATCGAACCCTAATCGAAATATAAAAAAAGAATGACGTATCATTATAATCACCGATATGTTTAATTCGTATTATTGTGATGCAAATGTGAAACTCATATTATTATCAACCAATCACTTAAAACTTGTATTATTAAATTCCAATTTTCCTTTTGTAATTGACTTTGAATTTGTACTTAGTAAAATTCTAATTTTGTTCTAGCGTACTTGTCTTTCTGCTTAGCGAACTTCTGATTTATGTACCTAGCGGACTTGTTTAACACTTAGCGTACTTGTTCAATGTTTGTGTTAGCGTACTTAATTTGTTCCTAGCGGACTTGTTTACTTAGCAGACTTGTTCCTGATCTTAGCGAACTTGATTTGCTCTTAGAGAACTGTAAGGAATATTGCGCTTGGAAGATTTCCGGTTGAATGTCAATTTTACTATGTTCCGGCTGAAGTTTAAGTTGAAGCGGAATTCTCACTTCAAGCGGAACTGGCAATTCAAGCGGAAAGAAGCAGTTTTGTCTTTTAGCGAATATTCCGGGTGAACTCGATTATCCACCAGATAATGAGTTCAACCGGACTTTTCCTGAGAGGTCTTTTCAGCAAGTCCAATCCTGCAAAAGCTTTTCGTATGCTTCTACATCTGATTCAAGCCACTCTCCTAAAGTAGTATGTTGCTGTAAACACGCAAGATATTCCAATTGCCGGTGTTTATTCTTTTGGTAGTTTGTATTTGACTTTTTAGTTTAAGGTCTAGATTAGATCGCATGAGATCAATGGCTGTCATTGATCTCATCTGCACTATATATAGCATAGCTAGCTCTTAGTTTACACACGGTTGTCATCTTTGTTGTTATCAGTTCTTGAACAACTTTTAATAGTGTAGCTTCGAGTTAATGCAAATAGTGCCGAGTATTTGATAATCTGTTGTTACTATATTTTTGCAAATCAAGCTTTTACATTATACACAAGAACTCAACAATTACTTAAGTAAAGTGGAATATAACTTCAATTCCGCAGGGTTATATTTGCAAGTAAAGGGCTTTGTTTAAGTTTAACTCTAACTTTTAACGATCCTACAAGTGGTATCAGAGCTTTGGCTCTTACCTTGAAGACTTTCTGTGCTTCAAGGTTGATACTTTACTTGCTTACTTTACAAGCTTTGCTGTTTTATCTTTCTAAAAGTTTTCAAAATGAGTGATTTCCGTTTAAGTTGCCCAAATGGTTCTTCCAAAAAACCACCAATGTTCACTCCTGATGACTTTGGTACCTGGAAACTCAAGATGGAAGGTTTTGTTAGGATTCTGGACCGTCGTATTTGGAAATCTTTTACTGAAGGTCCCTACTCACCCATGGTTTCATCTGCTGATGATGCAGAAGTCAAAATACCTAAACCACTTGATAAATATGTTGAATCTGACTATACTGCTCTCGAATTTGACCATAAGGCATATTGGACACTACAGGCTGCACTTTCTAATTCCATTTTAAGTGGATTCAAAGGATATAAAACTGCATTTGACCTGTGGAATGCCTTAAGTGAAATGTATGAAGGAACCAGTGAAGTTGAAGAAAACAAGAAAGATGTCTTAAAACAGAAGTATGAAAACTTTACTTTCAAATCTGGTGAAACAATGACAAACCAGTACTTAAGATTTGTTTCTTTGCTTGATGAACTTAAAAAAGTAGATGTAAAACTAGACCAGGTAGATGTTAACAAAAAGTTCTTACGTTCCCTGCCTTCTGTGTGGACAGTTTATACTGAAGCATCAGAGAATGCAAAAACTTGAAAAAGATGAGACTTAGTGAACTTCATGGCATACTCAGTGCCTATGAAATGGAACTAGATCTTAAACAACACTCATCTTCTTAGTCAACTCAGCTGTTTTCATCTGCACTAGTAACTACTGATTTTAACAGTCAAAGGTCTTCAAACTCATCATATCAGTCACCTATTTTCAGTTTCCCTGAGACACCTAGGTGTCAAGAAAGTTTTTCAAACATGTTTGAAAATTCTCACAACGCTCATGTAGCAACTGACTCATACCAAGGTTTCATACCCGAAGATCTTGAGTGCATAGGTGCCGATGATTTGGAAGAAATGGACATTATGACACAACTTGCTATGGTTTCTGTCAGAGCTCAAAGGTTCTACAAAAGAACTGGTAGAACCTACAAGGGAGCAAAAGGTGCTCACATAGGCCTTGACAAAAGCAAGGTGAAGTGTTATAACTGCCACCAACTTGGTCATTTTGCAAGGGAATGCCCTCAACCAAGAAGAGAAGGACAGAATCAAGGTCATGCTCAAGGAAAAAATCATGGAGGAAGCAATTCAAACAACAACTCTGGTTCTAAACCCACCCCACCAAAACCAACCAGAAGTCAAAACCACCAAAATGTGGTAGCTGCTGTTGCAAATCAAACCTCATGTGTTGAATAGGAAGATTTCATTGCTGAGTTTAAGCCTGTCAACCATGCGTTGATGTCCAAACAAGATTCCACCTCTGATCAGGTGCTAAATAAAGGCCAAAATAGCCTATGGGTAGTTGACAGTGGATGCACTTGCCACATGACAGGGAATAAGCACATTCTGGAAAACACAAAAAGAATCAATGGAGGACCAGTTGCCTTTGGAAGCACAAAAGGCTATATCACAGCACAAGGTGATGTGACAAATGGACTGGTAAAATTTGATAGAGTCAATTTTGTTGATACATTAAATTTCAACCTGCTCAGTGTCTCACAAATGTGTGACAAGAATTTGAATTTAATGTTTAATGAGAAAGTGGCCATAGTCCTTAAACCTGGTGTCAAAATTTTTGATGAACTTATAATGCTTAAGGCACCCAGGAGAGATGGATTATATATTTTCGATATGTCAGTTGCTGCACCCTCATGTGGCACTGCTTGCTTTATATCCAAAGTCTCAGTTGATGAATCTGATCTATGGAATAGAAGGTTAGGTCATGTGAACTACAAAAACATGAACAGAATTGTGAATCTTGGCTTGGTTAAGGGTCTTCCTAACAAGCATTTTGCATGTTCTGAAAACTGTGTGCCATGTCTCAAGGGCAAGCAACACAGAACCTCTTTTAAGCCAAAAGTTGAGTCTTCTATTTCAAAACCTCTAGAGCTTTTGCACATGGATTTGTTTGGTCCAACTAGAGTAATGAGTTTAGGAAAAAGGTCATACTGTTTTGTAATAATTGATGATTTTTCAAGATATACTTGGGTTTTCTTTCTCAAAACAAAAGATGAAATTGCTGAATTGTTGAAAACTCTTGTAA